>CM041778.1:370810268-371244342 GCA_023374045.1 Limonium bicolor | reverse complement strand
GTTTTCATCCACACTTGTGGTTTCTTGGGCTCTTCCATCGTTCTTCAGACCTTAATGATCAGTTTCCCGAGTACTTCTCAGTGTTCTTGACAAGGTTGTCATTAATCCGGGTGCTTTCCCGATCCTTGTGGTACTCCATGTACCTTGCTTAGTTGCTCGTTCCCCACTTTTATGGTGGTTACCGAGGTTTGACTAACCCTTAGGAACTACATCGTAGTCCTATTAGCATTGTAGGGTTGGAGTTGTCCGGCCTCGACTAATTCCTTAGTCAGTTTGTATATCGTTGATGACGTTATTGTCATGCATTACAGTCCGTAGACTCTCTTGTCTCGGTTCTGTTACTCTGCTTTTCCGCTTCATTACGTAGTTGCGCTTCCCTCCTTGTCGGTTGCACATGGTTCTCGCGACTGCGAAGCAAGTCGCCCCATGGTGCCACAAATTTAGTTATCCTCTGGTTAGGATCTTCAATCTTCCACCATTAAGTACGGTTTTGTTGCTGAAACGGGAACCGTCTTCGGGATTTCCAGTTCTTGGAATCTACCGGATGACTGGTTCTTCCTCTTTACAAATTTTATTTTACCACTGCCAGATTGGGTTTTCCCGAGTATGAGAGGTCTTTCCATCTCTCTGGCGTTCTTCTCCCAACTTATAATGGGGGTTGCGGAGGGCGGGATTGGTTATGTAGGTATCCAGATCACACTGGAAGTTCCTATCTAGCGTACCTCACACGCTAACACTCAACCCTTAGCCCTAAGTCTCTAATTCCTAACTCGGTATTTTCCTAAACTCGGTATTCAGACCATCAGAGCGAAGTATCGCTCTGATACCACTTTTTGTAACACCCCTACCGGTAATCATACCATTAACTACTAACCCGTCTCCATTATCAATACACAAGCAGCGGAAATTCTAATACAACCGGGGGTGAAACAATGCCGTTAGTCACCCACGTGACTAACAAGGCCAATTCCAAACAAACATTACAACAACAATATCGGTCTGATGGGTCTTACATACCGAGCACTACAAACCAAACTATACAATCCATTCCATGATCACTACTCAAAGCAAATACAACTTCAACTCCTTAAAACACAAATACAATAACCATTCCATACTATACCGAGTTTCTACAATCACTAAGTTGTCGGTAACAATTCGGCTTACAATTCAACACTTCAAATAATTACAACCTTCACTAATTACTACCCATGCTTACATAGCAACCCCGTCCTACTCTCGAACGGTGATCGGCTTCGGTGTACCTGGAAAATAAAAATGGGGCCCAAGGGGCTCAGCAAAATTGTTCAGCAAAATTGTTGCATATGACTTCCGCATACCCCGCATACTAGCTAGGGTACGCCGACTATTTGGTCGAGAGCATGCGATTCATTTTATTTCAAACAACATTCACACAATCAAGGTTCGACATTGAACCCAACACTAACACACACATCAAGGGGTTAGTTCAATATATTCTTTACTTAGGCTTGAAGGTTTCTACCTCACTATGCCTTACTCAATCTCTCATTGTCTTACCCACTCTCTTGGGTACTCTTACTCACCATCTCAACAAGTTCTACAATACTCAACTCAATTCTCCACTCAAGCTCGAATTCTCAAGTCTCTCAAGTCACAACTCACTCCTCAATACTCACATACTAATCAATACTCAATACTCAAGTTCCCAATTCAATACTCAATACTCAAGGCATCTTTTAAGTCTTAGCCACGACCTCCGGGCAGGGTCATACACAAGACCCACCACCGGGCTCACAAATACAAAAGGAGCTATGCATTTAGCTCCTCAAGTTCACAAATGTCCAGTTCTCTACCGGACTACTCAAATTCCCAAAACTCCTCTCTCGGAGTCATTTCACAATCTCAAGGATTAGCCTAGAAGTATCTCTCTTGATAACATCTATTAGCTTAGGGAATTCCTCAATGTCTAGTATTCTAAGATTTAAGGTTTTACCCAACTTATCAAATACTCTCATGTTCGGGACATTGTTCATTTAGTCGGTTCCTCTCATTGGGGTTCGACTATGTTTCTAAGGGGTTTGGTGATCCCGTACCATCCTTTACTTTACTCAAGGTTCATAACTTGAACAATTATCAATCCTCTAGGTAGAGGTTACTCAATTACTTCCACTATTAGTTATTGTGTGGATTAAATCGATTCGGTTCTCTAATCGTTATCGGGAGTTTACTACTCCCGTATTCTTTCTCACGTTCTAGTGAGTTCATTGGTTTATGTTATCGTGTATAGGTTCGGTAGTTGTAGAGTGTTTCCACATTTTTATTAGTTCACGACTTGACTCTTTCTACAAGTCTCTACCAAACAAGACTCAACTATGAGTCGCACTACCATACACAATCACAATCAAGCAATTCATTCACAAACACCCATTTCATGAATTATACAAACTTCAGTTTAAATTACACTCCAACAAACAACAATACAATACAAGCATTGATAAGTGCAAACAATCTGATTCGTGCATTTATCTTGTTAGGTGATCACACAATCAAACAAGCACACAAATCGGGATAACCAAGTTAGGATACAGAGCATGAGGAAATCATACCTTTCACCGGGGTTAACTTTACCGGGTGTTCTCACGTTCCTCGGTTCACACTTGCTCCTCATGTCTTACTCTCGAACCACTAATTACATGTCGAATGGTTCAATTAATATTAAGGCGTTACGGTATGTAAACTTATACTCCCGTACTTAACCTCGTTAACCCATTGTTCTTTGGTTTTGTTTATGTGCTCTTAAACTCACAACTTTCTCAATCACTTCTCCAACTTGTTTACACTTCTTAGGACCATTAAAGGTCACCAAACAACTCCTAAACATCACCTAAAACCAATACCATTCACTTCCCCATCATTAGACACCTTTAAAACACTTTCTGTTAATTTTTTATAGTGGTCCGGGTTTGTGTCGGGTCTACAAACCCGGACCAATCTCTAAAATGCGTTTCTGCCACTTTTTCCATGTGGTCCGGGTTTACAAACCCGGACCACCCCCTGAAATGAGTTTCTGCCGTGTTTTTGCTATGGTCCGGGTTTGCATACCGATTTGCAAACCCGGACCACCTCTGGAACTGTCAAAATTTACAGTTTTTGGACAGTTTTCAACCCCTAATTCACCCCTAATCATTTCTAACCTTTCCACATGTTTCCTACATGTTTAAACACTCTAAAACATGCTCTAACCCTCTTCAACTCATTGGTCGAACTCACCACTAAATTCTTGTCCATTTATACAGATTTCTCATTCCCTCTGTTACACTTAAGCACAACAGTGCATTTGAAACTTCTTTTGTTGTCCCATAAACTTCCACCAACCTTACCAAATCATTCCTAGACAATTGCATTTTCTAAACCCAAGTTCACTCTCCATTTCCATGACTATACACACTAACTCATTTTCTAGAATTTCTAAGTCACCTCACCTCTTATGCTACAGATTTTTATACTCCTCTCTGATCCCTTCTCCTTCTTCCCTTCCAAGATTGTTAATCCACTCAACTCAACCCAAATAAACACCTAAGTTCTCTCATGTCCCAAGTCATCTAAGAACACTTATTTCCTACCGAAATTTTGCCATAACCTCCCCATAAACCTTGCATGTCCAAACTCATATTTTTTCACCATTTTCAGTCCTAAACTAGCCACACCCTTACAAGGGTCCTACCAGCACTCAATATCAATCCAAAATTCATCAAATCACAATATAGCTCCAAAATCTTAATAAACCACAATATAACCACAAACTCAAATCCTTTGGCTCCAAGGCCCTCAATTCAAACCAACAATTCACAAGCTCTCTCAAAATCAACTAAAACACATTATTTTCATATTTTGGTTCATTATTCAATTTAACCCATCCCAAATGCTTAAACAATCAAGATAGTTATTAAGGTAGTTTTCTTACCTTAATTTCACAGTTCTCTTTAATTCTTCTTGCTCTCCTCTCCTCAATTCGGTCAAGTGGGAATGGAGTTGCCAAACTCCATCCCAACACCCAAGGAACATAAAAATGTATTCAATTAATTCTCTAAACCCTTAGGAAACTCTAAATCAACTTAAGAGCTTAAAACACAAAGTTAGGGTTTACCTTTGTAGCTTTTTAGAGGGGTTTCAAGCCTTGAATAACAAGGGGGTTCCCACCACCATTGGAGAGTTGAAATGAAGCTCAAAATCAAGAAGAAACAATGCATTACAAGGGGGGGAAAACCGGCCAAGAAAGATGGATGAAGAAAAATGAGTTTTTCTTGAATATTTTTACCTTAGAAGATAGAGGAGGCTCCAAGCTACACATTGATGTCATTTTCTCTTAAAATGGGGAAAACCCATGGAGATGAAGTTCTTCATTTTCGGATTTTGAAAAGAGAGGAATATAGAGAATGATGAGAGGAGTTCAAATATGTAATTATTTTTGGATTTGGAGCATGAATGTAGCTTGTACAAGGAAAAGAAGTGGAGAGCTTGGAGAGGGATGCAAAATCGCCATGGAAGGGCAGGAAGCAGAGATAATCGGCAGAGAGAGGGAGGAAGAAGAGGGGCAGTACGAGAGGGAAAAGAAAATGAGAGGAAATAGAGTGTTTACTTACCTTTTTTACTTTTTCACCTTTTTCTTTCTTTTTCTTTTCCTTTCTTCTTTACTAGCTAGTTTAAGTGTGTGAGGGGGCTGTTAATATGTTAAAACCGGCCCACTATGTATGTACCAGCTGGAGCATTTTTCGTCTTTTACAGAAAACGCTCGTTTATTTACCCGGTTTAGCACTATTCATTAACCGGGCCCGTTTTCCGGAATTTTCTCGTTTCTTTAATTTTAATGGCTATTAAGCTCCCATTAATGTTTATTTATAGTTATTTAATGAACTATAATTTTTACGGGTTCATTTGACCACTTAAAGTCACGTTTTCGGGTTTCTCGAAAAACGTGCGCTAAAGCTTTATTAGCGTTTTAATACATTATTCGGATCCGTTTTCTTCGGGAATTGTTCCCATATATTATTTAGGCATTATTAAGCCTTTTAAATTCATCTAAGACCCTTGTCGAGGTCGTATTCCTCTTACAGTCACATAACGCTCAATTAGCGTTTTTCACTTTTAGGCGTTCTCCTTGTTTCTTTTGGATTTATTCTTTTACCAAAAATTCATTAGGCACTAATAGGCCCTAAATATCGTATTAGAGTAATTTAATCACCCTAATTAAGTTCGGGGTATTTCAGGTGCTGACCCCTCGGGGGCAACTGTTTAAATTTTACAGGTAAGCACCCGCAGAAGACTCACCTTGAGAGTAGGAGCGGGTAGACTTAGGATGGGTTTTATTTTGAGTACGGGATTTGCATGTACACCCATCTGTTGATATTTGAGATTGTGGTTAAACTTGTTAGTCCTTGAGATACTTGGAAACTCGGTTGGTATATATTTTGGATAAACGGTTGTAAATATTTAAGTTCGGTGTATTCTGGTAATTCAGACCGTAGCAAGGTCCTGGTGTGTATTAAATTCTGCTGTGACGTTTATGTATGTTGTTGAGTTGCGATAACCACGATCGGATTAAGTTGGGGTGTTACATTTTTGGAATTGGTTTAATTGTAACTTAGAAACCCTACTATGCATCATCTGTTTGCAATAGTGTAGTGCAAGACAATAACAATGTATTGAAAATAACAATTATCTTGAATGGTAACAGAGCACCGTATGGAGCTCTTTACCTTTTAATGGCCGAATATCATCTACAAGACTAGAAGGTGTTTTTGCTACAATCTTGACCATCTCTAACAAGTCTCCTACCATTTCAATATTGAATTCAATGAGTAAACATTTTTAACTCGTGGTTCATAGTTTTTGAGTCTAATCTATGAATTTTGTTATCTATGGTTTTGCCTTTGGAGACTGGAGTATATGTCTACCGCCACCATTTTACCCACCAAATACGAGCCCTTGAAATTGTTTCAAGTTTACCGAGAACTCCTTAAATTTGAAAACTAAGTCAATGGGCTAATTGTTGAGCAAATCAACCCTAAACCTATTGCTTTTAACAATTGCCACCGCACAACCATGCAAGAATTTAATTATACCTCTAACATTAGAAGAGGAAACAATAGTCAAAGGGGAAAAGGGCAAAGAGGTTCCTATACAGTGGAAATTTTTGTGCTACAACAATGGGAATCGTGGTGGAAGTGCTCTAACTCGGAGAGGTGGTAGGTAGAAATCTCTTGCTTCTTTTCAATGGAAACCTGATACTAGACTGCGTTGTCAAGATTTGAAGCAATGGGGGGCATAATGTTGTATGTTAGCACTGTTTATAAACAATATCTACGAAGTTGATCATCTGAGTCTAGGTATAATACAAACTATACCAATGCTTCTGGTGTCTATGTGAACTCCAACTCTTCATGGTATCCTAATTTAAGAGCAACATACTACTTTACTCATGATCTATCAAACCTTAACATTGGTTATGGTGGGTGATGGTTCCCGCTTGAATTTGAAAATGAAGATCAACTCTCATTTTCTAAGCATCGTTTTTTTTTAAAAAAAAAATCAGATGCAATTGGCCAATCAATCCATTAATATGGATAAGACAGCAAAAGTTGTAGCTTACAACTTCCCTCCCCTTCTACATACACCACCCCTACCTAAATGGGGAGTCAAAAGGGGATTTTGGTACAGCCGTAACCGTTCCTACTTCCTAGGATTAACTTGGCTAAGGTCTTCTTCTGCTCCAAAGTTATATCCATTAAACCTTCCTCTAAGCACCGTTTGACTTCTTCCAGATTCCTCTATTATAGAATGTCGAAATTTTTGTATAGACGACACTAGTACAAAAACACCTATTTCAGCGCCCCTATTTCGGCGGTTGTAACAACAACCGTTGAAATAAGTGCCCCGAAAATTCTATGTCTAAAAAAAGGCACCTATTCGGCGGTTCTTAGCTATGAACCGCCGAAATAGGTGCCTTTTTTTACATAGAATTTTCGAGGCACCTATTTCGGTGGTCCTAGCTAGGAACCGCCGAAATAGGTGCCTTTTTTGACATAGAATTTTCAAGGCACCTATTTCGGCGGTTCCTAGCTAGAACCGCCGAAATAGGTGCCGTTTTTTAGACACATAAAATTTTCGGAGGAGGCAGCCTGTTTCCGGGTTTTTTTTTTTTCAAAAAATTCGGTCGGCGGGAAAATTTCAGCTTATTTCGGCGGTTCCTAGCTAGGAACCGCCGAAATAGGTGCCTTATTTTAAACTAAAATTTTTGGAAGCCTATTTTCCCGGGTTTTTTTTTTCAAAAAATTCGGACCGCGGGAAAATTTCAGCCTATTTCGGCGGTTCCTAGCTAGGAATTGCCGAAATAGGTACCTTTTTTAGACATAAAATTTCGGAAGCCTGTTTTCCGGTTTTTTTTTTCAAAAAATTCGGACCGCGGGAAAATTTCAGTCTATTTCGGCGGTTCCTAGCTAGCAACCGCCGAATAGACTTTATTTCATTATATATATCGCAATTGCTCTTCATCTCTCTCCTCTCACGGTAATTTTGCAACTCTAACTGGCGAATATACATGCTTTGCGCTCCTCTCTGCATCTCGCTCACCGATTAAAACGGGGTTGAAGTAGTTCATTCTAGAACTGGTATATACTCGAACTTATCTTTTTCTCATTGGAGAACAAGCTACATACATGCTCTGCGCCTTTCATTCTCTTTTGTTTGTCTGCGCATCTCTTCATTCTCTTTTGGTGTCTGCGCCTATGTAGTGACAAATCACTGAAACCGCTGCATCTCACTCACCAGATTGAAGACGGGGCTGAAGTAGTTCATTCTGGAACCGGTAATATACTCAAATTATATTTTTCTTTTTGGAGAACAAGAAGCATACATGCTCTTGACTCTTTCATTATCATCTTGTGCCTACGCCTCATATGAGTCACTGGAACTGCTGCATCTCGTGAGCGCGAGAGGTTGAAGACGAGACAATAGTATCGATTTTTTTTTGGAAAAAAATAGACCTATTTCGGCGGTTCCTAGCTAACAACCGCCGAAATAGATAGTCTATTTCGACGGTTTTTCAATCACCGAGATAGGGTCGCACACCTATCTCGGCGCACCCCATTTCGGCGGTTCAGAACCGCCGAAATAGGCCCAAAACAACCGCCGAAATAGGCCTATTTGTACTAGTGCGAAGGCTTTTGAATTTCATCCTGGCATATTTTATGTGGAGGACCAGGTTACCAGCGCTTCACAACTTCAAGGAGTCACAAATGGATTATACAGTTTTGATACAAGGGCTGGTGCTGCCTGAATACCAGACCACACGTCTTATCAAGCTGCTAGAACAAGTAGAATTGGCATCTCATTCTGGGACATGCTAGTGCTAGAGATATGATTCTCTTTTATAAATAAGTTAGAACTTACTCTTTCCGGGGAATAACTTTCTGTGTCTTCTTTGGTTGTCAAAACAAGAAAGACTCCTCTTCCCCACTGTTATTTTCAAAATCAGAAAGACCCTATGCCTTTTTATGGGGCCCACGGCCAGCCCCTGATATTCTACTTAAACAAACCTACTACCGGTAACAATTACAGATTGATCAATCACATCATGATGCCATCAACGGAGAGGGGCTGATTAAAAGCCAAACCATGTTTGGAACATGAAAAAGGGTTCTACTTCCGCCTTTTCCTATCAAGTCCACTATTTCTTACGTCATTCTTGGCAACACCACCAGACATGGAGTATTGCATAGGTGAAGGTGCCTGAGAGGACATAGCAGCAGTGGCTGCAGTCGCAGTAGAGATTGTGGTGGGTGGAAGATGAGGTGACTGAGCTGGCGCTGCTGAAGTGCCACCGGCTGGGAGCGGCGGCAGTGATGGTGGAGCAGCAGTCCCAGGATTTGGAGGTTGTTCGGGAAGAGATCTCGGAAGAATGTGCTTCAGCCGGTTGTTCTATAGCTCTTCCATAGATAGAACTGTTGCCTGTGAGCCAAACTCCTGGAAAAGGGCAGCAGGATCGTATTTCAGACCAAAAAAAGAGAAAACCCCAAGCACTGACTAATCACTGGAGAAACACAATCATAAAACATTACCTTGTTACCAGGATGTGCCATTGCTGTTCGAAAATTTGCATTTTGCAAAACGTTCGGAAAGAAGAGACACAATGTGGATACCTGCAACATCTGGGATCAGAGATTCATATACTAAACCAAAACAGCATTAAGCAGGAAAATAAGCACTAATAAATAAGTTTCAATAGGCAGAGTGATACATGCAACATATGGGATCAGAGATTCATATACTAAACCAAAATAGCATTAAGCAGGAAAATAAGCACTAATAAATAAGTTTCAATAGGCAGAGTGAAAGCTGACATTATAAATTTGATGTACTTGGACGTTGCCAATACTGCAGGTATTTCAGATAGCCGATAAAGGCTTCATCTTCAAAGTAACGGTTTTGAGCCAAATCTGCATTCAATGTTTTCTCACTTACTTAAAAGTGTGGTCAAAATTTCAGAACATGCCATGAATAGGAGTCTAGCAGAGAAGTTATGCAGAATTCGACAAGTAATGAATGATCATAAAGAAGGCAGCTAAAAAATTAATTTGAGCGTCATCTGCATATCTAAGAAAAAATGTTCTCAAACTTCAATTAGAAATCAGCAATTGTTGTTGTAAGATAGAAAGTTCAATAATACAGTGGATGTAGGTTGGGTTGGCAAGACACTGAACAAATTCCAATTCAAGCAAGAAGCGCTGGCGCCCATCATCTGGATCCTTGTATGGGTTCTTCTGGCTGAAAAGAAGCACAAGAACATAACGAACATACAAAATGAAGACAGAGAAAGAAAAAAAAAAGAGAAAGCTGAAGGGGAAGTTTACATAGAATTATTCTTGGCATCACACTCTTGGAATCAGAGCCATTGATTAGTAAGCAGCAACCACCAAATGTTTCACTTAGTTGACACTTTCAAGTAGAAAAAATGGATAAGACATGATCTGCCAACATTTAGATTAGATTTAGTTTTATCATAACTAAGCTTCATATTCAGTACAAACCTTTGCACTGCACAAATGAATATATGAAGAAACTCATAGATGCCCACTTATACCGTAGTATATACTGCAAGGGACACCGAGTTTCTTTCCAAAAGAAAGACCCAAGCTATACAAGCTACAAACACCAAAGCGAAGCACAAACAACTTAAAAAGCTTAAACGGGCTTACAAGGGTGTGCACTCCTAAAGTATTTCTAGTCTTGATATAAGTCTAAAGAGGCCAGTGGAAAACTAATTACCTTATGTTTTCAGCAACAGATAGAGATGTGACTGGTTTTCCACAGGCCTTATTGAGATTTAAAACGAGACTAAGAATATGTTAGGAGACCATTCCCAGGTGGCCTGTTCAAACTTTAACTTATTTGTCCTTTGGTTTAGTGTTTGTATATTGTACAGCTGGGGTGTTTTTCCAAAAGAAATTGTAGGTACAAGGGGCATGTACGAGTATCTCTGTACATTCATGTGTACATGTGCAGTGCAAAGTTTGCACAGTATACACAGCTTGTAGTGATAAAGTTACTTCTAACCTATACGTTAGCAGATTATGTCTTATCCTTTTTCTTTTCTTCCTACTTGAAGTCACAACAAAGTGCGGTTGTTGTTTACTAAAACAATGGTTTCTCATTCCGAGAGTAATGGTATGCCAAGACTAGAATTGATTTTTGATAGACTCCTAAAGAGGGTGTTTGGTGTTTCAATAAGAAGAAAATCCTAGATGGCACTTTGGAACAAAGAGCTCATCTCAAAAATGCAGTTACACAGGTATTATTCGTTAGTAATCAATTTGTTATTCAAAACAACAAAAACAATGGACTTTAATTAGTATGAGCACTTTAAACACCTAAGAAGAATCTCAACCACGTTGCAGGTAATTCCTATTTGAATATGAGTTAGCTAAGTCCAGATAATTCATCAGATTTCCTAAAAGGCACCTTCCGACCAAGATAAGAAGTTCATGGGTCATAAGAGAAACATATTAAGCATGAGCTGAATTCAATCAGAACGTTAGAATTGTGATCCTTATACAAGTTTGAAGATAATAAGCAGATAGCTTCCCACTAACATTTTTGTAACAACATTGTTTGAGAAAGTGGGCACCTTGCTAATCTGTTTTTAAAAAGTTTCAAATTGTTCATGACCGAGCTTGTTTGGAACATGATTTAGTGTTTGAGAAAACGGGTTTCCTCACTGCACACCATTGATGCTTACTTGTGTCAGTTAGCAGTTAATTTATGCAGTTAGTAGTTAGATACTACATTTAACAGTTCTACAGCATGTATCTTAAAAGAGTAAGAGGGAAGCAGACAAGATTTGGAATGAATGATTTAGGCAAAGCATTGTTGTTGATAGCTAGACCAAGGAATGTGCTAAGTTTGCTAGTTCTCTATTGTTGAGCATCTAGGAACTTCTCTGAATCCTATCTTTATCAGTAAAAAGGAAAAAAAATCAAAACTAGCATGGGACAATTGGGTCTATAGCAAAGCAATTGAAAGCTCCATGGGCTTTTGTATGATGTAAGTGGCAGATAGATTATTTTTATCCAATCATTCCTTTTCCCTCCACATCCCTCACAAGCAGGAAAAGAAACAACAACGTACCTGTGCCTTGAAAGCATTTCATCACGAGCTTCTTCATTCTTCTGAGACATATTTTCTGAATTTTCTTCTGCTTCGTTAACAACTACCTCCTCAGCGTCACCCATTTATGCAGCAATCCTAAAACAACAAGTCAATCGGTTATTCAAGAATAACCGTGAGTTTTGTGACCCACAAGAAATGAAGATAAGCAGCGGCCTAGAATCCAACAGTTCAATGCTGGAGCAAGTTTGCCAAAGGAGCCAATCTGACTACAGTACAGATAAAACGAATCCTATTTCGACAGTGCAACAGACTTCAGGAATCAGGTACGTCTATTCTACTTGTGACCCCACTAAAAGCGGATTAGGACCATCAGAACCTAGGCAACACAGCAGTCTATACACCACTTTTCATTCACACTACGATAAGAGCGACACGTAACCACTGTTGGTCCACTACACAAGTTAGAAAGCATCGGCAGACAACAGAAACAAACCGCCTAAAATCACTCAGAAAATGGAAGAAAAAAAATGGAAGAAAAAAAAGAAGGCCCTCAAGGAAAAAAAAAGAACAAAGATGTTAATACTACCAGCAAATTAGAGCAGGAAGTTACAATCAAATTGTCGATGTTAGGTTGAGAAGAAAGGGAAAGAAATAGAGGAAGAAAGCAAGAGATTCTACAATCAGATTTGTTGATCTTACCAGCACAGTATCGTTTTGTAGTTTCCTTTTTCTTTGCTTTCTTAACCTTTTCTTGATTGTAAACAACTCCTTCACACCACTAGGGCTCTTTGCTTGTGATTTCTTCATTGACAAACAAGTAGTAGAGTTGATTAAAGTTTAGTACATTAACAAACATGTGATATTGCGAAATTACAATGTCTATTCATGAATTTTGAAAAATAGTAGTGTCCATCTATGTATTTATCAAGATGAAATTACAGATCTAAGTAAATATTACATTAATGAAGTAATTTAACAATGGAATACAACAAGATAGACATTTACTTAACTTTAGTCAATCACATGGACAATTGACAGTACGAAAAACAAATGTCGTCGTATAAGCAATGAAGGAACAGTTTATTTAGCTTTTCCTATCCATCCAACCATCACTCATTGATTTTTTTAATGGCTTACTTCAAGTACATGTCGACAAGAGTAACAACTAGAGACCCCTAAATTCTGTTTAATTGAAAGCCACATCTAACATCCAAACTGTGTGGTCATCCTTTGAGCAGTAGCAAAATGTGTGTTTTGCTTTAGCAGTAGATCAGCGGCTACCTATGGTAACTAACCTGGTTGATTGTGCTGATCTTGTGTCTATTTTGTTGTGCTCATTTCAGACATTCTGGATCAGAATTGTTTATTAGTCCAACAACATAGATTAGAATTGTTTTTTAATCAATGCTTTGTACGTAGAAATTAAGTTGTATCATACATCCTAAATTCAAGTGAGTTATATACAGTAATATACACTGTATATTACTCCTTTTTCTTTCTTACAAATAAAAACCTAAAGCTCAACTGTATCATACATCTAGATGGTAGTTATCACTTGTGTTTATCCCACATGGGTTAAGCTACAGATTTTCAGTGTCTGTACACCATAACCAAACAAATACAACTAACATGGTATGAACACACACCACCACCAGAAATCACTTGCATTAATCACCTGGCAATAATGAACATGTTTCATCTAAGTTTGCATCAGACCAGGGAGTGAACGCATATCACCACCAGAAATCAATCAATTTGCTACACATAGAGATACCAACCAGCACACAGAGAATTTAACGCTGAAGATAATGAAATTGTGATCACTAACCCTAAATCCCTAATTCAGATCTTAACGTGACTGGACACCTAATTCAACAAGACTTGAGAGGAGACTTACCTTAGTATGTTTGAGCACCACACACACACTGCCAGAACAGTAATCTCGCCATCGACTGGGCGAATGGAGAACCTGGTCTCGACTTGACTCTCAGAATGAGAAGAAGAAGAAGTAATGTAGGTCTTCTATGCTGATTCTAGCGTGCGCCCAAAGAAATTTACAACAGGGCGGCAAGAGAGGGACTGAAAAGCATAAAAGAACACATGAGTCCTAGAGGTGAGCGTTCGGTTATTTAGTTCTATCCAAAAACCGAGTTAGAAATAAAAGTTCGGTTTTCGATGTTTGTTCAGTTATAACTGAATTTCAGTCGGAGAACCGAAATAACCAAGACCGAATCACCGAAATTTTTTTAAGGCGAGAACCGAACTGGAAACCAAAATTTGATTAATTCAGTTTTCGGTTAAAACTGAATATAAAAAGAACCAAATTATGAAAAGAACTGAAAATTTTGTACAGAACCGAATTAGCCAAACTGTAATATTTTTCTAGAAGATAACACTTCCTCTGCTAATATCTTCTACGTGTGTCCATTACCAAAATAAAAGTCATCAAAATATCAGCAACATATGCACTATAAATACCACCAGCTGCAGCTTTGCAATCACAAGACCCAAATCTTTCCAAAAATTAAAAGTTAGCAAAAATGGGAGCTCGACTACAGTCAACACATCAGCAACAAGCGCAGGGCAACGCAAATCTCCACATAAAAGCTACAATCACTTGCGTAATCAAATCTCCACCATAGTTCACGGGCAGTCAATCCACCATAGTTCAATTCAACGACATACACATAAAAGCTACAAGTGAAATCAAATCTCCCCTAATCAATCAATAATGGATAAGTGATTAATCTGGTGTGCGAGAGATGCAGCAGAAATTTCCAGTGATTAATATTTGCAGTTCCAGTGAGTATATTACCGGTCAGAAAATGGAATGTTTTCAGCCCCTCTTCAATCTGGTGTGCGAGAGATGCACCAGCTCCAGTAATTTAGCTCTACAGAGGCGCAGACAGACAGAGCATGTTTTGCTTAATTACCGTAAGTGAAGAGAATGAAGATTAATCCAATGCTTATCGATTGCTCCACAAGGTGCGACAGAAGAAATAAAAAGCTTAAATTGTCATAATCGCCAGAGAGAAGAAGATAGTTCGGGTATATTACCGCTTACCAGTTACGAATTCAGCCCCGTAAGCAATCTAGTGTGCGAGAGATGCAGCAGTTCCAGTGGTTAATCTCTGCAGAAGCGCAGACACAATAAGAGAATGAAGAGAGGCGCAGAGCATGTATGTTCCTTTCCTGGTCGCCAGTTAGGGTTGCAAAATTACTACTCTACAATACAATGCTTCTGGTTTGCTTCACATGATGCGATAGAAGAAATAAAAAACATTGTTATAATCGCCAGAGAGTAGATAGTTAGAGTATATTACCGATTCCGGAATGAACTGTTTTCAGCCCCGTCTTCAGTCTGGTGTGGAGATGAGCAGTTCCAGTGATTGAGCTCTGCAGAGGCCAGACACAAGAAAATGAAGAGAGGCGCAGAGCGTGTATGTTCCTTGTTGGAGGAAGAAGGAAGTACTCGGATAAAAGGAGTCGCATTTTTTTTGAAAGACACTGGTATTACTTAAAGTTCAGAACTACACCAACATAACAAGTCTCTTGGAAAATCAGAAAACAAAAATGAGACGAGACATTACCAACAAATTGAGTTTCTTAACATATTCCAAGCTTCCGCTTCCGCTTCCCGAGCTAGTTTGTTCTGGGTTAACAACCCAGAAAGACTATGTCAGCCCCATCTTTCCCACAAGGTTAACCCAGACAGACTTCGTCAGCCCCACTGATCCTACATGTAATTACCTTGTCCTAGGTGTATTCTTGTGTATTTTTGTGTTTTTTGGAGATTGGGATTTGGATTGTAGTTACTTCACGACATGACATGTGCAAAATGAAATCTCAATTCTACTAGAATTTAATGAACGTCTTTCATTTGCTTTTATTTGAGGAAAGTTTTATTTGATCTTAACTTTGGCCTAATTGTTCTTTGATCATCATAGGTAGACTTGGAAATTTGGATAATTTGATTTGGATACAATTAAGTGAATTGGGTTTTCCAATACTTCAGGAGTTTTGATATTTTGGCCAAGTTCAAGCAACTTTCGATTGAAGTATCACATTAAATTATTTCTTTAACCAAATGCATATGGGTGTCTAATAGTATTCAATAGGTTCTGGATCAAGTGACTTTCGTTTGAATGTATATATTTTTTTTCTTCAAGCTTCAGATTAATTTTTGAATTAATTATTGATTCAGACCATATTAGTTTGGTTTTCAGATTAGGGTTGATATTGACGGGTCGTAGGTCCCTCAAACCTTCATTGCCATCCAGAGCTGATCATATGAGTGGGCGAGCTAGGTTTGGGCCGGGTCTGGAAAGAATTTTAAGTTTCGTCGGACCTGTTTCTAATGGCTAGACCCAGTTTTTTATTTTTCGGGCCGGACCAGGCACTAGACCCGGTTTTTTCTTGGCTCCGCTGCTACCCGGCCCGCCCGACCCGGTTTTTTCTTTTCTTTTTTATAATAATAATTAAAATTTTGAATAGATAATAAAGTTATAAATAAAAGTTAAATAAATAGAAAATTCAACATAAAATATAAAATAATTAATAAATTCTAAATAAAGCTTATAATAATATATAAAAATTATATTAAATATATATATATTATATGATATTTTTCAATAGTAGTAATATTATTAATTCAGGCCGGGCCGGGCTTTGTTTCAGATCCAAAATTTTCCCGAAGTCCGGCCTGACTTTTACTTCGGAACCTAATTTTATTCCAAACCCGCCCATTTTTTTTAAAAACCCCAGATTTTTCAAGCTTTTTTTTACGGACTAGGCCGGATTTGGATTTGATCAGTTCTATTGCCTCCCAATATGACATTAGTTCCCAGGTCTAGGTCGCAAATTGGAAAAAGGATATGGGCCATCATGTGAGGAGTGAGCCCAAGAATACTAGTAATTCTTTTCCCTTTCAGAGTTCAAATTTTGCTACTTGAGAAAAACGCGAATTAACTTTTAAATAAACTCGCCAATTCACAACGGTCACATATTGGGCGGCTTTAACGGAAGGCTAAACGTCGTTCGGTACCGTTTGCCCAGAACGACTCGGCCTACTGCTGCCTCCTGCCGGTTAACCTGTATCTGATGTTAACGGCGTGTATTCATTCAATTCTTCTGTTGCCCAACCAAGAATCCGTAAATGAAAATAAGTAATTTAAATATAGGCCAAATTCACCAACCCATCTGCTCCCTGCGTTCTCCTGTCTTTTTTCTCGACAGTCTCACGCGCGCACACTCTCTCTGTATTTCCTCGCTTCTCGAATCGGCATCTCTCGCTATCTCTACGTCATCTGTCCCCGTCTCTCTCACATTTTGATCATTGTCATTTTATTACTTGAAATCTTCTTCATGTTCGTCTTCAGCATTCAAGTTCCACGGTGACGCTGCCGATCGATACGCGTGTTTTCTAGTTTCCATTCGGTCGTTAAATTGATCTTCAATTGAAGGTTTTTGGTTTCTTTGCCCTTACTGGTGAGTCTCTGTCGAACAGACATCCTGTCATATTCTTGATTCTATTGCCATTTACGGTACACATTGGTAGTTTCTCTTGTTTAGTTTATGTCAATCATTCCAATCCTGTTTTATTTTTCAGCTTTGATTCCGTTGTCTTCTGTACGCATTCATTTTAATACAATTCATCTTTATGCAAATGCTTGGTTGTTTTGGCTTACTAGGGTTTCTGTTTGAGCTCCTAGTTTATATTTTGGCTGGTATGTCAGGGAATTAAT
This sequence comes from Limonium bicolor, assembly GCA_023374045.1. Classification (NCBI taxonomy): domain Eukaryota; kingdom Viridiplantae; phylum Streptophyta; class Magnoliopsida; order Caryophyllales; family Plumbaginaceae; genus Limonium; species Limonium bicolor. The sequence continues at coordinate 371,226,952 of CM041778.1, read as the reverse complement.
AGGAAAAATTACAAGCAATGGAGCCGGTGAACTCGAGAAAAGCTGGTGGTGCAAAGTCGGCCAGTTCACCCGCCCATCTCCCCGATCAACAGATAAATCAAGAGGGACTTAAGTCAGGGGATTCCAACTCTAGAGCAGATAAGGGCGTCAATGTTCAGGTTATTGTACGTTGCAGGTGAGCCCAACTTCAGTTTCAAAATGCTGTCTTGACTACAGACCAGCTAGTTGCTTCAGAAATTGTATCTTGAGGTGAACTCTGTTCATTTTTCAGACCATTAAATGATGAAGAGCGTAGACTTCAGACCCCGTAGTAATAACTGTAACGAGATTAGAAGAGAAGTGGGCCGCTGCTCAATCAATTGCCAACAACAGATTGACAAAACCTTCAATTTGATAAGGTACGCGTACCCGTTTGCTAGTTCCCCGTATCCTGTAGCAGAAACACAGTGAAAGTCTCGACCTTCTTAAACAAAAATGATTGCCCCCTCTTATTACTTACCCATCTCCTTGCTGCCGGGGTCATAAATCATATTAATGAGTTTGGAGAAAATGGTATGCAGGTTTTTGCCCGACATCTAAACAGAAGGACTTGTTTGACACTGCAATTTCGCCTGTTGTACACGAAGTACTTGATGGTTTTAATTGTACGATTTTCGCCTACGGTCAAACTGGAACTGGGAAGACTACACGATGGAGGGAGGGCAAGGAAAAAGGTTTTTCTCTATTCAATTTCTTACCCGTGCTCAATCTCAACTTGTTGTATCCCAGCTTTTGTCTACTTTGTAGAATGGGGAATTCCCTAGTGATGCGGGTGTGATTCCCAGATCTGTTCACCGAATATTTAATATACTAGAAGACCAGCAACAGAGTACAACATGAAAGTTTCATACTTGGAACTCTACAATGAGGAATAACTGACCTTTTGGCCCCAGAAGATACAAACAAGTTTGTAGATGACAAGTCGAAGAAACCCCTTGCACTTATGGAAGATGGAAAAGGAGGTGTTTTCGTTAGGGGCTTGGAAGAAGAGATGGTGACTACGGCTGATGAAATTTACAAGATCTTGGAAAAGGGGTCTGCTAAGAGGCGCACAGCCGAACCATTGATGAACAAAACAAAGTAGCCGTTCCCACTCTATCGTTACTATCACTATTCACATGAAAGAATATACGCCTGAAGGCGAAGAAGTGATCAGATCTGGGAAGCTTAATCTTGTCGACCTAGCTGGCTCTGAGAACATCTCACGTTCTGGTGCTAGGGAGGTAATGAATTCTCTAAGTGAAATCTGTACAAGCAGCAATGTGGCGTTTAGACATGTGTGAACAGCTTCATTTCAAACATCATGCAGGGAAGAGCTAGGGAAGCTGGAGAGATCAACAAAAGTTTGCTCACACTTGGCCGTGTCATCAATTCACTTGTTGATCATTCTGGTCATGTTCCTTATAGGTATACAGTCTGTGTGGACTACAGTCATTTGATGTACTTCCCTTGGTGGATGATTAGTCTCAAGACAATTCCTGCTTGTCATGTTAGGGAAAGCAAACTGACTAGATTGCTGAGAGACTCCTTGGGAGGGAAAACAAAGACTTGTATTATTGCAACCATCTCCTCACCATCTGTCAGTCTCTTGATGAATCGCTCAATACACTGGACTATGCATACCGGGCAAAGAATATTAAGAACAAACCTGAGGTTAGCGATCTGCTCTTTTGCTTATTGATTGCTTGGAGGGGGGATTCCTGAACTTAACGTATATGTTTGAGAGTAAGAGTGACATCTCCTTGTCAATTCTTAGTTCAAATTCTTTGTTTATTACATAGGTCAACCAAAAGATGATGAGACAGCATTGATGAAAGATCTGTATTTTGAGATCGAGCGACTGAAACAAGGTATCTGCACTTTCTCTCCGTGGTGCATAAAGGCTCTTATGCTGTAATATTATCTTGAAAATATGATTTAACTTGTCTTTGTTCATGAAACTAGAGGTATATGCTGCAAGAGAAAGAACGGAGTTTATATCCCACGAGATCGTTATCTTCAAGAAGAGGCAAGAGAAAAAGGTGTTAGTTCATGTTGTCGACTTTTACTATTGTACTCTTCACTGTGTTCTGTACATTATAGGGAGTGGGACTCAATTGTTCATGATCCTGTAGGCCTTGTCAGAAAAGTTGAAAAGATGGAACTCGAGTTTGAGGCTAAGGACAAGGTATTAATTCTTATTTGAAGTATCAATACTGAAAATTTTCACATCTTTGTTACTAACTTGCCAAGGAGGTAGCTTTTAAATGTTTCCATTTTGCCCACTTTCAGCAAGTTGGAGAAATTCAGCAGCTCTATAATTCTCAACAACAGCTCAGCGCCGAACTGGGCAATAAGCTGGAGTCAGTAGAGGTAAAAAAGATGTTTAACGTTGGTATACTCCCACTTTAAGTGCATCTTTCTTGGTTTGTACATGAACTAACCTCTATGTTTTGGTTTCAGAAAAGCTGGCTGGCACTGAGCAGGCATTACTGGACCTTGAAGAAAAGCATAGACAGGCTAATGCAACGATCAAAGAAAAGATTACATCATATCTAATCTCCTCAAATCAGGTGACTGAACTCTTGCTTCCTGAATCTGTGTGGAGAAGACAATACTCTATCTAGTTGTGTGTATGTATATATAGATACATCTACATATCAAAAGTTACCTCCTAAGTCTAGTGCTTATAATTATTTTATCTGAAGAGAAATCCCTGGTTGAAAGAGCAATTGAACTACGAACAGAATTGGAGAGAGCATCATCAGATATTTCATGCTGTTTGCGAAAATTGGTTTGTCTTCTAAAGACTTGATCCCCTCTCTCTTGGCTGTTGTGGTCCAAATAGATCTAACGGCTTTATTTTTCACTTCTTTTTTGTGTTTCAGAGAGAAAAGATGAGATTGAAGATGGAAATAAAATGCTTGTACAAAGATTTCAATCTCAATTGTACCAGCATCTTGAGATGTTACACAAGACCGTGGCTACTTCTGTAAATCAACAAGAACAGCAACTGAAGAATGTGGAAGAAGATATGCATCTTTTGTTTCACCAAGTCTAAGGTAGGAATTATTACCTAATGTTACTTGCAAGAATCGACATTTGGCTAATAATTTCTGTGCTCAGGTTGCTGAAGATCTTCGCAAGCAACTGGAAAAGCTTAAAATGTTTATGGTTCCAGAATAAAAGCTTTGGATGACGTAGCAGTAAAGCTTGATGGAAACTCAAAGTCAACTTTTGAAGACTTGAATTCTGAAGTATCTAAGCATTCATCATCTGTGGAGAATGTAAGTTAATTTTCCCAATATCCGTTACTTTAAAGCAACTTTTGTTGGCTCTGTGATTTTGAGCTTTGTTGGTGTGATTGGCAGCTTTTCAAGAAAATTGCTTCAGATGCCGATACATGTTAGGTGAGCTTCAGGGTGACCTCCACGAGCAGGAGGAGAAGATAATCAGTTACGCACACAAGCAGCGAGAGGTGAGTTTTTGTTAGTAGTCAATTTTGAAATTTATTTTTGGCCTGGTTGTTTTTTTTTTACGTGATTCTTCTACAAGCTACTTGAACAAAAGTGCAGCTCATTCCAGGACTATGGAGACTACTCGTTCGATTTCTGATATTACCATGAACTTCTTTAAGACATTGGATGTGCATGCATCTAAATTTACTGGTATAGTGGAAGAAGCTCAACCGTCCATGAACAGAACTATCAGAATTTGAGAAGAATTTTGAGGTAATAATATTACCATTGTTTCTTGTGTGAGATCTTGGCATGACATGCGGATGGTTCTGATATTTTTTATGTTAATTTTGCATCTTACTTTGCCTCTGTAGGAGTGTGTAGCGAAGGAAGAGAGTCAATTACTGGAAAAAGTAGCTGAGCTATTTGCAAGTTCAAATTTGAGGAAGAAAGAACTGGTATGCATCTTTATCTATTGATATCTGCTCATGGAGTTCCCCCTTTGAATATTTGAAACAAATATTTTAACCTTTCTTTATATGCTTTGTAGGTTCAAGCAGCTGTTGGTGGTATTCGAGAAAGTGCAGCTTCACGAACCAGCAAACTGCAAAAGGAAATGTCAACCATGCAAGAAGATACTTCGACCATTAAACCCAACTGGTCAGCTTTTGTTCAAAAGACGGAGAACCAGTATCTTGAGGATCATCAGCTGTAGAGAGTGGGAAGAAAAACATTCAAGAAGTTCTGGAGAGCTGGTATACAGACTGACTATCTATTATGTTGCTAGTTGGGAGAAATTTGTTGTCTTCCGTTTTCATGTATGTTTTATTTATTGAAATTTATAGTTTGTTTGATGCTATGAATTTTGCAGTTTGAAGAAGGTAGAAATGGGATCAGACCAATGGAAAAATGCTGAAGAATCTATACTTAGCCCTGGAAAAAGCAGTGTTGCTTCAGTAGAGGAGATTGTCAAGTAAGTTAGTTGTCTTAGCTTTCTTGGGTTGGGTTGTAGCTGTATATAATTTGAAGATTGCAGCAATAGCACAGCTAAATTGACTAATAATTGTGTTTGTGATTTGGCAGGAGGGGAATGGAGGCTAGTCAAGCTCTAAGAACAGAGTTCGCTTCCTCTGTGTCATCTGCTGTTGAAAATGCAGATGTGGCTAATAACATTTGCTTACTTCGGTTGATCGTAAGTGTTGCCTTGTCTGTCTACATTCATTTCTGGCTAAGGGCCACTGATCTGTTTTAAGAAAAATTCATTCTCTCATCCTAACATGTCATGCAATGAATGTTTTTCTTCAGATTGTCTAAAGTTGGACAAAGATGCACGCAGTAAACTAAACTCCATGATTGTTCCTTGTTGTGGAGACTTGAGAGACCTAAGGAGTTGTCACCAGCACAAGATTGTAGAGATAACTTCACATTCTGGGAAATGTCTAACAGATGAATACAGGTAACGTACATAAGTGATTTCTTTCAGCTTGTCCTTCTATTACATTACATACCCAACTTGTGCTTTTTTTTATTCCCGTCATCCAGTTGTGCTTTATTTTTTCTTTTGATAATGATTGGAATTCTGTCTCTTATCAAATCTCCAGGTGGATGAACAACTTGTTCAACCCCAGGAAGAGATCCTTCACCTGCCAAGTGTAGCATCAATTGAAGAACTCAGAACTCCGTCATTTGATGAGTTAGTGAAGTCGTTTTGGGATTCAAAATCTGAAAAACATCATCAAACTAATGGATATAATAATACCAAGCACATAGTAGGAGGAGGAGGAGCAACTGAAGGAACAAGGCTTCCTTTCACCGCCATAAATAATTAAAAAGGCAACAACATGAGTTGGTAGTAGTTAGTAGTAGCCAGACACTTTTAGGGGTGTTTTGGAGTGAAGAAGACGAAAGATAGATAGATCCATTTATTATCTGTACAGTATTCCTGGTGTCTGTCAGAGAAATCAACGTCTCCCGGTATGTTCTTCTCTGACAAATTTCTTTGCATGTGCTATGTTGTTGTAAGATTACCTATTCTTGTATTGTTAGGATGGAGAAAAAGTTCATTATGTTTTGGTTTTGAATAACAATTCATGTTGTTTTGTTTGGAAGAATGTGACCTTGGCTCTGTTTGGTGTTAGCCGATGAATGAATAGCATTTTGCTATATGTCCTATAAGGGGAAAAACAAGAATTTATATAATTGAACATATGGGTTGGAGTAACAACAATTCATGACGAATAAAATAACAAATCCGAGCCACCACCCCTTGCGCACTTTCCATGCACTAATTGTGTGATGACACTCACATAATATCAGTTAACCGGCCAAACAAGAGCTAGCAATGTAGTGGGAACCTCTTTCTCTCAACGTGCATGCAACTTCATACCAGTCTTTTTCCTTTTTTTTCCAAACCTCCTCCATTTGACTTTTCTTATCAGCATTGGATTTGGGGTAATAACGATGTTTGAGTCTCCTATTCTTCCCTACTCATCAATCATTTCCTCGTGGTATAATAATATAAGCTGGAAATCAATTAACTCTTAATCAAGCTTAGATATACTACAGCATCCTTCTCCTGTTCTGTTCTATGTACTGACTTTCTGCCCAATCAATGAATTACTGCTTCATGTCACCACCACTTGCATGTAATCCTCCTTCTTTATAGCACGTTCTTCCTTCCAATTTCCAGCAACAACAACAACAAATCTTCTTTCTTTCTCTTTCTCGTCCGACCGTATTCCAGCAGTGCTCTACTTTTTTGCAAGACTCATCATCTCTGCAGCAGTGATCTAAGTATCAAACAAAAGAGTTACACCACACAACATAGAAGACTCGATCAATCACATATCAAGAGGAGGAAAAGAGACCAAAATAAATAAAAATGCCTAACAATAGGGGTGGTGGTGATTCAGCAAAGTGGATCTGGATACACTGATATAGATCGACTAAACAATGAGGATCAGCCACGGAAATTCCCCTGCTGCTGCTTCTTCTTCATCTTCAACTGAGCAGCACAAGAAAGGTACTGCTGCTCGTGTTACTTTTGCTAGAACAACTAGTACAGCTGAAGGTAGAAGAAATGATCATCGTCAAGAACCACAACAACCAACAACTCGTCCACAACCAAAGATGGGAAGATTGAAATCAAGTGCGACTAGAGGTTTTGCAGAGTTTACGATTCCTTGATGGAGCTGGTAAAGAAGGTGGTTCTTGGAAGACTTGAGAAGCGTTTTAATTCTAATTCAGTTCATGGGAAACTTCATAAAGAGAATTTGGTGCCGTCATTGGTAAATTAAATCAATCTTTTTCTTCTTTTTGTTCTTTTTTTATGAGATGTTCTTCTTTCTCAATATGCAATTGTGAATCAATCTTCTTGTTCTTCTTCTGTAGGGATGTCGGATTCGAAAGAGTTTGCAGGGGAGTTGTATAGTACATTGGCAAGGAGAAAGAACGTAGATGCTTCGAATGGGATCACTATTGAAGAGCTTAGAATGTTTTGGGAGGACATGACTAGCCAAGATATTGATTCACGATTGCAGATCTTCTTTGACATGTGAGTAGGTGGATGAATAGCTAGTAACCCAATTGTTTGAGATGTTCATATATAACTTGTATTTCCAGGATGAATATTGTTGTATGTTGACTTCATCTAATATGAAAACAGGTGTGATAAGAATGGAGATGGCAAGTTGTCTGAGGAAGAAGTTCGAGAGGTACAACAACTATTACATATGTTGTTGTATAACTTATCACTCATTGTATTTAGTGCTGATTGTGGTATGTATGGATGGATGGTTCCAGGTTTTAGTCTTGAGCGCCTCAGCCAACAAGCTGAACAAACTGAAGCAACAAGCTTCTGTCTACGCAGCCTTGATTATGGAAGAACTTGATCCAGATCAACTTGGTTACATTGAGGTAAATTAAACACTCTAGCTATTATACATAAGCACTAGCTAGCTAGTGAGTTAGACTTGTATCTTCATCTACCATAACTTTGTTTGTTACTTGGTTAAAAAAAGCTTTGGCAACTCGAAACTCTTTTACGCGACATGATGACCTCAACAGATTAAGGAACACGAATGAAACGATCACAAACACTGACAAAAACCATGATTCCAAGCAACTTACGAAACCCAATCATGAAACGTATCTCTCAAACAACAGAGTTAATCCAGGAACATTGGAAGAGAATCTGGGTAGTACTATTCTGGCTAACCATAAACGCCATTCTCTTCACATATAAATTCAAGCAATACAAACGTCGCTCATCATTCCAGATCATGGGTTACTGTGTCTGTATCGCTAAAGGAGCACTGAGATTCTGAAATTCAATATGGCATTGATTTTAATCCCAGTCTCTAGACGAACATTAACCAAACTCCGATCAACTTTTCTCGTAGATTGATTCCTTTTGATGATAACATCAATTTTCATAAAGTGGTTGCTGGTGGAATCACTACAGCTACTTTCATACATGTGTTGTTTCATATAAGCTGTGATTTTCCAAGGATTGTTCATAGTCCAAGGAGTAAGTTTATGAGGTATTTAGACCGAATTTCGGTTATGTACAGCCGAGTTATATGGATTTGGTTCAGAGTATACCTGGTTTAACTGGGATTCTTATGGTTATATTGATGGCTTTCGCTTTTACACTCGCGACACACTCGTTTCGGAGGAATGTGATCAAGTTGCCTTGGCCTTTTCTAGCTTGGCTGGGTTTAATGCGTTTTGGTATCTCATCATTTGCTGATTGTGGTGTACATTCTACTTGTACTTCATGGGTATTTCTTGTACCTCACCAATGTCTGGTATAAGAAAAACGGTAAGTCAATATCAAAAAACTTAATTGTTGTTGTGATTGATTCATCATGGACTGATGAAGTTATGATTGATTAATTATTATGCAGACTTGGATGGTATGTGTTGTTCCCAATTTTACTCTATGCAAGTGAGAGGACATTGATCTCTTTCCATGATCATAACATAATGTCATCGTAAAGAAGGTATGCAATTCTTCTTTTATCAATCACTTTTTGGATTGGACATGAATGGTGTCTTCTTTCATTCTGATCTAGCTAGCTTAAAATACTACTTCTGGGTCTCTGTGCTGTGCAGGGAGTGATATTGCTGGGAATGTTTTGGCAATATACATGAGCAAACCATTAGCGTTCAAATACAAGAGTGGAATGTACCTGTTTGTCAAGTGTCCAGAGATATCAAGCTTCGAATGGTGATCATTTATTAATTACTACTATTAGTTAGCTAGCCAGCCCAACAAACCTAACTATATTATCGCCTATATTCATTTTGGCCAAATGAAATTATCTTATCTTAGCTAGTAGTATTAGTAGTAATTGATTTATGGGGTGTTTCTAGGCATCCTTCTCCATTACTTCTGCTCCAGATGATGATTACTTGAGTGTTTCATATAAGAACCTTGGGAGATTGGACTACAGCACTCACAAGGAAAAATTCGCCAAGGTACATACTTCTTGGCCTCGAGATTGTTTAGTTCTGTATTACTTGAACACACTAGTAAGTAAGCAACTACTCTAAATTAATGATCCTAAAACTGTGAATGAAAAACCCACCCAGGCCTGTGAACCTACAACCACGCAACCAGCAAAAGGAAGGCTTATGAGATTGGAGACAAAAGCAGTAGGAGACTATGATTTCCACCCATCCAAGTAAGGCAGATAGTTTCGTTCTATTTTCACAACTCTTCATTATGGTACTAATTGTTTTTTTTTTCCCTTGGTGTAATGTCACAAAGCTTCCCACACATAATCATTAAAGGCCCATTTGGAGCCCCAGCTCAGAACTACAAAACGATATCCTTCTTCTGATTGTTTAGGGATTGGAGCAACTCCATTCATCAGCATTCTCAAGGATCTTCTCAATGACATGAAGATTAACGAAGATCAGAGGTGAGACAGACCTTCAATAAAGGAGTGAATGTTTCAACTTGGTGGCGATGAGGAAATCAATGATTAAACTCAAATCTGATCTGATCCAACCATTATAATAACAATACAACATGCGCGCAGGATGATGAACTAGACAGAAAAGGTCCTCAGAGAGCTTACTTCTATTGGGTGACAAGAGAACAGGGTCTTTTGAATGGTTCAAAGGTGTTATGGATATTGCTGAACATGACAAAGATGTGAGAACATACATACATTCATACATCCATCTTTACTTACTGATAGCCACATCAATACATTCATGAACTTACTCTTATGATTTGCAGAATGTTATAGAGATGCATAACTACTTGACAAGTGTGTATGAAGAAGGGGATGCTCGTTCTGCACTCATTAGAATGGTTCAGTCATTGCAAACATGCTAAGAATGGAGTTGATGTAGTCTCAGAAAGCAAGGTATATATACATATACCAAGAATAAGCCTGTTATATGTTTGTTTTCTATCTACTAACAATATGCTGGAAACAGATAAGAACTCATTTTGCAAGACCTAATTGGAGAAAGGTGTTTGCCCAACTTGCAAGCACACATGCCTCATCCCGAATAGGTGAACATCAAAAGGAACTTTTTTGTTTTTGTGTCAAGATTGATTTTTTGGTACTCGTATATGTTTTTTTTTTCATGGCTGATTTTGATTATTTACTGTAGGTGTATTCTACTGTGGAAGCCCAACACTAACGAAACAATTAAAGAAGCTATGCCAAGATTTAGTATGGATACAACAACCAGGTTTAATTTTCACAGGAGAATTTCTAGGGTTTAGAGAGGAGACAGAGTAAAAAAATTAAAGCTTCAGCTACAACTCTTTGTAAGCTGGCATACATGTTGTTATATATACACGAACCCCTTTCCTACAGTTTGGTAGACCCTAAATGTAATGTATAATAGGCGTTATAGAAATCTCATGAGTTCTTTGGCACCATTGGGTGCAATTTAGATTTTATAATTCAACCAATGGATGCAATGAGATTCAATCTGCGAAAAAATTGTTACCGATGTGTATAGCAGTTATTCGGCTGCAGTTTTAACTGAAGAATACGAACTGGTTTGCTAGACAGAAATGCAGCTATACATTGCAAATTCAATTCAATTGATGACATCCTTAATTACCAAACAACTACTGAAATCTGTTTGACCGGGTGTAGAGAATTCATTGAATCATATTCACATTCTTCTAGCAGCCGAGTGATCCCATCCACATGAATGTTATAAAACTGTTCACCGTGCATCTATCTTTCACCTTTTTTGATACTAAATTGGATAAAAAGAAGTATTGAGTTGTTTTGCAGCAGCATTACCATTACGTATATAAAAATAACAGTGTCAACTAGCTAGCAGAAGAAGAAACTTCCATTTATTATAGAACATTGATTTAAAAAGAAACAAAAGAATTACGGTAGCTAACTGATCAGTGAAATGTGACAAGACAGTTGAGGGAGGGAGGGGTAGAGAATTGAGTTTTCAGATATCCGAGAAGTTTGCATTACCTTACCCCATTCCCTCTTTTTGTATGACAATAGAGAGACAGACTCTGTGTGTTTGGTTTTTTTTTGTAACTCATCATTAAATGGTGAGTGAAAAAAAGACACACCGTATATTAAATGTAGGTTTGGATAACGGACGTTTCAGATCAAAACTAGCTAGCTCGGCAGACAATGTGGAGTAAAAAAGGGTAGTCTTTTCTTCTGTCATCACTATCTTCTAGATAATAACCCATGTTTGGTCATTTCCTAGATAATAGAAAAAAAAAAGGCAAGGTTATAGATCATGTGAATGAAAAAATAGAGTATCATTTTGTTCTAGTCCTTTTATTGTAACGATTGTGGATTTAGATTTGACTTTTGACCCCTAATTATAATTAAAAACAACGTTAAAACGAAGAATGTCCTCCTAATGAGTAGTATATTACAGCAGCCATACTCTCAAAATACTATATTTTCAAATATAATATTCATTTCTTAAAAACTTTTCTTCTTTTAATAAGACACTATTTTTTTTTTGGTTCTTAGTTAGGAAATTCTCACAGAAGTTCGCTCCTTCAATAGTATATTTTATCTTTTTATTTTACTAATTTGGGATGAATTCCACACTACTGTGATACCCTTATCTAACTTCTCTGCATGGTAAATTAATAATATCCATTTGATAGCATATCATCATATAGAAAATTGCAACTTTACTTAACAAACATAACGTATTCGATTGATTTGATGCTTGCATCTCAACCTTCATTACATTAATTACTATATATAATGAACGTCAATTTTCTTTCTAGCTAACATACGTCATGTAGCAGCGTATATATAGGCTGGTAGTCTGATCTTATAGGACAACGAATATAGATATCGTAAACCATGAAATTTAGTTGGGATTGGCATCGCCCTCACTGTTCATTCTCTCTTTAATTTGGTGTAATTTGCCTCATAAGATATATATATATACTTCAAACTTAATTTTGCCCCGTCGATCGGCAATCTCTAAAATGTGAAGTAAAAGAAAAAAAGTACTAAAGAGAGTGATAAAGCAGTGTTAAATTGTGTACATCCATACGTACAACCTATTAATTTGTTTGTTTTGGCAGTTAAGATTAGATTGAGTAAAACATAGATTGGTAAATTGTTGGCATGCAGTTAACTTTAGCTTTTCTTTTATAAAACTATTCACTCCTTTTTCAGTTTCACATCAAGCCGGCAAAACGGACATTTACAATTTGCAATGCATTGCATTATATATGGTTGTTGTCAACAGTTATAAAACTTACAAACTTACTCGTTTTTTTTTTTTTTCCTTTTCTCTGATATTCATATACTACTACTATCATAGTGATTGAAATTAATATCAAACACCGTACGTCACCAATTAATACACATTATATACGTACGTAAGAAGACGCACCATGTGTTGTAAAAATCGTTTCATGCCCAATTAAATAAATAATACAAAGAGAAAAACGTTACTAACTAATTAATATTTGGTTTATGTTATATAGATTGAAATTGACTTGGGACTTGTAATATAGTCTAAGTGTAAAGTGGTAAAATATTGGGTTATAGGAAACTATCTATCCGATTTTGAGCGACCAACCCAAAAATAATTCCGAGAAAATATTGTAGTGGGAATTGTAAAGATAGTCAAAAGGGATTTGACTTATCGGTTTCGGTGATGTTTAATGTAGACAAACGTTAAAACTTCATCACAATCCCTCCGTTCCTTTTGTACTCACACAAAACATACCTATTGATAGACGCTTGATCTAATGCGTTACTTTGCAATAGTAGAAAGGGTACTGCAGGGTCTCACATCGTACTGGTTCAGGATAGAAAGATACCAAAGGTTAACTTATCTATTCACAAATTCTTGGCTACAGTGGTTTAAGCCATCTTAGCTTACAATTAGGTGAAATACTGAGGAAAAATTTTTCGTGCAATTAGATTTTTAATTTTTTTGCTGTATTGTTATTTTTCACCAAGTAAATTGTTACTTCCTACATATAGTACTTGTTTTTCTTTTGTTCATTTATTTTTTGTGGGGGGTTCATTTTTTCTTTGTTTATCTTTCAAAATAACATAATTTTAAATTAATTGTAACTTTTATATCTAGGTTCACAATAAACTTATATCATTAGAATTTTATATAAATTTAACGCTGACTGGAATTGTGCATGAACTACATTGACCTTTTTAGGTGATATTGAATTCATTAAACAGCCGTTAAAAAATACATTTTATGGTATATGATGAAACCCTAAAATGATAATATATAAATTATTTTTGTATTAATGATTCATTTGTATTTTAACTTATTAAGTAATAAGTGGTGAATTCTTGTTTTTTATAAAATGTTCAATGTGGATATGTACTATTTTGATTGTGAGAAGTACATGTTTTAATTTGACAATGTACATGTTCTAATTGAGAATGTACAGTCTTTAATGAACATCTGTACATGTTTTTTACGTCTTATCTGTACACTGTTTGTGTATGACCATCTGATAAGTGTTCTCCCTTATTGTCACAGTTTTAATCTAAGTATGCATATTTCATGACGTACATATTATATATTTCTTTAACGTTTTATAACGCGAGATTTACTGTTTTTTACATTAGGTTTACATGTTTTTAGTGAACATTTGTACCCATTTGTAAACTATCTGTACCAGTTTTTATTTATTTTTCTGTGCATTTTACATTAAAAACATTTTTTTAAAGTTAAAATATATCTATATTATTGTCTGTATTTTAAGAGCTTGAAATTATATGAAATGATAGAATTTTTTTTCAATTTGCTTATATATTAAAGTTACAAAATAAACGTTTTTTAATTAAAAGAGAAAAACAATATTTAACAAAAAACCAAAAGTGATGTAACCTGGCGCCCCTTTTTACAAAATCAAAAAAAAAAATGATGTAGCCAAACACTCTGTAAATATATCATTTTACCTTCTGAAACCTGCAGAAAGTGAGTGATGATAATAATACAGTAGTAGTATAGAAATGATGGAATGGAAGTCATTCACATTGCGTACATTATTACGTCATCATTATTCAATATATTTATGGTATATTGGTTTCTTCTCTTCACTCCACTCTCCCCGGCCGACTCATGTATTAAATTAATGACCAGCGGTTCTTATCCGCCCGAATTTCTTAAAAACTTAGTCAGATTAATCTGCATAGTTTAGGTATGTATCTTAATCAAGTAATCCGATCATTAATAATTTAATATATGACATAACTAAGGACAACTATAAAGAAAGAATATGATCGATGGGTTATAGATCACAGTGACACAATTGTACGCGGTTAATTTCTCCCTATACTATATACATTTCACTATTAGCTTATTTTTATTGTTGTATATTTATGTATTATGCTATAATAACTAACTCCAATTTCCTCCACTTTCCTCCTCCTCTACATCAGTTGTTAGACACAACCATGCCTGGCCCTGGCCGGCCGGGCCATACACAGCTGCCACTGTTTTATTTTCTTTTTCTCCTTCTTTCCTAACTAGCTAGGTGATTCAATAATTTTCACTCTTATATGAGTGATCGATCTGTCTCATTCTATTGATTACATGATATCTTTATTTCCATTTTGTCTCTAGCTCTCTTTCCCCATCCGCACAATATATTCTATATTTCCCTTCCCTGTGTATATTTCACTTCCCCGACTACAGTATATACATGTAGTACTGTTATTAATAATTATCTGTCTCTACTTTCCATTCCATGGCACTCTTTCTTTTTCCTTTCTTCTTGTTATTAATTTATACCAACAGCTTATCATATAAAAAAGTTCAGCTCAGGTATATTTATTGCTAGTATTATTATATATACATATATGCAAGTTAGTCTTCTACACGCGCGCTGACGAGTGACGACCCATTTTATAATATATCACGGTTCAGTCCTCGACTCTCATATCTTCTTTAACCATAGATAGAACTCATTCATTCATTCACTCACTCACTCTACTACAACTACTCTTTCAAAGGAAACACAACAACACAGAATGTCTCCATCAGTAGCAGCAGCAGCAGCAGCAGGTGGTGGTGGGTGGTGGATCAACAAGATGGTGTCCAACACCAGAACAATTGATGATACTTAAGAAATGTATACAGCGGAATTAAAAACACCAACATCAACACAAATACAACAGATTACTACTCATCTCTCACGATTATGGAAAGATTGAAGAAAATGTGTTTTATTGGTTTCAAAATCATAAAGCTAGAGATCGACAGAAACTCAGAAGAAGATTAGCTAAACATCTTCTTATGATGAATAGTAATTTCCATCTCATCATCAATATTCAATCTCTTCATCTTCCAGAAGTAGTAATGATCTCATCAGTATTACAATCACCACCATCAATACCGTCAATGAATATTACTACTGCAAGTGGTGGTGGTTATGATCATAACTATGCTCAAAATCAGTTTAGTAGGTTCATACACCACCACAAACCCCGCAGTCATTACTTAAGTGCTGTGATCAGGCTCAGGCATCATCACCGGTGAACTGTGATGTCTTCTCTTCTCCGATGAGTGTTTTTTACTTTATAGTCAGGGTTATAATACAACCTAATAGGGTGATGAACAAGTGCAATCAGCAACAGCAGCAGCAGCTTGCCTGTAACTACAATCTCTGCAATCTCTGCCAGGTATTGTCTCTTCCTCCTCCTCCACCACCAGAATCAGCATTATCAGTTAATACTGTTGACAAGTACTACTACTCTAAGGTAAATTCCTTACCCTAATTGTGCGTAAAGTACTGTTTCTTTCTATTCACATTAATTTAACTGGTTTTTTTAGACTAATATTAATCTAATTAAATATGTTTTGAATAAGAGAGACTAATTAATTAATCTATATTGCCTAGTACTAGACAGACAATTCATGCACGATTTTCATTGAAAGAGAAATGTAACTGTCAAGTAGTAACGAAACATTGATGTGATAGATGATTTGTCTTCTCTTTTACCAACTAGATCCTTCCACTTCCCCTCCCCCTGACCCCTCGTTTTTTCTATAGTACTACTGTTCATTGAACACTACTCTGTCAAATTTAACGCGCAGCATAACTAGTAGTAGTACTATTAATAAACAATCAATTATTTCGATACAGCAGCAAGAAATGAATTATCTATCAATTTAGCTCTGGTAATTTCACATTGACACACAACACGCTTATCAATTACTGTTTTTGAGTTACTCTGTAACATTTAATGTGACGTACGTATACGTACTAACATCAATAATTTCATGTCCCCGAATATTATGACATTTTAATTTCCTGTCTTTTTTAAATAATACTTAACACGCATTTGTTTCTTATAGTTATACCAATAATCTAGCAACCAATTATGTTATTCTACATATATATATATACATATGACATCTGTTGGTCTCAAACATTATTATATATAGGCAAGAGTAGAGCTGCTGGATGAAGAAGTTCCCACCCACCATCAACTACTGATCAGTCAATCAAGATAACCAACAGTAACGCTACCTATGATGATGTGTTCAACTCAGGAAATGAAGAATCAGCAGAATACCATGAATTATAACCCACCTGCTGCTTCCATGAAAATTGATACTCATCATGATTGGATGATCATAACCATCATGACTCCTCTGTTAAACCACTCCAGACTTTACAGCTCTTCCCTATCACCCCAGCAAAGATTGATGATTAAGTAGTAGATTCAATACAGATCTTTTCATTCTAGCAATCTATATATATATATGTATGTAGTATACCTGTGAGGGTACTAGCTAGATCATAAACTAATACAATTGATAACTACTACATTTTTATATATAGTAGTATTTCCTTTATTATAGCCTTGAAATGAAATCCATGTTCAGATATAGTTAGTTATCGAAAAGTCGCTATTAATATTAGATCATACATATATCCAAAGTCCAAACCACGCTCCCATATAGTTTACCTTTAATACGCGCGTTGACCACCATACCTTAATTCTTCCCTCTTTCCCCTTTTTACCCTTCACTCTTTTATAAGTTTCAACCTTTTCAAACATGGTAAATTCTTGCATGAAGGTGATTGTAGTTAAGATGGCTACATTTGAGGGTATTTTAGTCAATTTAAGTAAATAAAGATGGGAGAGAGAGCATCGACAGTGACGAAACGAACGGAGGCTTCTATTTGCATTTGTTTTTTTTTTATGTGTAAAGAATTCTTTATCTTTATCTTTATCACAATAACAATAACGTTAATGATTGTAACTTTTAATATATAAATCAAAAAATGAAAAAAAATTATATCATTGTTTAGCTAAATTCAAGCTCTTGAAAACAAGACCAGTTATGGATATGTTTTGACACGTTGTTGCCCAGATGTCTTTTGCTCTGCCTGAAGGAAGGAGCTCACACCAGGAGGAAAAACTTGTTTGTACTTCGTTGGAAAGTATCACCCGGGTTTCCCCACCATGAGCAAAGACCAAGCCAAAGTTTCTTTGAGCTGTGGCAGTTTAGGAATAAGTGTTCAATAGTCTCGGAAGTTCTGCGGCAGAGTGGACACAACAGTTCAGCTAATGGAATCAGACTGGCACCAAACAGCCGATCTTTTGTGGCTAATCTCCTTCCCAAATAGAACCAGACAAGCAGCTCAACCCTGGGGGGGGGGGGGGGGGCAGCTTCCTCCAGTAACCTTGGTGCCAGCTTGGAGTAGGCGGTGTTTTCAGTTTTAAGACTTTGGTATAGAAACTTTTGGTTGTGAACAAACCTGATGAAGTGAGGTCCCAGTTGAGGTAGTCAAATGTATGTTCATTTGGGGGCGGGGCACCATTTAGTAGTGATATCAGGTTGTTGACTTCATCTTGTTCATAGTCGAACAGATTCCTTCTCCACAACAGATGCCAGATCCAAGCTTCACCATTCCACAATCCAACTTCGGATACGGAGCTCATTTTTTGCTCACTTATGAGGTAAAGGCGATGAAAAATTTGTTTGAGAATTTTACCATTTACCCATGGGTCGAGCCAGAAACGGACACGCTCTCCATTTTTACCACTCTCCAACGTAGATGTTGCTCAATTATCTCCGCGCTCAAAGGACACCAGGAGTGGATGGAGACAATAGACTGCCAAATGCCACACTTTTTATTTTCCACCCAGCAGGAATCGTGTAGGGGTAGCGTGATATCGATGTCATATACAGAGGCTACAATCTTCTGCCATAGTTTACGGTTGACGTTGTGGTATTCCCACCACCATTTGAATAGCATGGCAGCATTTTTAGTTCCAATTCTGTAATGCCAAGACCTCCCCGGTCTTTAGGTGTCGCTATCTTCTCCCATTTTAATAGGGGAAGGCCACGGTTGCTCCCATTACCCCAAAGAAAAGAGCTTTGCAGCGAGTTTAATTTTCTTATAACAGTTTTTGGCATGCGAAATAAGCTCAAGTAGAAGACCGGGATGCTATTCAATACTGATCTAATGAGGACTAGCCTACCTGCTCGCGACAGGGAGTTTGCTTTCCATCTTGAGAGTTGTTTTTTTTCGACTTTCTGTAGCAGTGGTTACCAAGTGTCTACCCTTCTCGGGTTAGCTCCCAACAGACAACCAAGGTAGGTAGTTGGTAGATTGCCAATTTCGCAGCCAAGGATCTGTTTTACCATGTGTTGCTCTGCTGGAAGTAGGTTGATACAATATGCTGCATATTTTAGCCAATTTACTTCAAGGCCTGACATATCAGCAAAACAAGTGATTGCCCATTTGACGGTTTCGATTTCCTCTATGGATGGATCACAAAAAATGAGAGTATCATCAGCAATTGCAGATGGGATAGCCTGATTTCATGTTTGCCAATCAAAAGGCCCTTTCTTAACCCCACTTGAATGGCATTGTCCAGAATCACATCCAATGGCATTTGCCGAAAGGATGAACAAGAGAGGAGATAATGGTCTCCTTGCCTCACTCTCCCCTGGCCAGTTTGAAGGATTTTGTTGGAGATCCGTTTACTAAGATGGCTATCGTCGTAGTGCTGAAGTCTTCCTGCACCCACCTTTCTCCAAGTTTGTTTGGGAAACCATATATGTCAAGCATAACGGTCAATAAAGGACCAAGAAGGCAGTCAAAGGCTTTCCTGAAATCCACTTTGAGTAGTACCCCTTTTGTTTCCTGGTTTTATAGCCAATTTATGGCTTCGTTCGCAATCAGGGGTCCTTCTAGTAGTTGTCTCCCCTTAATGAATGCAGATTGTGATTCATCGATTAGTGCTCCGATTACTCCTGATAAACGGTCCGCCATGATCTTCCGATGATCTTATAGATGACTCCAACGATGCTAATCGGTGATATTCGTCAGTCTTGATTGGATCTAACGTTTTTGGTACCAATGTGACCCAAGTAGTATTAACACCAGAAGGCATCTTGCTGTCTTGAAAGAATTGTTGTACTAGGTGTATTACTTCATCGCCTATTGTGCCCCACAACCTTTTGAAAATCTGGAACATCAGAAATAAGTTGGTTTTTGAAACAAGAACCTGACTGGGCACAAGAAATTATCAGCACCAAGAGACTCATCACCGAATGGCATCTTCACAAGCTGCCACCACCTTCCTCACTGGGGTCCTTTTTTTCGTCTCCAACTTGAAAGAGTTATTAGAATCTTAATCAGCTAGTTAAAAGCATTGTTATTTTATTTTTCTCTATTCATTTCCCTTGTCGTTTTCTCATATTCACCTAGCTTCCTACTCCTAGGAAAGCTGACAAGGTATGTAACCACATACCATTTCGACTGTTTTTAAACAGTTCCTAATCAAAAAAAAAATGGATATGTTTTGACAACTTTTTTTAAAAATTATTTTTACATGTATACGATGATACACTAAATGATATTATGATTCATTAATTTTGTATTATGATTCATTAAAATTGATATTATGATTCATTAAGTAATAAGTGGTGAATTCGACGCTTTAACTTTTCTATGGTGGGTTTTGGGGGGGGGGGGGTAGGGTAATCTATTTGGAAGCCGTTCTATACTTTACATTGTAGCAACTAACTCAACATGTTTTTATGGTCTAACGACCCTAAACCCGCTCACTTCAAACCCTAAAATTGCCTTCCATGTTTTAGCTTTCTTAGGGTGGGTTTTGGGTGTTTTTTTTGGGGGGGGGGGGGGGGGGGAGGGTAATCTATTTAGAATTGGTTCTGTACTTTATATTGTAGCAACTAACTCAATAGGTTTGTAGTAGCGGGTAAACCTGCCACTACAAACCCAAAAAATGCCTTCATCGTTTTATAGCTTTACTAGGGTGGGTTTTGGGTGTTTGGGGGGTAGGGTAATCTATTTGGAAGCCGTTCTCTACTTTACATGGTAGAAACTTACTCGACAGGTTTATAGGGTTTGTCGTAGTGGCTAAACTAGCCACCACAAACCCTAAAAATGCCTTCGATGTTTTTTAGCTTTCCTAGGGTGGTTTTAGGGTGTGTGGGGTTAGGGTAATCTATTTGAAATCCGTTCTATACTTTAATGTAATGATGTACATATTTTAATGTGTAAATACATGTTTTAATGTGACGATGTACATGTTCAAATGTGAAATGTACATGTTCAATTATCAGAATGTATATGTTTAATTGAACATCTATACATGTTTGTATGACCATCTGTACAAGTTTTCTCCCTTTATATGTACAGGT
The DNA here is from genome assembly GCA_023374045.1 of Limonium bicolor. NCBI lineage: Eukaryota > Viridiplantae > Streptophyta > Magnoliopsida > Caryophyllales > Plumbaginaceae > Limonium > Limonium bicolor. Next base: position 371,206,316 of record CM041778.1, on the reverse strand, counting down.
TTTAATCCAAGGATGTACATATTTAATGATTTGTAAAGGTTTATGTGACCATCTGTATGTTTTTAATGTGAGTATGTACATGTTTTACGTGAGAATGTATTGTTTTAATGAATGTAGTTACATGTTACTTCATTATAAGCGTACATTAGGATTTAATATGTAATTTGATTACTCCTCGTTTGTAGTATGTAAACCCGGTTCGGTCATTGTAGACCTGGTATAGCTTTCTCTATTTCTGTCTAGTCACTAGGCTTTACTCGTAGTACTCTACTGCTTCTCTCCCGTAACAGAGATACTCAAGCTTCTCCTCTGTACACTATCCATTCCTGAATTCAGTTGAATCAAGAATAAAGAAAGTGTTTCATCCTTCTTTCGTCAAGCACTAATATGGTATCCGAGCACTCAGGTGCAACATCGACAAGATGAGAGGAAAAGAAATCGAGAAGGGCGACGAAGAACAACCGAAGAATTAGAAAAATAAAACCCTAATGTTGTAGCTCAGATCGATCAGAGTGACCCACTCTATGAGTATGTGACCGATCAGCCGGGATAACTACTGACGACCAAGTTCAATGGAGAAGGGTTTCTCTCTTGGAAATGGGGAATGCGACGAGCGCTTCGGGCGAAGAACAAACTGGGTTTTATCGACGGCACTGTCGAACCACCGAGCGAGAACAACCCGATTCGTTACGCAGCGTGGGGACGTGTAAACTCATTGGTCCTGCTCTTGGCTGATATCCTCTCTCGCGCCCAATAGCGAGGAGTGTGGCCTATTACGATGACCCAAAGGAGGTGGGAGTTGGCTGTCCCGTCGATTCAAAGCGAAAAATCTTACGACACTTCACAAGATAAAAAACTGAGACTAACAACTTGAAGCAAGGTGATGAGAGCGTCACAGATTACTTCATGCGTTTGAAGGAGGTATGGGCAGAATACGAGTTGGCTTTGCCGGATGAAATTTGCGTCCGTTGCTCTTCTTTCAAGTCAAGAGATCTTCAGAGGAAAAGAAGGGAAGAAGAGGAAGTGATACACTTCCTTATGGGGCTAAACAAGTCCTACCTTCATTTGCGTGGACAAGTTCTTGCTATGAGGGAAACACCACCATTAGAGAAATTTTCTCCATCGTTCTTCAAGAGGAGCAACAAAGAATGCCACAGAGGGAAAAGAAGAGGAAGAAAAATCTGTCGCCCTAACCATGAAAGGGGAAATATCATTTTCTCAGCCAAAAACAGAAAACAAGTTCCAGGACAACAAATACTAGATTTGGGAGTAAAAAGTCAACACCAAGATTCAACCAGTCCAACAAGAAAGAACCACCGAAGTGTTCTAATTGCGGCAAAGTTGGTCACCTTCGAGAGGCTTGCTGGTGGCTTAATGGTTTTCCCAATGATGAAACTAGAAGATCCAAGGAACTCGAGTCGGTTCAGTTGTCCAAGAAGAAATAGAGCAAGCATTCCCAGAGGAGATGAAAGAAACGAGTCCCCTGTCCAGGGCCTAAGCACGGAACAACTCAACCAGTTGGTTAGCTATCTCCAACAACATAATGTTTCGAGTAGAGACAACACTCACAATGTATTTGGTGAGTCTCAGGTAAGCCTCAACTCAGAATGAACTTCTTGTCGTGTTTAAGCCTTAATGATGTTTCAATACTGAAATTGCTTGAACAATCGTGGATTATTGATTCTGGGGCGACTGAACTATAAGTGGAAATAGTTCCTTGTTATTTCGCTGTAAACTGTTGAAAACCAGAAGAGATGTCACACTTCCTGATGGTCATAAACAAGTTGTTTATAGCGTAGGAAATCAGATTGTTGAGAATGTTGAATGCTTAAAAGATATTATGTTTGTGCCGTCTTTTAAGTTTAATCTGGTTTCTTTGAACAAACTTATTGGGAGCTTAGCTGTGTCTGTTTTTCTTTCAAAATCATTGTGAATTGCAGGATTATGAAAAAGGAATTTGAGTGAATATAGGCAGACAAGCTGCTGGTCTATATTTTATGGATGTTCATGCCCTAAGTAGTTTTATCTTGAGAAGGAGGAACAATGATTTTGTTAATGCTAGTACTTGCAATAAATTTGTAGATGTTGATGGAAGTAAAGACGTGTTTTGTGGCATCATAGATTAGGACATATACCGTTTCAGAAACTGTGTAAGGTATCAGAATTGGGACTTAGTAAACCTAGTAGTCCTAAATCTGATATTGTTCCTTGCAGTATATGTTTTAAGGCTAAGAGCAAAAGACACAAATTTCCAACTTCTACTACCATTAAAGCACACCAACCCTTTGAAATGATACATCTTGATATATGTGGGCCAATGAGAACCCAAACGGTAGAAGGCTATAGATACTTTCTTACATTGGTAGATGACTACACAGGGGGACTTGGGTTAGACTCCTTAGACTGAAATATGAAGCCCTACAAGAAATCAAAAATTTATAACTCTCGTTGAAACACAATGAACAGAAAAATAAAAGTCATCAGAAGCGATAATGCTAAAGAGTTGGGCAAGTCGACAGAAAGGATTGAGTTTTACAAAAGAAAAGGAGTAATCCATGAGACTAGTTGTCCTCATACTCCCCAGCAAAATGGAGTAGTTGAGAGAAAGCAAGGCCACATAATGGAAATAGCTAGAGCCTTACTTTTTCAATTTGGGGTAGAGGATAAATATTGGGGCCATTGTGTGGAGCAGTCCACATATATAATTAACAAAATTTCTAGCATAGCCATCCCAACCAAACTCCTTTTGAGATACTTTATGACACTAGACCAGACTATAATAATTTAAGGAGCTTCGGATGTCTTTGCTACATCACAAATATCAACCCAGTAGAAGCAAGCTATACTCCAGACCTTCCCTTGTATTTATCTTGGACCTTGTAAAAACACCAAGGGGGCTAAAGTCGTGTCTCTGGAAGAAAACTTACTAAAAGTTAGCCGTGACATAACATATTTTGAAAACATGTATCCCCTAAAGGAAAAGGAATGGAAAGACATTCTGAACAATAATCAGCCTGAGAATGAAGACGCATCTCTTTTCCCAATCAATACATAGAAGATGATTTTCATTTACTCCAAAACACACAAGGAACTGAGAATGAATAAGACAACAGTGGTGAAACAGAGGAAGAAAAAGGCCTAGAACAAGAAAACCAGCCAAATGAAACTGTCAACCTTAGAAGATCCACCAGACCTCACAATTTTCCTTCAAATTACAATGACTATGTGTGTTCAGCAGTCCAAAACAAAAGTGATTTGTTCTCCATTATCCTAGCAACTAGACTTGACCTAGCAAAACCAAACAATTCTTCATACTTGTAACACCCCAACTACAAACACCATACTTAACAACATTTAGCAGCGGAAATACAACTTAACATCTAACTTAATCCTTGGGTGCTACACGCCGTTAGCCACCCACGTGGCTAACAAGGCTAACACATACACAATGTACCGGTCTGATGGACAAGATTACCGAGCATTACACTTTACATTACAACCGTTTCTAAACTGAAACAAATACATTTACATTACAACTGTACCGAGTCTATACCTTCAGCTACCGATTATCAAACTTCGGTCTTACATCTCTTACAACTACATAAACGACTAATAACTATCCATGTTTATACAGCTACCCCGTCCTACTCTCGAACGGCTGCCAGCTCCATTGTACCTGTAAAGTAATGGGGGCCCCCAAGGGGGTCAGCACCTTTGCTGGCATGGTAATCGTGCAGCCCGCATGCTACCGGGCCACGCACAACTAATTGTCGAGTGAGCATGCAGTATATTTGATTTAAAGCATGCAAGAACTATAACACATAACATGCTTATAAGCCACACAACCAACCAATGGGTTACACCGGTAAGGTCAACACATCATCACTGTTAGATTAATCTTTGTGTTTCTTGACCTCTTGAGGGTTTCTACCTTAACAGGACTAAATACTTATTAGTCGATACTTACCCATTTAATCGGGTTACGAGTAATTACTTCTTATCTTAAAATATGGTTGGTTTCGGTTATCAACTTACACAACATCACCACACACATCCCGTGTAACACCCCATCCAAAGCCTATCGTGGTTATCGCAAACTGAACACTTAATCGAATACGTCGCAGCGGAAATAAATAACACCTGGACCTTGCCACGGTCTGATCATTAGAATATACCGGCCTTAACGTTTACAATGTCTATCCAAAATACTTATCCAACTCAAAAACATCAACATTCACAATACCACAACCAACCGAGTACTAATATCTTAACATAATCTCAAACTTACATCAGTTCAATCTAAACAGTCGGGTGCACAGGCGCAACCCGAACTCAAAATAAACAACCCACCCTAAGTCTAACCGCTCCTACTCTCGTAGTGCGTCCTCATGGGTCTCTTACCTGCAAGTGTAAAATAGCCCCCGAGGGGGTCAGCACGAATGCCGGTACACCCCTCATGGCCCCCAAGCTAACGGGCTACGACGACTAATTGTCGATAGCATGGAAATTGATTACATACACAAACATAATATGAAGTGCAATAACAATAACCACAGATGAACATATGTAGTTCACAAACAATGAACGACTCAAACGTTCCCTTAACAAGTGGGTTAGTAACCCCCTCCTTAGTCCTCATTTCCTTAATCTCAGTTCCTTACCTTACCTTAATCTTAATCTCAATCTTAATCTTAATCTCAGTATACAAACCTTTCCTGGAAGGGATTGGTTGTAGCTTAATTCGAACCTGGGATTTAGGTGATCCCACCGCACCATCTTAATGCCACCTACTCTGGACGGGAGTCCAGCGTAGCTGAGCCGGCAACCGGCCCTAGGCTACAAGTCCGAAGACAAGTCCTTAAGCGGAGGGCGGATCTGATTCAGATACCGTCCCCCTTTTTCCTTAGCATGCATGACCGGAGATCGGTCCCGGGTTTCCTCACTCAAGTTCCAGTTAGTAGAAATCTTAATCACCATATGCTAGCTAAGCCTTAATGGGCATTAACCAACAACCCCCAAACTTAACTCTTATTCTTAACTCAGTAAGTACTAAACTTGGTTAGTAACAATCTCAAGTCTCGCAGGTTAGTGTAACGATAACACAAACACAACGAGAACAAATATAACCGGTTGCATGCTTTATCTTGTTTTAGTCATAGCAATTAAACAGATAGCACACAAGCCGAGGGACACCTCGTTAGCAAGCAGGTCACAAGAAGGATTGTACCGTTCACCGTCGATCGTTGTTTGTTTAACCTTCTTCGGGGTCCAATTCACAAACCTAAAACATTCATTCATTTTTAGGTCATTAGTTATTTGCACCTTACTTAACTCACTTAGTCCCTAGGGATTCCCATTCAATAACCTCTCAAGTCTTTGCCACTTAGCTTACCACTTGATTTTTAAACATTAAAACTTATACTTAATCTTAACTTAATTCCTTAAGTTCTTAGGGTCCTAATCATTACCACCCTACCAAAGGTATACCTCATTACCTATTACCATTCTTAGAATTCAAATTTCTTTCTTTTTTTTTTAAGTGTTAAGGGTCGATCGACCCACCGACCGACCCAACCCCTGGGTCGGTCCATTACAGAAACTCTTCCGTCTTTGAAACCCATCCGACCGACCCAAACCCTCTGAGTCGGTCCCTTACAGAACCCATTTTCCTACGTTAAACCTTTGCCCGACCGACCCAAAGCTAAGCCGACCGACCCAAACCCCCTGGGTCGGTCCAGTCCAGAGACATTCCGGCTGGCTCAACATGGCCCGACCGACCCAAAACTGGGTCGGACCCTGGGTCGGTCCTCTACAGATCTTTCTCTTAAATTGCCTCTTTCAATTCCAAACTCTTCCACAAGTGTCCTAATAGGTCCAACACCATCTTGGCACCTTAAACCCACCTTATAACCTCCACCAAACTCATTAAAACAACTTCCAAAGATCTTCTCAAACATTTACTCCATTCTTACAAAGCTCCCAACACTTAGCACTTATTTTCTTACATTTCTCACATGCATTCCTCCAAGAATTTCAATTAACCAAATGCTCCCTCCTTAAGAACTTGACCACACCATGTACACCACTTCCCAGCCTTATTGCATTTATCAAACCTTCCTTAGATTCTATACTCTAGTTCTCACCTAACCATTTCAAAGTTTCACCCTCACTTACATCTAATTTACCCAAGTTTTCTAGCTTCTTTTATCAACATTTACCTAAGTCCTAAATACCCAGTACACTCTTTCTTTTGTTTCCTAAATCCTTCACAGTGACGCCTAAGTCATTACAAGTCATTTAAACACCCTAATCTCACCCTCTTTCATCAAGACCACCTCTAGAACTTCCTAGTACTTCCTTAGTCATGAAATCTCCTTAGAATATCTTAAACACTTAGGTTCTCCTCTAAATTTTGCCATGGGTTCTCTAGTATATAGTTGCATCCAAAACACTTGGTTTTTTCTCCATCAAACAACCAATATCACTCAATTTCTCATCACAACACCTTAACACACAATTTACACCAAAACCACACCACATCATCATATAGTGCTTAGACTTAAAATGCTTGGCACTTAGGCCCTTAAATGACAATAATTTAAACCACTGAATTTCCACATATATTTGCCTTCACCTGCGAATACACACAAACAGCTCCCATTGAAATAAAATGCTTCTTGTAATTCACCTTGATGTTCTTAAACTATCTCTTTTTCTCATTTGCTCCTTAGTCACAAGTTCACAAGTATAGTCATTGTTCCTCCTAGGTTTTATAGCACCTTCCCAATATAAGCTCTACACTAAACTCATCATATATCTAAATCCCATTCCCTTAAACAACAAGACATCTTGAGGTAAGTATTTTACCTTGTTCTCTCACAAGCTTAAAAGCTTTTCTCCTTAGGTTTTTCTTTGTTCAATCTCGGTCACCAATATGTATCTCCTTGCCAATGTTCTAAACAATGTCCAACAACTCTAATGAGCACTAAACAACACATTTACCTTAAGGAATAAAACCTAGGTTAAAATGTGTTTTAAGGTTTTGAATTGATTGTTTTACCTTAGTTCCTCAAGACAAGCTTGGATATGAAGCAAGAAGGACCTCCTCTCTCCTTTGAAGAGTAGAAACAAGCTAGAACAAGGCATAAACATGGAGTTCCATGAGTATATATTTTCGGACATGTGAAGAAAATGGTGGAAACCTAGATTTTCTTACACTTTCTTTACCTTAAGAGAATGGAGATGCCAATGGAGTCTCCAAACTTGAATTTCCTCCTTTAATGGTGGTTTGACTTGGCACCAAAATGAAGCTCTTGAAGTTTTGAAAAGATAGAAAGAAGGAGCTTGAGCTAACTAAGAAGAATATGTATTTTGTTTTGGATTTGGAGCCAAAATGAGTAAGATGTGACCAAGGGAAGATGGAGCTTTCATGGAGGTGAGTTCTACGTGAATGGAGAAGGGAGAGAGCAGTTCAAACCGTGGGAAAACAAAGGAGAATGAAGAAGTGAGGAGAGAGAACTAATAAAGTGATATTTATGAAAAGGTGAATAATGCTTTACTTTATAACTCTCATTTGCTCTCTTATTTGCTTAATGACTCATGTAGGTGATGACTCACCTCCTAAGAAACCGGCCCCCTTTTATTAATGAGGGTAATTAAGTCTTTGTTGACCAAATGTCTCACTTATATAGACTTATGTTATAAACTAGCTTAATTAATTCACTATTCACCAAAACAAGGCACATTGTTGTGAAATTTTTGATTTCCCATTGATATAGACTTCCAAATGTGATACTATATAGTACACATGTTAATTAAAGAGTAATGATGGAAATTTAGCCATTCAAAACTCATTTACAAGACAATTTTTCAAAAACGTGCTTTAAGACTCCTTAAAGCACATTTTGTGTTTTAACTTGTTTTCAAGCTTGGTTTTCTTTGGTAATTGATTTAAAATGACCATTAGGATATTACTAAGGTCTTAGAACAATATTTTGGTACTCTCCCAAGTCTCTCCAAGCTTAGAGCACGTTTTTGTTAAAACTGCTCTTTTGGTGTTTCCTTATATTTTCTTTGATTAGAAATGTTTCTTAATGTTTCTAAGGCATTATTTAGCCTCCTTATATCTTAGTTTATCATTTAAACACCATATCTAAGTTTGGGGTATTTCATCCGTAACAACATGTACACAACACATCACCGTTCTTCTTAGAGAACGTACCCTTTACTTAAAGCGAGTCGGATCAAATATAGGTCCGCACACCGTACATATTTACTTTACTTAGATGTGTCAGTCTTAATATAGACCCGAGCACACCAATACACATAACATTACTTAGATGTGTCGGTATTAGTATAGACCCGATCACACCATACACATTTCCCCTAGCCCCAGATAATAATGAGGTAGGTAAGCCTTGGTTAAGCTTGTGGGTGGTTGTAATCCAAGAAGGAAAAACAACCATAACATAACAGAGATGGAGTTAAAGAAACTGTATACATCAACTCCCAAACACACGCGTGACCGGAACGACCGGATTCCTCACCCCCATTAATATATATATATATATAAATATATAGTTCAGAGCTCCATTATGGAACCTATCACACATCCATACACCATATGGTGTTATCAGCTTGGTTGAACACATAAGGGAGGTAACATCCATTTGACCGCATAGATAACGACATTTGTTAGATAACAACATGCCTACAAGGGCAACACACCACCACACAACCACAACATACAACTAACACACGGATAGCCGTAGTTAGAACGTTCCCCTAGGTTGGGACGTTTAATCCGAATACCGACTTCTTATGTGATCCTAGAGTCGGTTAGCTACGGTTTAACACATAATTGAGGTTAAACGGTATCGGAATTATTTACACCCGCATTAATGAATTACTGTAAACTCATTTCATGCGTTATCTTGCAAGGTGGCAAACACACAGAAAAACAAGTTGGCACACAAGCCGGTGTAAACCCGGTAGGACACAGGTTGCAAGAAAACCATACCTGTCACCAAGGTCCACTCTATTGTGTCCTCTTATGTTCCTTGAATAATCTTTGAACAACTGGTAACATTACATTTGTTTCCATTAAATCGGGGCAATACAATTGTTAAACGACTAGTGCGCCCATAGTTAACCCCGTTACCCCATTATACTTAATTTTACTCTTGTGATCTTAAGTTCAAAACTCTCACATCAAACCTAACACTTGTTTACACATGTTAAGGCCTTTACATGTCACCAAACAAGGCCTAAACATCATCTAAAACCATTACCATCCAATTCCCCATCATTAGAAGGCTTAAAACAATTTTTTTTTCTTCTCTGGTCTGGACCACCCGTTTGGGGCGGTCTCTAGGGGCGGTCCACAACAGAAGCTACACGGTTTTGCAGATCTGCACTGGACCTCCCCACAGGGGCGGTCCCTAGGGGCAGTCCAGAACAGACCCCATTTTAAAAACTGTTTTTCTACACATTTTGAACTCCAAATTCACCCCAATCTTTTCCCACTTATTCCACAATCTTTCCACATGTTTCCTACATGTTTAAACACCTTAAAACATGCACTAAACCTCTCCAAATCTTTGGTTTAATCCACCACCCAATTCTTGCTCAAATTCAACAAATCCAAATTCTCACATTTTGCATTTTACACTCTTTTTGCATTTCTTACTTCTTCTTGCTTGTTTTTCTACCTCCCATCAAACTTACCAAATCCATCAATGACCATTACCAATCATTCCTACATAAATTCACTTCTAAAACCCCCCATTCACTCCTTGTTTCACAAGTTACAAACACCAACTCTTTTTCTTGAAATTCAAAGTCGCCAAGCATCATTATGCTACAGATTTTGCACTCTCTTATCTCCATTCTCCATCTACCATTATAAGGCTACCACTCCACTCTACTCCACACTAAACAACCCAATTGAACACCTAAGTTGTCTCACTTATCAAGCCACCTAAAAGCACTTATTTCCTACCGAAATTTCGCCATAACCTCCCCATAAACCTTACATGTCCAAACTCATCTTGACACCATTTTTCATTCCTAATCTAGCCACACCCTTTTAGGGTCATACCAGCACATATAAAATCCCCAAAGTCCATCAACAGCAACATAACTCCAAAATCTCCATAACCACAATATAAACACAAACTCAAAACACTTGCCTCCAAGGCCCTTTAATTCACAATCAATTTCATAATCTCTCTAAAATCAACTAAACAACAATTCCAACATGGATTGCAATCCATAATTTGGGTTCATTAATTTGTTTACCCATCCCAAACTCCAAAACAATTAAAAACAAGGTTTAAGGTAGGTTTCTTACCTTAATTCACAAGTCTCTCCTTAATTCTCCTATTGCTCATCCTCTTCCCAATTTCGGTCAAATAGGTGATGGAGTTACCAAACTCCATCCCAACATCCAAATTACACAAAAGCACACAATTAAAATTCTAACCCTTAAGATAACACAAATTCAATGCAAGGTTTAGAACACCATAGTTAGGGTTTACCTTTTGGAGCTTTTTAAGAGGGGTTCTCACCCTTGAAACAAGAAGGGGATTATTCCACCATTGGAGGGTTGAAATGAAGCTCCAAAACAAGAAGAAAACAAGACATGAGGATGGGAAAAATCGGCCAACACAAGAGGAGGAGGAAAAAAAAAGTTTTTCATGAATATTTTTACCTTAGGAGAGAGAGGAGACTCCAAGCTACCCATTGGTGCCATTTTCTCTTCAAATGGGGAAAAACATGGATGAACTTCATTATTTTCGGATTTTGAAAAGAGAGAAGTGTAGAGCTTGAGGAGAGGAAGCATATGTATTTTATTTTGCATTTGGAGCTTGTATGTGACTAGAGCATGAGCTAAAAGATGAAGTAGCCATGATAGCTTCTTTGTGGAGTTCAAAACGTGACCAAGGAAGAAGAAAGGAGGATGAGGTCTGGCACAAGAAGGAAAAATGAGAGAGAGAGAGAGAGAAAATAATGGGGAGAGAGAAGAGGGAAAAGTAAAATAAGGAGGAGAGAGGGAAAAAAGGTGGTACTTTTACTTTTTGCTTTTGGACTTAGTTGACTAGCTTATTAAGAGCTAGTTTAATTGTGAGTGGGGTTAACTTATCCCCTTAGAAAACCGGTCCCCACTATAATATGTAACTGGAGCGTTTTTCATCTTTTACAGAAAATGCTCGTTACTTACCCGGTTTTAGCACTATTCACTAACCGGGCCCGTTTTCCGGAATTTTCTCGTTTAATTAATTTTAATGGTTATTAAGCTCCCATTAATGTTTAATCATAGTTATATAGTCAACTATAATTTTTACGGAGTCGTTTAAACTGTTTAAAGTCACGTTTTCGGGTTTTCTCGAAAAACGCGCTTTAAGACTCCGTTAGCGTTTTAACGCATTGTTTGGATTCGTTTTCTTCCGAAATTTTTCCCACATGTTCTTAGTGTGTAATTAGGGTACAAAATATATTTATAATCCTAGTGAAGGTTATATACCTCCTAAAATAATTAAATACGTGTTTTTCACGTTTTGTGACTTTTACGCATTTTCTTTTTCTTTTTGTTTTTTATTTCTTCACCAATGATCTTAAGGACTTATTCAGCCTTAGAAAATCATAATTACATAATTACTTATCACATTAAAGTTTGGGGTATTTCAATCTACCCCCTTAAAGAACTTTGTCCTCAAAGTTCACAACTTCCCATGCATCCTTTAATTAGAATACTTGGTTTTCTTGCAAGATACAACTTCCATACGAAAACACACTTTTACATAACAACCTCAGACTTAAAGGTCCGGGTAACATATCCACATCCATACATGACATACTTACATAATAACCTCGGGTTCAACGGTCCGGGAAACATAACAACATTGTACTTACATAACAACCCTCAGACTCTCAGGTCTGGGTCACATAACAACATTCAGACTCATAGGTCTGGATAATATTTATTACACATATCACACACATGTCTTAGCATGTATAGCAGTCGAAAATACCTTTTCCATCTCTTCATGGGCTCGGTCCTAAGACTACAGGACGTTACAGTCCTCGAGTCCCATGTCAAGTACATATACACTGTGATCCCGCAGACCCGGTCGCGATGGACACCTTCTGGTCCCCGTTCCTTTGGGAGATCAAAACAATCACATACATTTTTAAATATACTTCTTATGTCACCGGTCCGAAGACAAAGGCTCATATGTCCTCAGCTCGTGAGCAAGTAATAAAAAATATTCTTTATGGGGTTAAGTAGAACAAATCCTTTATTGGAAGGATACTAATTGAAAATCCTTTTTACAAGATCAGGTAAAAGAAATCCTTCATTTGAAAATACCATTTAAGAATATTGGAAATTTTAATTGAAGTCTTGGAAATGCCAATTGGAAATTTTGAAAATACCAATTTAAAATCCTTTTTGAAAACACAATACAACTCCAAGCCCAATTTATGCTAACTGCAACTTATTCTTAACGTGATTATTTGTGACCACTAATAGGGAGTTTCAAGAGTCATCCAACCCTGATGTGATCAGCATCAGTGTTGAACTATCTTTCCACCCCAATTTGTGTTCGGCTTCCCTTGATCACATGCAAATCAAGTTTCACCTCCCACTTCAATTTCAAACAAGCAACTAATTCAAACATTTACCATTTTCTATCTTTTTAATCTTTCTAGTCGTAATCATAGAGCAATACATCTCCAAAGGATGAACTCTGTCCATCAATTAATTCCAATTTTCCATTAACCATGTTACCTAGGGGATCCTATCCTCACTAAGTTCTTCATCGGTTTCCTACCGATTCATACATCAACATGCTATATATATGTTATATATATATATAATTATCACCATCACAATACACAATACTATATATATATATTTTTATCAAAATCACAATACAAAATCACAATATACATCATTATATTTGTCTCAAATAACCATACACTATCGGGGTTTTAGTTCCCCGGGAGTTTCTCTACTCCCATACACTTGTATTCACACACCACTTATAACAATGGTATTCGCATCTTCTGTGCGCAATTACCACAATTAAACCATAAATGAATACGTATGTTCATGTATCATACGCACCAATCATCAGAACAAAGTATCTTGTGTTATACCCACACCATAACAAATTATTTTGTGCTATGCACAACATTGTTCGCGTACACTTGTACGTAAACATTCACTAAGCATTTTTGCGCTCTACCCCCTTAAAAGGGATTACGCCCGCGTAATCTACCATATGTTATTACTTAACATTGGTTTAAAATGTTCTGTCGTTGTGAAGTGTTTTAACTTCCACGCGGTTTGTTATACAATGCGTTCTGGTTAAAGGATCTTAACCATATTGGCAGTTTAGTCCTTAAACCAAGAATTCTCATTGGAGTTTATTTTACTCATAACTGGTTTCGGTTCTGGCCTGTGAGGCTTCTAGGCCTTAATAATTAGCCATTTACTCATGTTCACTATGCACATTCAACATTTGAATCACGGGTCCACTAGCTTCTGCTGCGCGACCCTGATAACTTTAGAGCTGGTTTGCCCCATTCGTTATTCGTAAAGTATTGTACATCCCCCATTTATCACCTTCCTCGTGTGAAGGATGGTTTCTCAACCGACGCATGGTATCTCTTACCGTGAGCGAATTCGGCGAGTTACAAACTTTCTATTCACTTTTATGATAGTTCACTGTGTATACCGCTATGTATTTCACGATGATTAACTTGATTTCTTCCGACTTATTGTCGGTTGAGGTTGAGCTACTACCTAATGTGTAGTGCTCTCTCGGTTATTTCCCACACTTGAGGTATATTCCATACCGATATCTGGTATTCTGTGTTACTGCAGTCACTTATTGCTAATCATGCCTCCACATTTGGTTCCGTACAAGTATTCCTTCATTGGTACGTCCTTGCATTTCCTATGCCTCGGTGCTTATAGCGTCATAAGCCACTTTCTACTTCTACCACAATTAACATTTCCCCAAATTCCTAGCTATCCCACTCGATCATTACTGCGCAAGTGCAATACCAAAACACTCAGTCATACAGAGTGCAGAGGCGTAAACTCTTGGCAGTAAATCTCTTATGCGATTGCAATAGGAATGAACATTGTGTCCCAATGAGACCTTTATCACTTCGTACCAGCTACTGGCTTACTGCCCAGTCTATTTACTATCGCTTATCTTGCCTTTCCACCGAGTTTAACTTATAACTCTGTTTGCTCCTCACAACATTGTTTAGCACTACTCGTACAATGGTCGCTTACTGTGCACCATGTTCTTACTCATTGTACAACGCTAACTTACATGGCACCCACTCTTATATTAGCTTCCGCTCATGTACTTTCTCCATTTGTATTATGGTTCTTCATTCATTCGGATGACTACTGAATACGCTATTCTTTGAGTCTTTATGCTCCTTGAGCGTTGTTCACTCTACACTTAGCATCACACACTATGGTGGTTGCTATTAAACTTACTACTTCTCCGGTCTCCACAATTGGTACAACCGCTTCTATTCGTATTATTCTTATTCATATCATCCTTGGGTAATAACAATATGATCAATCCTTCACGTATTTTTGGACTTGGTTCACATAACTACCGCTGCCGCGATTTCACAATATCAAGAGGTATCCCCACTCTTAAAGCAGTGGTTCGTTCTCTGCTCTATTCACTTGTATACATAAACTTCTGCAATCGATTTAATTTACATAACACATTTTGTTTGTGGCTAATAGGCCTTATTGCCTCGAGCTGTGCTCCTTTTCGGCTGTTCACAAAATTTTACTTCTTCATACGTTATCACATGGTTTGGAAGTTATATGGGCTCCATGACAAGGTCGTTGCATCACGCTTCCTTTCATGGGATGCCCCCTTAAGAATGTCAGGTTGCCCTTTGACGACTTATCCCTTCGGTGTTCAGTTTGAGTATTTGTTTCGGCTCTTGTGTTTCTATCACGATATTTCGTTCAACAATTGTTGACCCAAACACCTTTCAAGGATTGCTCCTGGTGTTACTAAGTTATGCCATAACATCTGGCTTGTACTTGCGAGTACGTTTAGTTAATTACATCACTTTGTGTTCTTGGCTGGGTTTAATATCCTCTTCCGTGAGGATTGATGTCCCCTGATAGCCTAGGTGATCATTTAGGTAATTTCGTCCCGTTCGTTGTATCCATATTAGGCGTTTGCCTCGCCATGTATAGGCTGGTTATTCGTTCCAGCTATCACGTTTTATCTCTCGTGACACTTGAGACATATGCTATGTCTTACATAACAGTTAGTGCACTTCGTGTTTACTGACTCTTAAACATTTCCTTGAAACGAGTTCACTAATTCCTTTAGTCTCGTTAACTTAACTGGGTTCTTTCACTTCAATTATTCGATGGTAATCCGTTGCTCTTGTTTGACTTTTACTGCTGACAGTAGTATGGAGTCAACTATTTCCCGTGTTCATGACTCTACTCGTATACATATGTGGGGTATCCTACTGATACATTGCTACTTACCTGACTAACCCATAAGTAGGTCTGTCAGGCCCACAAGCTCCTATCGGAGTGCGGTCGTCCCACATTTCAGTTGGTACACTCGTAGTGTCCGTCACACGCCTAGGTGAAGTATTCTGTTGTCAACTCCCCTTATATCGTCCTATGATACATGCATTCAGTGCTTCCCGAACTCAATCAAGGGAAAGTTTATCCACTGTTGCATTTAGTATAAACTCAATCCATTCCCTCAGGTTGATACCCTCGGGTTATCCGATTTCCGTCCGGTTATTTCAAGTGATCTGGGTGTAACTTACCTACTGTGTGGCGCTGAGGCCGGTATAGGTCCTCTGGTTTGGTTTAAAAGAAGGTTAGAAATAAATATGGGTTCAAAAGAAGATCTGGTTTTTGAAAAAGAGTTTGAAATAAATCTGGGTTTGAAAGAAAAATTCTCGCGGTTTCACAATGTCTTCTTGCCTTAACCAAGTCTAGCTTCTTGCTGACTGGTGTACTTCCAATTACAGAGGTTAAGCTGTTAAGCCCTTCCACGGTTACAATTATCTCCTTAACTTCGTGGTACTTTACTAAGTATTTCGTATTTGTTAAAAATTTTCCCCGACCGCCCCGTTGTAGCAGCACTTGCCATGGCAAGTGCACCATGTTAACTGGCTATCAGCTGAACACTTACCGGTTGCGGTATTGTTCTTACTCGCACCGTATTCAATGGCCTTGTTGGCCCTTACTTTGATCTTACAGTCTTGACAATAAATCTCCTGGGCTACTTGTCATGGTTTTAGCATGATAATCATTGATCAGGGCGACTCTCTCTCCTCAGAGGCCCTTATTCACTTAACTTTTTTGTTTTTCCTTAATGCTCGTTCCCACGCATTTGTCGTGGTTACCGAGACTAGACCTTTCACTATATGGTAGTCCTGTTGGGACACATTATGTAACTATTTCCACAGCCGTCTAGGCTTTGTCAATCAGGTATAGAATCTGTTGTACGTTGTAGGCTTGGAGTTATCCACTCCTGACTAGTTCCTTAGTCAGTTGGTATACCATTGGCGACATTATTCGACAATTGGGGTCCCGCAGATGTTTGTCTCGGGTTTTATCACTTCACTTCTTGCCTGTTGCACGGTTGGTGCGTTGCAAGCTGGTTGTTCTCGACTGTTCAGCATGTCGACCCAGATTGCCAGAAATTCCATTCTCCTATGCATAGGATCCTTCATTCTTCGCTATTAATTGCGGTTAACGTTGTTCACATGGAAACCATCTCCGGGATTCCTAGTTTTCGGAATCTACCGTATGACAGGTTCCCCGTACTTACAGAGGTACTTATTAACAGTCAGATCAGGTTTTCCCGAGTAAGAGAGGACTTCCATCTCTTTGGCGTTCTTTGCCAAGTTATTACACAGGGATTGTGGAGGGCGGGAAGGATATTGTAGGTTTCCAGTACACACTGGTAATTCCTAACTAGCGTATCTCTCACGCTGTCACTCAACCCTTAACCCAAAGTATTAAACTCTTAACTCGGTACTTCCTAAGCTCGGTATTCCAGTCATCAGAGCGATACTTCGCTCTGATACCACTTTTTGTAACACCCCAACTACAAACACCATACTTAACAACATTTAGCAGTGGAAATACAACTCAACATCTAACTTAATCCTTGGGTGCTACACGCCGTTAGCCACCCACGTGGCTAACAAGGCTAACACATACATAATGTACCGGTCTGATGGACAAGATTACCGAGCATTACACTTTACATTAACAACCGTTTCTAAACTGAAACAAATACATTTACATTACAACTGTACCGAGTCTATACCTTCAGCTACCGATTATCAAACTTCGGTCTTACATCTCTTACAACTACATAAACGACTAATAACTATCCATGTTTATACAGCTACCCCGTCCTACTCTCGAACGGCTGCCAGCTCCATTGTACCTGTAAAGTAATGGGGGCCCCAAAGGGGGTCAGCACCTTTGCTGGCATGGTAATCGTGCAGCCCACATGCTACCGGGCCACACACAACTAATTGTCGAGTGAGCATGCAGTATATTTTATTTAAAGCATGCAAGAAACTATAACACATAACATGCTTATAAGCACACACAACCAACCAATGGGTTACAACCGGTAAGGTCAACACATCATCACTTGTTAGATTAAATCTTTGTGTTTCTTGACCTCTTGAGGGTTTCTACCTTAACGGGACTAAATACTTATTAGTCGATACTTACCTATTTAATCGGGTTACGAGTAATTACTTCTTATCTTAAAATGGTTGGTTTCGGTTATCAACTTACACAACATCACCACACACATCCCGTAACAACATGTACACAACACATCACCGTTCTTCTTAGAGAACGTACCCTTTACTTAAAGCGAGTCGGATCAAATATAGGTCCGCACACCGTACATATTTACTTTACTTAGATGTGTCGGTCTTAATATAGACCCGAGCACACCAATACACATAGCATTACTTAGATGTGTCGGTATTAGTATAGACCCGATCACACCATACACAATTTCCCCTAGCCCCAGATAATAATGAGGTAGGTAAGCCTTGGTTAAGCTTGTGGGTGGTTGTAATCCAAGAAGGAAAAACAACCATAACATAACAAAGAGGGAGTTAAAGAACTGTATACATCAACTCCCAAACACACACGCGCGACTGGAACGACCGGATTCCTCACCCCATTAATATATATATATATATATATATATAGTTCAGAGCTCCATTATGGAACCTATCACATCCATACACCATATGGTGTTATCAGCTTGGTTGAACACATAAGGGAGGTAACATCCCATTCGACCGCATAGATAACGACATTTGTTAGATAACAACATGCCAACAAGGGCAACACACCACACACACAACCACAACATACAACTAACACACGGATAGCCGTAGTTAGAACGTTCCCTAGGTTGGGACGTTTAATTCGAATACCGACTTCTTATGTGATCCTAGAGTCGGTTAGCTACGGTTTGACACATAATTGAGGTTAAACGGTATCGGAATTATTTACGCCACATTAATGAATTACTGTAAACTCATTTCATGCTTTATCTTGCAAGGTGGCAACCACACAGAAAAACAGTTGGCACACAAGCCGGTGTAACCCGGTAGGACACAGGTTGCAAGAAAACCATACCTGTCACCAAGGTCCACTCTATTGTGTCCTCTTACGTTCCTTGAATAATATTTGAACAACTGGTAACATTACATTTGTTTCCATTAAATCAGGGCAATACAATTGTTAAACGACTAGTGCGCCCATAGTTAACCCGTTACCCCGTTATACTTAATTTTACTCTTGTGATCTTAAGTTCACAACTCTCACATCAAACCTAACACTTGTTTACACATTTTAAGGCCTTTACATGTCACCAAACAAGGCCTAAACATCATCTAAAACCATTACCATCCAATCCCCCATCATTAGAAGGCTTAAAACAATTTTTTTTCTTCACTGGTCTGGACCGCCCCTCTGGGGCGGTCCACAGGAGCTACACGGTTTTGCAGATCTGCACTGGACCTCCCCACAGGGGAGGTCCCTAGGGGCGGTCCAGAACAGACCCCATTTTAAAAACTGTTTTTCTACACATTTTGAACTCCAAATTCACCCCAATCTTTTCCCACTTATTCCACAATCTTTCCACATGTTTCCTACATGTTTAAACACCTTAAAATGCACTAAACCTCTCCAAATCGTTGGTTTAATCCACCACCCAATTCTTGCTCAAATTCAACAAATCCAAATCCTCACATTTTGCATTTTTACACTCTTTTGCATTTCTTACTTCTTCTTGCTTGTTTCTACCTCCCATCAAACTTACCAAATCCATCAATGACCATTACCAATCATTCCTACATAAATGCACTTCTAAACCCCCATTCACTCCTTGTTTCACAAGTTACAAACACCAACTCTTTTTCTTGAAATTCTAAGTTGCCAAGCATCATTATGCTACAGATTTTGCACTCTCTTATCTCCCTTCTCTTCTCCTCTACCATTATAAGGCTACCACTCCACTCTACTCAACACTAAGCAACCCAATTGAACACCTAAGTTGTCTCACTTACCAAGCCACCTAACAACACTTATTTCCTACCGAAATTTTGCCATAACCTCCCCATAAACCTTACATGTCCAAACTCATCATCTTTCACCATTTTTCATTCCTAATCTAGCCACACCCTTTTAGGTCCTACCAGCACATAATAAATCCCCCAAAGTACATCAACAACACATAACTCCAAAATCTCCATAAAACATAATATAAACACAAACTCAAAACACTTGGCTCCAGGCCCTTTAATTCACAATCAATTTCACAATCTCTCTACAATCAACTAAACACAATTCCAACATGGATTGCAATCCATAATTTGGGTTCATTAATTATTTTACCCATCCCAAACTCCAAAACAATTAAAAACAAGGTTTAAGGTAGGTTTCTTACCTTAATTCACAAGTCTCTCCTTAATTCTCCTATTGCTCCTCCTCCTCTCAATTTTGGTCAAATAGGTGATGGAATTACCAAACTCCATCCCAACATCCAAATTACACAAAAAGCACACAATTCAAATTCTAACCCTTAAGATAACACAAATTCAATGCAAGGTTTAGAACACCATAGTTAGGGTTTACCTTTTGGAGCTTTTTAAGAGGGGTTCTCACCCTTGAAACAAGAAGGGGATTATTCCACCATTGGAGGGTTGAAATGAAGCTCTAAAACAAGAAGAAAACAAGACATGAGGATGGGCAAAATCGGCCAACACAAGAGGAGGAGGAAAAAAAATGAGTTTTTCATGAATATTTTTACCTTAGGAGAGAGAGGAGACTCCAAGCTACCCATTGGTGCCATTTTCTCTTCAAATGGGGAAAACCCATGGAGATGAACTTCATTATTTTTGGATTTTGAAAAGAGAGAAGCGTAGAGCTTGAGGAGGAGAGAAAGAATATGTATTTTATTTTGCATTTGGAGCTTGTATGTGACTAGAGCATGAGCTAAAAGATGAAGTAGGCATGAGAGCTTCTTTGTGGAGTTCAAAACGTGACCAAGGAAGAAGAAAGGGAGGATGGGGTCTGGCACAAGAAGGAAAAACGAGAGAGAGAGAAAATAATGGGGAGAGAGAAGAGGGAAAAGTAAAATAAGGAGGAGAGAGGGAAAAAAAGGTGGTACTTTTACTTTTTGCTTTTGGACTTAGTTGACTAGCTTATTAAGAGCTAGTTTAATTGTGAGTGGGGTTAACTTATCCCCTTAGAAAACCGGTCCCCACTATAATATGTAACTGGAGTGTTTTTCGTCTTTTACAGAAAACGCTTGTTATTTACCCAGTTTTAGCACTATTCACTAACCGGGCCCGTTTTCCGGAATTTTCTCGTTTAATTAATTTTAATGGTTCTTAAGCTCCCATTATTGTTTAATTATAGTTATATAGTCAACTATAATTTTTACGGGGTCGTTTAACTGTTTAAAGTCACGTTTTCGGGTTTTCTTGAAAAACACGCTTTAAGACTCCGTTAGCGTTTTAACGCATTGTTTGGATCCGTTTTCTTCCGGAATTTTTCCCACATGTTCTTAGTGTGTAATTAGGGTACAAAAATATATTTATAATCCTAGTGAAGGTTATATACCTCCTAAAATAATTAAATACGTGTTTTCACGTTTTGTGACTTTTACGCATTTTCTTTTTCTTTTTGGTTTTTATTTCTTCACCAATGATCTTAAGGACTTATTTAGCCTTAAAAAATCATAATTACATAATTACTTAACACATTAAAGTTTGGGGTATTTCAATACTCTACTATGAATAGCTTCACACAACACATACCGAAGCAAACCATTCTTTCTTCCTCACTCTCACAAAATACTAGCACTTTCCTTGATCAGTTACACTGTCTAGATGAACCCTTAAACTTTAGCATGGCCAGCAAAGACCTGAGATGGGTACATGCCATGAGAGATGAGTTTGAAGCCTTAAGGCTGAATGAATAACACATGGTCAATAGTGGACCTTCCTAAGGGAAAACGTGCCATCAGCTGCAAGTGGGTCTACAAGACCAAACTTAAGGCAGATGGCAGCCTTGAAAGGTTCAAAGCAAGATTGGTGGTTAAGGGATTTACCCAAAAACAAGGTTTAGATTATGAAGAAACCTTCTCTCCGGTAGTGAAGCACACAACAATTCGAGCCCTAATTATAATAGGCATTAAGAAAGAATGGACTCTAGATCAACTAGATGTAAATAACGCATTTCTTCATGTAAATAACGCATTTCCGCGCATGAAGATTGAAATTAAGATTTCTGAACCCCTTTGTCGTATGCTATTAGTGAGTACTGCCCAGGGTAAAAGAGTCTGTAGAGCGTCTTATGAAAACCTATCTGCTTTCGCGATAGATGCGGGTGTATTACCCACATTATATCTGAGTGTAATGTGCAAAAAGATAATCCTAATGCCCCTGAAAAATTTGGTCCCTGGTAGAGAGAAGAGCATGCTGAGTCCTCGTCTGTCATATCAGATACCCAACTCCTGCTTCAATGGAAAGAAGAAGGGATTCTTGATAGCCTCACTACAATGGTCACGCAGTCTGAAGACACCCATTTCCGTAACCCTCCTATTGTCAATGTTGACCTTTCCTTGGCCACCCTCCCTGTGAATGTTACCCCAACCAATGTTCCTCCTCAAAGCAACAAAAATCAACAGCCTCTGACCCAAAATCAGATTCTGATGCTATCTGCCCAGAATGATCCCCTAATAAATCCACCTCCTGGTTTTGAAACAAAAACCCAAGTATTCTTAGCCCCAATGTGTACCCTTTGCCCAACCCCTCAAAACTCCCCCTCTCAAACTTCTCCTCCACCAACAATATTGATCCAAAGGTTGGTGCGAATAACTTTGACTGGGAATCTGCAGTCTCCTCTTTTGAAAATGAGTTCAACGAAAAGTCCAGAACCCCTCCTCAAAATCAAGTTGACAATTTCCCTCCAATCCACCAGTTCTCCACATCCTCCGAAAAAATCTTGTCTCACCCTTCCTCCAGTTCTTTAATCCCAATCCCCACTGATAAGACCCTCTCAGAAACAAAAATGCTTCTCCCCTCCCTAAGTAAAGGCAAAGAAAAACTCTACCCTGACTTCACCCTCCATCCTAGGCACTCTGAAGCGTTCAAAAAAAAAAAGAAAAACCTAAAACCTTAGACTACTGATGATCAGTCCATCTATCCCCCTAGATGATCTGGAGGAGTCTGACTATTATGAGGCTATCCAAAACAGGGCAGACCCTGATGAGGATCAGGGCTGCCTGCCCAAATGAGTTGTCTCTATCTCAACTGTCGGGGGCTGGGTCGCCCCTGTGGAATAGCTTGGGTCTCTTCTCTATTAAAATCTCACAGACCCAAGCTGGTTTTTTTATGAAGACCCACAAAATCAAGGCATACATGGTAGTGATTCTAAAAAAAGGATTGGTTGTAAGGGTACTGCGGTGAGCAGTATTGGTAGAAGTGGAGGTCTCATGCTCCTTTGGAACAAGGATGTTGATATCACCTTGGTCAACTGGTCCAACCACCACATTGCTGTGGAAATCAAACTCCCAGGTATGGACATCTTTAACTTTACTTTATGGGTGGCCTAACTGGGGATTGAAACACCTCTCTTGGAAATTGATTCTAAATCTAAGAGAACAAATTAAGATTCCTTGGATTATAGGAGGTGATTTCAACTAAATTTTGTATGATAGTGAGAAAAAAGGAGGAAAAATTCGAAGGGAGGACCAAATGGCTCCCTTTAGAGAGGCCATACTAAAAGCTGAGCTAGTAGACCTTGGATTTGTAGGATACCCCTTTACCTACACTAATTGCCAAATAGAACCCTTCCTTTCAGAAAGTAGGTTAGACATAGTGTTTGGTAGCCAGGAAGCCCTAAACATGTTACCTGCTATCTCAGTTCATCATTTACCTAGAGAGTGCTCGGATCATTGTCCTATTCTTTTAAACCTAGTAGGTAGCCACAAAAAACCTAGTAGGATTTTTAGATTTGAGAATATGTGGCTAGAGGAAAAAAAGTGTAGAGATATTGTGGAAGAAATCTAGGGTTGCTCTAATCAAGATTTTATGAGCAATATCCAGAGATGTAAAAAAAACTGATGAAGTGGAATGGGTGGTCTTTTGCAAAAATCAAAAGCAAGATTGGGAGCAAGAGAAAAGAGCTAGATGGCATTTTGAAGGGTTTCCAAAACCTTTGGGCAGTGGAAAACAGAAAAAGACTTTTGTTAGAAATTGAACTTCTCGCCTGAAGGAGGAAGTTAAATGGAAACAAAGATTGAGAGATAGTTGGATTAGGGAAGGAGAAAAAAACACTAGTTTCTTCCATTCTAAAGCTTCCTACAATAGAAGGAGGAATGAAATCTTCTGTTTGGAGGATGATAGGGGTAGTATGAAATATGACTGGCCAAATCTCAACTCTATTGCTACAAATTTCTTTGAAAACATGTTTCAAGTCTCTAAGAATAGTAATAGGGACAAGCACAAGATAGCTGTGGCAAACCTGATCCCAACCTAGAGCTTCAATGACCTAAATCTTCCATACACATCCAATGAAATCACTCTTGCTATTAAACAGCTAGGTTCTAATAAAGCCCCAGGGCCTGATGGCTTCAATGGGGCCTTTTTCAAAACCTATTGGCCTCTCATAGGAAACCAAGTCACAGAGACAGTCACAAAAATCCTCTTAGGAAATCCCCTCCCTCCAAATCTTAACAACTATTTCATTGCCCTGATCCCTAAAGAAAAAGGAGCTACAAACCTCATAAAATTTAGACCTATAGCTCTGTGTAATTTTGATTACGAAATAGCCAGAAAAGTCTTAGCCAACCGTGTTCAACACATTCTCCCGCACATCATCTCCCAAAACCAATCTGGGTTTGTGAAAGGAAGACTGATAACTGATAATGTAATTCTTGCTGGAGAGCTACATCACAAAATAGCCAATTCCAAAGCAAAAAAGCATGGCTTGTTTTCGTGTAAAATTGACCTTAGTAAAGCCTATGATATATTAAGTTGGGAATTTCTTGATGATATCATTAAATCCATGGGTTTCCCAGATCATTGGAGAATACTGGTGATGAATTGTATCTCCTCAGCTAAAGGTATGGTCATTATCAATGGGTCTCCTAGTAACACTTTTGTTCAACATAGGGGTATTAGACAGGGAGACCCTATTTCCCCATTCCTGTTTATTATAGGCCAAGAAGCCCTATCTAGATCCCTTAACAATGTCATGAGGGATAAAAAATTTGAAGGAATTGCCCTAGCAAAACAAGCTCCTCAGCTATCCCACCTTGCATTTGCTGATGACATAATTTTTTATGGAAAGGCGACTGAAAGTAACCTTCAATCCCTAGCCAGTATCATTTCAGACTTTCTGAAAGCTTCAGGTCACCAAATTAACCAATCTAAATCAGAATTTTTTTTAACCCAAAGCTTCCTCAAACACAAAAAAAACCATCTTGCCTCTTTGCTTAATGTTCAACTAGTGGCCTGCTTCTCCAAATATTCAGGCCTTCCCTTGAATGCAGGAAGAAATAAAAAAGAAACCTTTGGTTACTTATTAGAATCCCTCCATAAGAAAGTACAAGGGTGGAATAGACCCATGTCCCAAGCGGCTAGATCCATTCTCACTGTGAGTGTTCTTCAGACCATCCCAAATCACACAATGTCTTTATTCAAACTCCCCCCAGGTATTATCGACAAGATTAATTCTATCTGCTCACAATTTTGGTGGGTCGGTTCCTCACAAAAAAAAAAGGAATGCACTGGAAAAAATGGAATTATGTTTGCTTACAAAAAGACAAGGGAGGATTAGGATTCAGGCAAATTGAGTCATTCAACAAAGCCCTGTTGGGAAAATAAGTGTAGAATATCCAGAATAATAAGAACAACTTA
Source organism: Limonium bicolor (assembly GCA_023374045.1). Taxonomy (NCBI): domain Eukaryota; kingdom Viridiplantae; phylum Streptophyta; class Magnoliopsida; order Caryophyllales; family Plumbaginaceae; genus Limonium; species Limonium bicolor. The sequence continues at coordinate 371,180,807 of CM041778.1, read as the reverse complement.
GTCTCAAAATCCCTGAACTATCTATACTTCCCTAATGTAGATATTCTCCATGCTACCAAAGGAAAAAAAGATAGCCCAATTTGGAAATCTCTTCTCTCTGCCATAGAAGTTATAAACCTGGGAGCCTTAAGAGTAATTGGTGACAGAAAAAACACCCATATCTGGAGCCATCCCTGGATTTCAAAAAACTCCCCTGTCAAACCAATTCCCACTTTCCCTATGAATTCAGAACTCACCAAAGTGAGTGAGCTATTCTCTGATGACAAACTTTCTTGGAATCAGAACATAATAGAGGCAAATTTCCAACCTCTAGACCACCAAGCCACCCTCCAAACCCCTATCAGACAGGACTGCACTGATTCATGGAGTTGGATAGGAAATAGTGCAGGAGCCTATTCAGTAAAATCTGGTTATTCTAAGCTGATGGATCAATATTCCTCTTAAGGTACCTCCACACAAAAAGCTCATGCCTCCTCCCTCAAAAATCTGCTAGATAAAAACCCGACTCCTCCTAGAGCCTGTCTGTTTGCTTGGAAACTCATGAATAACATCATTCCTTGTTTGGCAAATATCTCAAAAAGAATAGGAGGTCCTAGTGAGTGCCATTTATGTGGTGAGACGGATACTGTTACCCACAGTATTTTCAAATGTTGGTCCTCCAAAGATGAATGGAACGACATTATTGACATCAATAAGATTCCAAAGCAAAAACACGTTGCTATTCAGGATTGGATTATCGAACAAGCCCATGGTTGGGGGTAAAAGAAAACATCGATCAATGGTGATTAACATAATGTAGGTTATTTACGATGCTAGAAACAAAATCAGACACAACCCTCATTGAAATATCCCTAATCTTTAAAATATAATTAAATGATCTATTAATGATCTAAGAGGATTATTAAACATCTAAATATTATTGGGGAACAATCTAAAAGATCTCAACAAGGCAAAACACGCCTTAAGATCGGTAAAGCCAAAAATGTGCTTTAAGACACCATGGAGGTTGTATGACCCCAAGTAGGACCCAAGTGGATTCCTAGGTATTATAATGAAGTAGGGAACACAATAAAACAATTCTCAAGGAGAACTAAGCTCAGGAACACCCTGTGACACAAAAATGTGCGCTAAAACTCCTTAAAGCACGTTTTGTGAGATTGCCTTTTAAATTGATTTTAATGGGCTTAAAATTATAATTATCCTTAAATATGATATATAATCATATTATATCATATTAGGAATCTAATCCCAGAAATTTACGAATTTTACAAATTTATTATTAAAAATTAATAAAACCCTAAGTGGGGCCCGCATGAGTCAATATTGACCAAGCATGGTCAATGGTCAACTAATTGACCCACTTGGACCATGGCAGCCGGCTGGCAATAAGAGAGGAGGCAAAATAATTCCTTGATTGACAATAATGCTACCTAATACATTACTTTTTGAAATTAAGCTTACTTTTACATTATTTCAAATTCTTTCAATCATTCCTTCCTTCCTCCTTCCTTCCTTGTCCGATCTCCTCCATCCCAGCTGAGCCCTCCCTTCCTCTCAAGCTCTCAAAGCTTGTTCTTGAACATGGAAGGCAAACCTAGCTCTTAAGTCCTTAAGGTAAGTGTTTTAATGTCATTTTTAGCCCTTTTTCTTCATCTCTTCACTACCAACACCTAAATTTCGTGGCTCATCAATTCCTATGGCTTATTCTCAGTGTAAGGTTAGAACAAGAGCTAAACTCGGTTGAGACCAGTAGAGGGACCAAGGTTGTTCAAATCTACATTTTAAGGTAAAAATGTGCTTTAAGCTCATAACTTTTGATTCCCTTCGAGTTTGGCTGTGAAACTTTGGTCATAGCCTCACCTTCTTCTCCTTTTCATGTGGAATCTGTTGGTTAGCCATTTGGAGCAAGGGTGACCGAGATCCAAGAGAAATACTCTCTTTTAAGGCATTTTTCCAAGGTAAAACCTAATAACAAGGTAGTATTTCGAGATCTAACTATTTCCTATGTCAATATGGTGGATCTAACACCTTGTGGTGTGTTTGGTTCAGGTCGAAAATACCTAGAACTTCCCTTGCATTTGTGTATTAAACATGTCTAAATCAAGTGGTGATTTTTCCTACAAGTGGCCGAGAGCATACAAGGCTTAATCAAGGTATAAACACCTTAAACTTATGGTTTTTGTAATTTTTAAGCATATACATATATATGGCCGAGAGTGAATATATATATATATATAGGTCATATTGACCTAAAAATGGAAAAAAAATGGCTAAGATAAATTAAGCTAGTCATTTAAGGGATTTAATTAACATGATGGTCAAATTATGACATTATGTGGAAAAATAATTAAACCTAAGTGAGGCCGAATATACATGCTATATTTTGAGACATTTATTGTGTAATTTATTTTGCAAGTTCAAGATTGTAATAAGGCCATGTCATTAGGCCATTTTAATTTAAGTTTATAAGCTTATTTAGTTTTATTTATGCTTATAATTAAAATCGGGGCCAATTCGTAATTACTAGGAATTTAGAAAGCCGTGGGCTTAATTTAGAGCAATTTAGGCTTTTTAAATAAATTTATAAAAATTATAAACATTTTAATAAGTTTGGGTCAAAACTGTAAAAATAGAAAAGTATGGGTATTTTGGTAATTACCGAAAGTTTGAGTCCCAATTGGTATTAGCAGTCAAAGTTGACTATATAGGAGACTTTGACCAACTTTGGAGAATTTTGAAATTAAAATACTACCTTATAAGATACTATTAAAATTGTAAAAGATTTATAAGACTTGGGGTTATTGTGATTTCCGAAAACTTGGGGTACTAAAGGAGTTTAGTAGAAACCTTAGTTATTAGGAATTTTTAGGAATTGATTTGGTTATTTGGAGTTAATATGAATTAAATAAGTATACTAAGGTATTTCATAATATTGTTACAAATGGGTAACACATGTGGTAAAAAAAATCGGGATTTAGAGAAAGTTAAAGGTTAGGAATAATGTTTATAACCTTTTGGTATAGTTTGGTGGATTTTTGGAATTATATACAAGGTTTTTATAAGGACATATGTTAATATTGATTTTAATGGAATTAGAAAACTATATGTTATAAAGAGGGAAATTGGCGAATATAGAAAGTAAGTGGTAGAAAAATAATTTAAAGACCATGGGATCTGTTCGGGTTATTTTGAGAAATATAACCATAGGTTATAATTATATTAAGAATAAGGATTATAATATAAGGTATTACTATAAGTGTAACAAGGAATATAATTTGGGGTTGAGTTGTAATTATGGTTTGGTGGGAATTAATTAATACGCGATGTTAAGGGCTGTTTGGTATTTATTAACAATATCTAACGATAAGTTATAATGTTTTAATGACATAGTTGTCAAAATATATGTTATTAACTATAATATAACATGGTATAATTATGTGGAGGATTTTGTAAATAATTAAGGAACATAGGTGCTGTTCGGAAATATTAACATTTTTGAATGAACTTTATAATATGGTTTTGATGTTATAAGAATATAACATTTGTAATATAGAGGTATTCATTAAAAAGAATGAATATATTAATAATTGTCATATAAGGAATAGTTCCATGAATACATACACATAAATAATATGTGTTGTGGAGGAAAATATAACATGGTTTAATGACCATATATTTTCATAATTAAATGACGTATGATAAAGGGAAAATTACAACATTGGATATGGAATGTAGGACTGTACATGTGATAATAAGATTGATAATGCAAAGTATTGTTTACCACATTGAATTTGGGAAAAAGAAAAAAAAAGAGAAAACAAACCTTAGAAAAATAAATACTAAGGTAAATGTATGGTGTATGACAATCATACATGCAATTAGAACAACTATATGTACAAACATACATTAGGTTACATGCGATAACAAAAGCTCAACTATAAAGTGTATTAATATACGAGACAAGACTACGCTTGTAATATAACACTTTTCCAATCTCGAGTTAAACCTAAAACCCGACAAACATTGACAGTTAATAACGGGGGCTAACCGGGAGGTATTAGTGACGGTACGGGGTACCGTAGAATTTTGTGTTGTTATACAATGTGCTAATCAGTAGCATTATGTATTGTATAGACTGTTAGAGACACGCACGAGCATAGGATCTTGCTGATTCATACTCCACCGTAATACTTTCAGGGTGAACGGTATGTTATTTATGTGGCTTGATTGTCTCTGAGGATTTCCTCAGTTCAGACATTGTGTGAAAATCTGTGATAAGATTGAATGTCTGCTTGTGTGAATTAATATGCTTGAGTTGTGCATTAATGCTGCCTTATTATTACTGTTGTGCGATAACAGTACCGTTCGTATATAGAACATTTATAAAACGAACTAGCGGCAATGATGCTATCTTATGTGTGTAATATAAGGAACGTAAGTAAAACGTTGTAGCATTAGGATAGTAAGATATATAAAATATCTGAGACTTATATACGGAGCATTGGCCTCTTTAACGCCGCTCTCGTATCTAGCACTGGATCCCGAGTCGACATACTCAGGATTGGACTACGACCTTGGTCTGCTGTGTTAGAAAAAAAAGAATAGTAAAGCGATGCGATGGTATAGATAAGTTTATCAAGGATGTGGCTCTTGCTGTGAACTGTGATCCATTAACGATACTAGGATACCGTGTGGTAGCCGTAAGTATCTGGATAAATTTCCAACGAACTACAGATTGTTCGTAGGACGGAGACTCTACCGCTGGAGTGGCTATTGCCGTGGGTGACCCGCCATAAGAGATGGGTAACTTAGAGACACGTCGTTCTAACGAGACGTTGTCATTAGACATTACTTGAACAATTACGAAGACTATATTAACTCGTACATTAGGCGAACATTATTTGGGCTTGCATGCCAAAGACGAGAGTTCATACTCGTTTATAATTCTCGTTACTTCGCCTTGTTGTTCATTGGTTGTGCTTTGTGGTTATGTGTGGTATGTTGGTGGATTTGTTTGAACAAGCCATTGTGCTCATATTGTGTGTTGTGAACTGGTTGTGTCGAGTCACCGTACTCATTGTGGATTGTGGTTGGGTGTCTGGTCGAGTGAGTCGCTGAACTCAATTATGAATTATTAAGTGTTTGTTAGAGTGGAGTCTCTGTACTCATATAAGCGCTGTAAAAGCTTTCAGTGGTTTATTACGATGCTATGTGTGAAGCCGGGGGCTTGTTTGTTATTTGAGATTACTGCAATATATATTGTTGCTTTACAGTTTCAACATTGAACTATTTGTATGGAAACGAATTGCATACTCTCGACCAAATAACTGAATGGTCCGAGGGTGCATGACAGTCAGGTAATAACATACTCAGCAGGGGCTGATTCCATACCACCAACTACCATTTTTGCAGGTATGCAACTTCCGGTGTCGGCAAAGAGAGTGACGCGCTGGTAGTTTGATTACAGTTTTTAAACATGCACTGTTGCATTTTAATACGAACCTAGAAACATGTATAGGTTTTGGATACGTAGAAAGCTCACTGTGAATGTATTTTATATTGGTTTTGGGAGTTTAGATCTATCTCTTGTTGTCACTGCGAGAAAATGTTTCGTATTTAAGAGCTTATCAGGAAGCACGTTATTACTCGTATGGGCGAGCAAGAACGGTGACCAGTAGTCAATTGTTGAGATTACCGCTGCAATTATATTGTTAAGTAAGATGATTAGGAGCCGAATAGAGTAGGGGTGTTACACTCATCTTCCTATTTTGGAATGTATCAACTCAAACAAAGCCTTTGTAGAAGCCTATCAGACGAGTTCACAAAACTTCAAGGAAGTAGGTCTTGAAGACCAGAGTAATCGAGTCAAAGATCAAGAGATAATCTTCTCTGTTTTTTGTAATAGATCATTTGGAAGAAATATGATTTGCAGTGGTGCTTTTATTTTACATTCAGGATCTTTGCAATTGTGTTTTAACAGGAAAACTAGGAGTGATGCATCTACCACTCTAGCTGAACTGGATACTATTAAATTTGGAGTCTTTTTGGCAGCCTCAAAACATATCAAGAATGTGGTGATTGATATCAATAGCAAAGTACTGATGAAGATGGTGATGAAGATCCTGTTCAGGAAGCAAGTGGAATCCTCTTCTTCCCCCTTGTATCATTTTGAGTTTTGTAAGGAGGTTAATGTTAGACTCACTCTTTGTAATGAAGTATTCTCTAATTTCCCTGCTTTTCTAGCTTTTAGACTTAAGAACAATGTGTATGATTGGAGAATTTGGGAGAGATATGAATCCCCAGACATTATCCAAGCTGTTAGGCTGGAAGGTGAGGTTCTAAGGAATCAAGGAAAATTGTCTGTAATATGTTTAACAACTGAACTTTTGGGTAGTACTTATGTTTTTTTTTTTTTGATAATTGGGTAGTACTTATGTTAATATATGAAGAAGCAAGTTTCTATCAAAAAAAGACACTGTTGTTGAAGATAAGTGTATAGTTTGGTTATCTCAGCCTTGACCATGGAAACTATGTAATAACAGATTTTTTTTTTTTTTGAACATAACAGAATGGTTACCTAGCTAGGTACATCTTTGTAACAAAGGTTGGTTGCTTTTGACATCGATTGAGGTACGATTGTACCGGCCTTACCCCTCTTTGATCATTTATACTAAGGAAAAAGAATTGCATTCAATTATTCAATACTACTGTTGAACTGTGAGATGATCAGTGAAAAGAAAGTTCAACTAGGAAAACGATAGGAGGAAAAGATCAAATCGAACACACAATCCATACACATAATATTGTGGTGTCTATGCTGTCCAGCAAGGGGGCGACATATTGAAGTACTTCCGTAGTTGTACAGTACTATTTTTCTTCTCTGATAATTAAACACACATATATATGCGCGCATCTTTCAAAACTTGCAACTTTTTTGAATTACCCTGTTCCTTTTAGTTTCTTTCTCAGTGATGTCTCTCTCTGTTACGTGAACTGCAATCCTATACCATATCAAGCTCATGCGGCCACACTGAGTCTGAGACGACGAAACACATATTGACATACAGAAAAGAAAGAAACTAGTAATACTAATAGTAGTACAACTAAAAGTCTTGCTAGAAAAAGGTACGTACGTACTCTAACGACAATGAAATGACAATAGTAGTAGTAGTAGAAGAACCCATTTCCCTGCTGGTTAACAGGGAGGTGTCTTTTTTTTTTTTTTTTAAATATTTCTCTTGTTCATTGATAGTGGACAAGACAGTTGAAACAAAACAGCAATTTCTGGATCGTATTTACCATAACTGCATTCATTCAGACGTTTGAGAATGAGAGGTCAGTTCATGACTTCTGTTTTTCTTTTAATACTATTTCTTTGAAGAAATTATATTTGATGTACAAATTAAATAAAACCAGAGCGACAGAAGTATCAATAATCAAAGAGCAGGAACCAGGAAAGGGAAAAAGAGCAGACTGTTTGGTGTGGGCAGTGACTGTGACAGACAGTGGTGTCACCTTGCCTTACCACCAACCTGCAGTTTGATCAGACTGTATTTGTGATTGTAATTGCAACTGTGGCAGTAATTTCTTTTGCATGCGTGCTATTTGTACTATGAGTTTAGTACCTAATTTCATTCCATATTTTGAAACTCGAACCCTTCTTTTATAAATTGGGAAAATTAAATTGCCCATTGATGATCTATTGATAATTTACACTATCTGCCCCCACAACAGAATAGAATATATCCGACAGTATTATCCTAGTAGATAATTTAGGAATATTGTTTCTTATAATCTTGTTAGTTTAGATTAAGTTTTTCTGTATTTTTTTGGGAGTCGGTTAGACACTTCATCAATTAGTATAAATGTGAGAAATAGTTGAAATTGTAACTCTTTTACCACAAAAGAGAGAGGGCCTTCGAGAGAAAAAAGATTGTTGAGCAAATTCAACGTGTAGTCCAGCTTAGACGTGTTAATGATTGTTCAAGCTGTTGAACAGATCAGACACTAGTAACACTACTAGAAAAAGCTCCTATCTCGACGGTTCAAAATAACCTGTTTTAGCAGTTCCTTACTAACAACCACCGAAATAGGTGGTTTCCATCTTCAATATGCTAGTTTGCGAGATGTAGCATTTTCAGTTATTCGTCTCTGCGGAGATGCATACACAAGATGAGAATAAATAGAGGCTCAGAACATATATGTTCATTGTTGGCCAGAGTGAAGAAGATATGTTCGAGTATATTACCGGTTTCAGAATGAACTGTCTTCAACCCCGTCTTCAATTAGTGAGCGAGATGCAATAGTTCTAGTGATTCATCTTTGCAGAGGCGCAGACACAAGATTAGAATGGATAGAGGCGTAGAACATTTATTTTCATTGTCGGCCAGAGTGAGGAAGATAAGTTCGAGTATATTACCGGTTCCGAAATAGACTGTCTTTAGCCCCATCTTCAATGTTGGCGAGTGAGATGTAGCGACTCCAGTAATTTATGTCAACAAAGGTGCAGTCATAAGAAGAGAATGAAGAGATGCACAGAGCATATGTTCGCTGAAGAGAAAAAGATAAGTTAGAGTATATTACCAATTCTCGAATGAACGGTCTTCAATCTAGTAAGCGAGATGCAGCAATTCCAATGATATATCACTACGAGGCGCATACACAAGAAGAGAGGCAGAGGCGCAGAGCATGTATATTTACCAGTTAGGGTAGCGAAATTACCGTAAGCGAATAGAATGAAGAGAGACGGAGGTGCAAAGCATGTATACGTTTGCTAGTTAGGGTTGTGAAATTACAATGAGCGAAGACAATGAAGAGAAGCGGAGGCACAAAGCATGTATTATCGCCAGTCAGGATTACGAAGTTAGAGTGAGTGAAAAGAACGAAGAGAGGAGAAGGTGCAGAGCATGGATATGATTGCCAGTTAGGCCCTGAAATAGACTCAAAAATAGAAAAAAAAGCGGGAAAACATTTATATCGGCAGTTATTAGTGGAACCGTTGAGATAGGTCTTTTCCCGTTTTTAATTTTTAGTCTATTTCGGCAGTTGTTACTAGGAACCACCAAAAAAGACTTTTTTCTTTAAAAAAAATAAAGTTCTCGGAGCACTATTTCGACAGTTCTTTTTACAACCGCCAAGATAGGGGCTCTGAAATAGATGTTTCTAAACTCACTGTGTGTAACACCCCTACCGCTAATCCAATCATTAACTCCTAACCCGTCTCATTTACCAACATTCAAGCAGCGAAAATCAACTACCAACGGTGGGTATTACAATGCCGTTAGTCACTAACGTGACTAACCAGGCCAAATCCAATACAATATCGGTCTGATGGGTCATTATACCGAGTACTCAACTGAAATACCCCGAACTTAAATATGGTGATTATATTATCCTAATATAGTATTTAAGGGCCTAATAGCGCCTAAGTAATTTTGGTAAGGAAAATAAATCCAAAAGAAATGAGAAGAACGCTTAGAAAGCGGAAAACGCTAAAATAAGCGTTAAATAACCATAAGAGGTACGAGACCTCGGTTAGAGTAGTATGACTAAGGCTTATTCATGCCTAATTAGTATGCGGGAACGATTCCCGAAGAAAACGGATCCAAGGAATGTATTAAAACGCTAAAAGAGCTTTAGCGCACGTTTTTCGAGGAAACCCGAAAACGTGACTTTAAGTGGTCAAACAGACCCGTAAAAATTAGAAATCATTAAATAATAATTATTAAGCATTTATGGAAGCTTAATAACCAATAAAAATAAAGAAACGAGAAAATTCCGGAAAACGGGCCCGGTTGGTGAATAGTATCAAAACCGGGTAGAATAACGAGCGTTTTCTGTAAAAGACGAAAAACGCTCCAGCTAGTAGTAGTGTGTGGGGCCGATTTTTAATGGGTCAAATAACCCTCTCATACACATGTAACTAGCTAATAGGTAGAGGGAACCAAAAAGCAAAACAAATAAAAGTACAAAAGTAAAACCACACTCTCTCACCTCTTATTCTCACTTTTCCCTCTTCTCTCTCCTATTTCCCCCTCTCTCACCGTCTCCCTCCTTTCCTCTCTGGCTTGGGCGATTTTTGAGAGCTCTCCCATGGCATCCATGGCTTCTCTTCATTCTTCCTCATGCTCTAGCTCCATTTGAGCTCCAAATGTAAAATAAAATACATATTTGAACTCCCCACTTCAAGCTCTACATTTCTATCTTTTCAAAATCCGAAAATGAGCAACTTCATCTCCATGGGTTTTCCCCATTTGAAGAGAAAAGCACACCATTGTGAAGCTTGGAGTCTCCCCTTTCCAACAAGGTAAAAATCTCCGTGAAAGACCTCATATTTCTCCATCTCTTTGTATGGCCGATTTTGCCTCTCTCTCTTACCTTGTTTTTCCTCTTGCTTTGGAGCATTGTTTCAACCCTCCAACGGTGGAGTAACCCCCTTCTTGATTCAAGGGTGAGAATCCCTCCTAAAGCACTCCAAAGGTAAACCCTAGAAATCTTGTTTTGAACATCTCAATGAATTAGTATGAACCTAAGGGCTAGTAGATTGATTATGCTTGTCTTTGTGTGCTTGGGTGATGGGAATGGAGTTTGGCAACTCCATTCCCCACAAAATCGATTTGGACAAGAAAAAGAGGAAGAGGAGAAATGGAAAAGAAAAGGAATCAAAAGCTCAAGGTAAGAGCTCCTTCCTAATGTAAATTCTATTGCATTAGAGTAATGGGAATGGGTAAAATATTTAAAGAACCCAAAACCTTGTACTAGTATTGAGGATTGTGAAATTTGAGCATTTAAGAGCAAGTATTTGAATTGAAGGCTTTGGAGCCAAGTGTAATGAGTATGTGTATTGGTATTGTGATTGATGGGTATTGATGTATTAAGATTGCTTAGTATGTGTGCTGGTAGAACCCTTGTGGTTTGGCTAGAATAGGAATGAAATGGATGGAAAAGTATGTATGTGGAGAAGCTAGAATAGTAGGTGAACTATGGCAAAATTTTAGTAGGAATAGTGCATTAGTGGATGACTTGGTGAATGGGAGAACCAAGGTATGTATTGGGATTAGTAGAGATGTTTAGTAGCTATGGGATGGTAATTGTAGTATGAGGAATAAGAAGTGTAAAATCTGTAGCAAAGTGTATAAGAATACATTGGAGAAGTTAGGAGAATTTAATGTGCAAGAATTAGTAAAATGAATGCTAGACTTGGGTATAGATATTGTAATTGCTTGGAAATGTATTTGGGATACTAGGAGTAGCATTGGTAGAGGGAGTATTGAATGGTAAAGGTTAGAAGGAAAATCTGTAGCATGAGAGTAAAGAAAACAATTGTAAGAATTGAAAGGAAGTGAGGAGAAATTGTGTATGTGGATTTAGAGAAGAGTAAGGAATTGTTGAATTAACTAAGGCAATTTGGAGGGCCTAGATAGTGTTTAAACATGTGGGATTACATGTAGGAAGATTGGGGAAGTAATGGGTAAAAGAGAGGATTGAAAACAGATTTTAAAACTGAAGTACTAGGCCGGACCGGACTTGCGACCGGACTTGCAAGTTCGGTCGAGCCCAGATTTACAAAGACGGGAAACCTTCTGGAATCGACCGGACATGCAAGTTCGGTCGGACCAGAAAATTCTCCCGTCAGAAACCTACTGGAATGGACCAAACTTGCGACCGGACTTGCAAGTTCGGTCGGCCAGAAAAATTCCCGTAATACAAGCTACTGGAATGGACCGAACTTGCGACCGGACTTGCAAGTTCGGTCGAGCCAGAAAATTTCCCGTACTGGTAGTTACTGGAATGGACCGGACTTGCAAGGTCGGTCGCAAGTCCGGTCGAGTAAAAAAAAATAAAAATAAATAAATAATATTTTTACTATATGATTATAATAATCATATGTATATATATATATATATGCCTATACACATATATGCATATATATGTAATAGTACACTACAATTGAAATAATAAAGGTAAGAAAGTAAGTATATGAGTATGAAAACAAGTGTAAAAGTAACCAAGCAAGTTGAGAGTATAAGAACATTAAGTACACCGGGATGACGGGGTAAGTACGGGAGTAGTAATTATTTGTGTATCGTAAGAGTATAGTATTAATAATAATGTTGAAACATTATCAGTGGAACAAGTGTGAACCAAGGAACAAGGGAACACGTGTTAAAGCTAACTCCGGTGAAATGTATGATTTCCTCATGCCCCGTATGCTAACCGAGTTACGTTGATTTGTGTGCTGTATGCCGGCTAATCAAGACTAAAGCATGAAAACGGTTTATTGCCTTTCGTTGTATGTCTTGTTGTATGTTGATTGAGCTAACCTTTCTTGATTGATCGTGTGGCCTCACTTAGTGCGTAGACCGACTCATAGATGAGTCTTATTGTGTATCGACTCGTAGTAGGAGTCATGTGTGAACCAATGGAACCGTAGCAACGCACTAAACCAACGAACCAATAAACGATAACGTAAACCAATGAACTCACTAGAATGTGAGAGAGTGTACGGGAGTAATAACCTTCCGATAACGGTAGGAGAAATGAAATGAATAATCCACAAACAATAAGTAGTGGAAGTATACATGTAACCTCTATTAGAGGAATTAATCTTGGTGCGAAACATGAACCATGAGAGTAGCAAAGAATGATGAGGGATCTCCAAACCCCTTAGTAATTAGTCGACCCATTATGAGAGGACCCGACTGATGTAAGTATGCCCCGAACGAGAGAGTATTCGATATGTTGGGGAAACCCTTAAATCTGAGGATACTAGACGGTGGTAATACCCCAAGCTAACAGAGGTTATCGAGAGAGATACTTCTAGGCTAATCCATGAGATTGTATTGTGCTCTGAGAGAAGAGTGTTGGGAATATGAGTAGTCCGGTAAGAACGGACATTGAGTATTTGAGGAGCTAAGCGTATAGCCCTCATATTGTAGGTCCGGTGGCGAGTCTTGTGTATGACTCCGCCCAGAGGCCAAGTAATGAGTATTGAGTATTGCGTACGTATGAGTAAAGTAATGAGTATCGAGTAAGAAGCAAGTATGAGTATGTAATGAGTACCGAGTATTGAGTACATATGAGTAAGTATAGAGCATTGAGTATGTAAGAGTAAGTATGGAGAATTGAGTAGTGAGTATGCACTAGTATAGTAACGAGTACAGAGTAAGGACCGGGTACGAGTAAGGCATTGAACATGGAGTGATGAGTATGCAAGAGTAAGGAGTAAGTATGAGTAGGGTAACGAATATCGAACTCAGTACGATGAGTAATGAATGTATAACAAATATGAACGGTTGACTATTGAATTATCTTCCTTAGTAAGTATTGAACCTTGTATGTGTAGGTAGGTATTGTGATTGTATTGTTGTAGCATGAGTATGTATGTATGCATGTAAAATGAACTCCATGTATATCCGACCCAAAGTAGTCGGCGTACCGCGGTTAGCACGCGGTATATGCGGATTTCATATGCAGCGTAAGCTGACCCCCTCGGGGGACCGTTTTTAGTGTGCAGGTACCCGAAGCTGTTCACCGTTCGTGAGAGTAGGACGGGGACTGCTATGTAAGCATGGGTAGTTGTATAAAAAGGGATTGTACTTGTAATGTATTGGGAAATTGAAAGTCCAAGCTGTATCGGTAACTTAAGGATTGTAGTATACTCGGTATAGTAATGAATTGAAGTTGTAATTGAATTATGGATGAGTAAGCAATGGGAAGTATTGTATTATGTAGAGTACTCGGTATGTTCATATTCATCAGACCGATAGTATGTAGTATTGTAATCCGCCTTGTTAGTCACGTGGGTGACTAACGGCATTGTACACCCGCCGTTGAGTAAGTAATATCCGCTGCGAAGGTAAGTATTTGTACGGTAATGACGGTATTAGCGGTAGGGGTGTTACATCAACAAATACAAATACCTTCCATTTCTTAATCAATCCCAATACAATACAAATACAACCTCAATCAAATCTATACCGAGTTTCTACCACCATCAAGTTACCAATACAATTCAGACTTACAAATCAATCGTTACAAATATACAAGTTCCTAATCAACTACCCATGCCCTACAACAACCCCGTCCTACTCTCAAACGGTGATCAGCTTCCATGTACCTGGAAAATAAAAACGGTGCCCCTAGGGGCTCAGCAAAATTGCTTCATATGAAATTCGCATACCCCACGTGCTAACGGGGGTACACCGACTACTTTGGTAGAGAACATGCGGTTCATTTTAATTCAAACAACATGCAAGGCAACGATACATTATATATGTATATTGGCACATTCAAGGTTCAACATCGAACACAAGCACTAACACACACATCAAGAGGTTAGTTTAATATATATATATATACCTAGGCTTTGAGGGTTCTACCTCACTATGCCTTAATCCATTCTTCATTGTCTTACCCACACTCTTAGGTTACTCTTACTCAAGTTCTCTTACTCTCAATCTCAAACAAGTTTTACAACCGTCAATCTCAAGGCTCAATACTCAAGTTACCAACTTAACTCTCGACTCTCTCTAGTTTCAACTCAATACTCAATTCTCTACCCCAATCAAATTCTCAATTGAAATACTCAAACCAATTCCTCAATACTCAAAGGAATCTTTTAAGTCTTTGCCCACGACCTCCGGGCAGAGTCATACACAAGACTCACCACCGGGCTTACAAATACAAATGGAGCTATACAGTTAGCTCCTCAAATTCTCAAATGTCCAGTTCTCTACCGGACTACTCAAATTCCCAAAACTCCTCTCTCGGAGTCATTTCACAATCTCATAGATTAGCCTAGAAGTATCTCTCTCGATATCCTCCAATAGCTTAGGAAACTCTCAATGTCTAGTATTCTCAGATTTAAGGTTTTACCCAACTTATGGAATACTCTCATGTTCGGGACATTGTTCATTTTAGTCGGATCCTCTCATTGTGGGTCGACTATCGTTCTAAGGGGTTTAGTGATCCCTTACCATACTTTACTTTTCTCAAGGTTCACATCTTGAACATTTATCAATCCTCTAAATAGAGGTTCATTGTATACTTCCACTATTATTTGTTTGTGGATTAAATCAATTCGGTTCTCTAACCGTTACCGGGAGTTTACTAATCCCGCATACTTTCTCACATTCTAGTGAGTTTGTAGGTTTATGTTATCGTTTATTGGTTCGATAGTTTAAGCGTTTTCATTAATTCGACAAACAAGACTCTTTCTACGAGTCGCTACTCAGACAAGACTCATCTATGAGTCGAACTACAGTGCACATTCAACACCAAGCACTTCATCCACAAATACACATTTCATGAATTATACAAACTTCAATTTAAATCAACAATCCAACAAGGGTAATACAAAACAAGCACAAGAAAGTGCAAGCAATCCGATTCGTGCATTTATCTTGTTAAGGTGATCACACAATCAAACAAGCACACAAATCAGAGTAACCAAGGTAGCATACGGGGCATGAGAAAATCATACCTTACACCTTGGGTTAACTTTACCGGTTCACCTCACGTTCCTCGGTTCACACTTGTTCCTCTGATAATGTTTCAAACATTGATATTAATATCACGCTTATACGGTACGTAACTTACTACTCCCGTACTTACCCCGATATCCCGTTATTTCGGTTTTACTTAAGTGTTCTTAAACTCACAACTTTCTCAATCACTTCTCAAACTTGTTTACACTTCTTAACACCTTTACAAGTCACCAAACAAATCCTAAACATCATCTAAAACCAATACCAATCAAACCCTCATCATTTAGACCCTTAAAAACACATACGATGCATTTTTGGGGGTGGTCCAGGACTTGGTCCGGACCCGAAGTCCCGGACTAATACTTCTGCGTACTCTCGGCTACATTTTCTACCTGGTCCGGGACTTGGTCCTGGACCTAGGTCCCGGACCAATACCAGTTTTCACTCTCGGCCTTATTTTTGATGCGGTCCGGGACCTTGTTCCTAACCTAGGTCCCGGACCCTGCTAAAAACTGTTACTTATGTAAATTTTCAGCCCGAAATCAACCCTTAATCCACACTTAATCTTTCCCTAATCTTTCCACAAGTTTTCTACATAATTAAACACCTTAAAACATGCTCTAAACCTCTTCAAATCATTGGTTAAATCCACCACCCAATTCTTACTCAAATTCAACAAATTTCCATTCTCATTTTTGCATTTTGCACACTTGTGCATTTCTAACTTCTCCTTAATGGTTTACAATCTTCTACCACCTTACCAAATCTCTTATTGACCATCACCCCACCTTCCTAGCCATTTTGCAAATCTATACCCAAGTCCACCCTCCATTTCCATGACTATAAACACTAACTCTTTTCTAGCATTTCTAAGTTCCTCATTTGTTATTTGCTACAGATTTTTGACCTTCTCTAACCCATTCTTCTTTTGCCATATCAAGGTTATTAATCCACTCCAACTCAACTTAACAAACACCTAGGTTCTCCCATTCACCAAGTCACCTACTAACACTCATTTTTTACTAAGATTTTACCATAACCTCCTCATAAAACTAACATGTCCAAACTCATCTTTTTCACCTTTTTCAATCCTAAACTAGCCACGCCCTTACAAGGGTCCTACCAACACTCAAAGCAATCAAAATTCACTAAAACCTCGTCAAACAACAATACCCATATACATATTCAACTCACTTGGCTCTAAGGCCCTTAGTTCAAACCACAATTTCATAAATTCCTCCTAGCCTCAAACAAACACAATTTTGCTCCAGATTTTATCTCATCTTTCATTTTCCCCAACCCAAATTCTAAAACAATCAATATAGTTATTAAGGTATTTTTCTTACCTTAAATTCTCATAAGTTCTTCTTTTGCTCCCTTCCTTCTCCCCTCTCCATTTTCGGTCAAATTGGGCAATGGGGTTGCCAAACCCCAACCCAATATCCAAGAACACAAAATGAATATTAATAAAACTCTCAAGCCCTTGGAATGACTCAAATTCAATGGATGGGCTTAAAGCACAAAAATTAGGTTTTACCTTTGGAATTCCAAGAGGGGTTTTAACCCTTGAATCAAGAAGGGGGTTCCACCACCATTGGAGAGTTGAAAAAAAGCTCCACAAAGAGAGAAAAACAGGGCATCAAAAGGGAGAAAATCGGTCACACTTAAGGATGAGGGAAACATGAGTTTTTCTTGGAGATTTTTATCTTGAATGAAAGAGGAACTCCAAGCTTCAAGAATATGTAAATTTCTCTTCAAATGGGATATACCCATGGAGATGAACTTCACCATTTTCAGATTTTGAAAAGAGGGAAGTGTAGAGCTTGATGAGAGGAAGAAGAATATGTGATTTATTTTGCATTTGGAGCATGGATGTAGCTAGAGCATAAGAGAGAAGATGGAGTAGCCATGGGAGCTTGGTGAGGAAGCTCCAAAACCGTCCCAGCCAGAGGGAGAGGGGAGAAATCGGCAGGGAAGGGAAAAGGAGGAAAGAGAAGAGGGAAAAAGAAAATGAGGAGGAGAGAGAGAGATAGTTACCTTTTTAACTTTTAACTTTTTCCTTTCTTTCTTTCTTTTCTTTCTAGCTTATTAATAAAAGAGAGGAGAGGCTGATTAAGTAGTAAAAACCGGCCGCCTATGTGTATACAAGCTGGAGCGTTTTTCGTCTTTTACAGAAAACGCTCGTTAATTTACCCGGTTTTAGCACTATTCACTAACCGGGCTTGTTTTCCGGATTTTTCTTGTTTCTTTAATTTTAATGCTTCTTAAGCTTCCATTAATGTTTAATTATAGTTATTTGGTTGACTATAATTTTTACGGGTTCATTTGACCGCTCAAAGTCACGTTTTCGGGTTTTCTCGAAAAACATGCGCTAAAGCTTTATTAGCGTTTTTAATTCATTTTATGGATCCGTTTTCTTTTGGAATTGTTCTCGTATATTAATTATGCATTATTAAGCCTTGGAAATCCACCTAAGACACTTTTCGAGGTTGTATTCCTCCTATGATCACATAACGCTTATTTTAGCGTTTTTCGCTTTTTAAGCGTTTTCTCTTTTCTTTTGGATTTATTTTCTTTACCAAAATTCTTTAGGCACTATTAGGCCTCAAATATTATATTAGAGTAATTTAATCACCCTAATTAAGTTCAGGGTATTTCACTGTGTCTCGATTCTCTTCTATGTTCTCGTAAAGAATCTTCCGATTCTTCACACTACGAACTTACAATAAGAACAACTTAAGACCCTAAACTTACACTACTAGACTCCTAAAGATTAAAAAAAGCACCTAAATATAAAGAAATAATGAGGCAAAAACCAAAAATAAAACAATGAATTTCTATACTAATAGGAACTGGATAGTGGAATCATAAAGATGTAGTATGTGGCGGAGGAAAAACTCTCTCCTCTCTCCTCTTCTCTTCCTTCTTTTTTCCCCTTTTCTCTGTTTCCCTCTTAGGAAGGGATGTTTTTCTTACTTTGGGATGGCTTTTTGGTGGGTTTTGTGTCTTCTACTTCCTCTCCTTCACCTTTTGGCGGGGGTTTTGTGTCTTCTATTTCATCTCATCCCTCTTTGGTGGGGTATTTTGGCTTGCTTTTTTTGTTTTGGATGGGTTGTTGTCTACTTAAGTGCAGGTCAGCGACGAAGTTCAAGTTTGATCTCTATGGCGGTCAGGGAGATACCAGTGGAAGAAAGCAGTCTCTCCATGGCACAGCTTGCTTCGAGCATGATTGAAAAATCTTGAGGTTCTTAGTGGTAGTTTTTTGGGGATGAGATTGCATGTCAGTGGGTTTGCGATTGCATGTCGGTGCATCGAGGATTTTCTAGATTCGACAAGGAGTTTGATAGGAATCACGTTTGTGGTTAGTGGGCGGCTGGAGGGGAAAGCGGTATCTGAAGGTGTTGAATTAATGTGGGAAGATGCAACCTGACACACAAAGTGTTCATTCTCGGAAAGAAGACACTCTATACTTTCAGGAAAGAAGCACAATCCAAGGATAATCTTTATGACAAAGGAGAGTGGGATCAATTTGGTGGGGAACATTATGTTTGTGAGGAAGATTTCAGACTAGCGCCAATTGTAGGGCTGCCCAAAAAATTCCGAAACCGCGGTATCCGATCAAAACCAAAGTGAACCGTACCTGTTTTCAGGTTAACCATACCGGTTCTTGCGTTTCGGTTAACCGAACCGTGTAAAATGATCGGTTTCGGTAACGGTATTGAATTTTCCAGAACAGTTAACCGCTAGGTTAACCGTGGTTAACCGATTATATAAACCATCAAAATCTTAAAATATTAATGTTCACCATATATAATAATTAATGTTAACTATTGAGGGAACAATACTATATTTTTTGTCACATGTGTTTGATTTGTCACTTCATGATTAGGTGAATGATCAATGTTGTACTATAATATTAATGGTATGGTTCTCATCAATTAAAAAATACACGACTACAAGGTTAACCAAAAAAATCGAACCAAATTTAAAGTTAACCGGTTTAAACGGAATGGTAATGGAATAGGATTTTAGAAAACTGAATGAAACGGTTAACCGAATCCGGTTAACAGATCTAAATGGAAATGTAAGGAAGTTAGATTTTTGAAAACCGAATATCTGATTAACCGGTTAACCGGAGAAGGCGGTTAACCTACCATGGGCAGCCCTAGCCAATTGTGTAGAATCGCTCTAGGGTGTTCTCTCCTGGTTTCATTCTTTGTTCATTCGATTCTACCTTATTGGTAACCTTCATTTCATTATGATCGTTTTCTTAATATCACTGATTAGTTTATGAAGGCACTGCTTCATCCATCTCGGTCAGCATCTTACCTCTTAATGGTGTCCTTGTTCATTTGTAGTCAAAACGGGCTTCTGTCCCTTAGGTTTGTCTCTGTTTTGACAAATTACTAGAATATGATCTTGTTATTTTGGAAGATGAAAGTTTTTGTAGACTCGTTCGCCTCATAGAGAGGCACAAATACCGACACATTATTATTTTCATCTGGGACAGAAGTAGTCTTATCCATTAATGTTTTATCTTAATCTGATCGTGTGACTCGTTTACACCATTTCCGTCCCTGACGGTTGAGGAGGGAGAAGTTAAAGTAGATGGTCCCACCGGTCTTTACTCAACCAGTAAAAAGAAGGATGCCATTAACTATCCCGAACGGGTTTCTATAAAGGCTTCTTGTTTGCCTTTATATAAAGGCAGAGTTCTAATTGGCTATAGTGAGTGAGCGCGCGCCGGTGAATTGTTTTTCTTTTTTTTTTCTTTTTTTTTCTTTATCATAAAAACTTTAAATTGTTATAACTTTTAATATATAAGTCCAAAATGAAAAAAAACTATATCATTGTTCATCTAAATTCAAGCTCTTCAAAATAAGACCAATCATGAATATATTTTTACGACTTTTAAAAAAAAAATTTTTTTACATGTATACGATAATGCACTAAATTGATAATATGATTCATTAATTTTGTATTATGAATCATTAAAATTAATATTATGATTCATTAAGTAATAAGTGGTAAATTCGATAATTTTAACCTTCCTAGGGTGGGTTTGGGGTGTTTTGGGTAGGGTAATCTATTTGGAATTTGTTTTGTACTTTATATTGTAGCAACTAATGGGTCGTAGACCCTAAACCCGCCACCACAAACCCTAAAAATGCCTTCGGCGTTTTTAGCTTTCCTAGGGTGGGTTTTGGGGTGTTTTGGGGTAGGGGAATCTATTTGGAATTTATTCTGTACTTTATATTGTAGCAACTAACTCGACAGGTTTTTAGGGTTTGTGGTAGCGGGTTTAGGGTCTAACGACCCTAAACCCGCCACTATAAACCCTAAAAATGCCTTCGACGTTTTTAGCTTTCCTAGGGTGGGTTTTGGGGTGTTTTGGGGGTAGGGTAATCTATTTGGAATTTGTTCTGCCCTTTATATTGTAGCAACTAACTCGACATATTTTTAGGGTTTGTGGTAGTGGGTTTAGGGTCGTTAGACCCTAAACCCGTCACTATAAACCCTAAAAATGCCTTCGACGTTTTTAGCATTCCTAGGGTGGGTTTTGGGGTGTTTAGGGGTAGGGTAATCTATTTGGAATTTGTTCTGTACTTTGTATTGTAGCAACTAACTCGACAGGTTTTTAGGGTTTGTGGTAGACCTAAACCCGCCACTATAAACCCTAAAATTCTTTCAACGTTTTTAGCTTTCCTAGGGTGGGTTTTGGGGTGTTTTGGGGGTAGGGTAATCTATTTGGAATTTGTTCTGTACTTTATATTGTAGCAACTAACTCGACAGGTTTTTAGGGTTTGTGGTGGCGGGTTTAGGGTCGTTAGACCCTAAACCCGCCACTATAAACCCTAAAATGCCTTCGACATTTTTAGCTTTCCTAGGTGGGTTTTGGGTTGTTTTGGGGGTAGGGTAATCTATTTGGAATTTGTTCTGTACTTTAGTAGCAACTAACTCGACATGTTTTTAGGGTTTGTGGTAGCGGGTTTAGGGTCGTTAGACCCTAAACCCGTCACTATAAACCCTAAAAATGCCTTCGACGTTTTTAGCTTTCCTAGGGTGGGTTTTGGGGTGTTTTGGGGTAGGGTAATCTATTTGGAATTTGTTCTGTACTTTATATTGTAGCAACTAACTCGACAGGTTTTTAGGGTTTGTGGTAGCGGGTTTATGGTCGTTAGACCCTAAACCCGCCACTATAAACCCTAAAAATGCCTTCGACATTTTTAGCTTTCCTAGGGTGGGTTTTGGGTGTTTTGGGGGTTGGGTATCTATTTGAAATTAATGAGTGTTCTAATCACAACCATTCAAATAAATCAAAGTGAATCTAATGAGCTATTTTAAGCCTTTGTATAAAGGCTTTTGTTTGTCCTTTATAGGATCCGCGCCTGTTCCCTCGGTGGTGGAATTGGAATGCCCACTTGTATAAAGGCTCACTATTTGCCTTTATCTAAAGGCATCAATATGAGCCCTTAGATTTAAATGACTTAATCCTATCCATTAATTTAATTTCCTTCTTCTAACCATCATCCCAGAATTACTCATTGCTTTGAAAAATAAATGCCATGTATTTACTAATATATGTGCCATACACGTATGAAATATGTGCCACGAGTGTATATCGTTGATAGACAAAAACTACTCAATATTCATTGCTTAATTCTAACAGATCAATTGTATTTAATGACGCTATGTGTATATTGAACTTATATTGTACATGTACTGCTATTAGCTTAAGTTTTAGATAGGGACAAATGTTAGCCATAGACATTAAAAAATATATGCCATGTGTGTACAAATATATATGCCACAGACCTATGAAATATTTGTGACGCATATCGTAAATATACAAAAAGTACTCAATATTCATTGCTTAATTCTAACAGATCAATTGTATTTAATTAAACTAATACATATGCCACAAACCTATGAAATATTTGCCATAGACATTAAGATATGTAAGCCATGTGTATATAAATATGTATGTCATAGCTAAATAAAATATTGGCCACGATTGTATATCGTTAATATTCCATTGCTTGTATAAAGGGTTTACGGTTTAGGGTCTTACAATGCTTGTATTACAAACCCTAAAAATGTTTTCGGCATTTTTAATTGATCATATAGTGGTTTTTATAGTTTGTGGTATAGGGTAATGTTGGTGTAGAGTAATCTTAAAAAAATCGTTTTTGAGGCTGGCTACGAGCCTGTAGCTTGTATTCCGTCGCCAACAACCTATGAGTGCATTTAGTAATTTTGTAACTACAAATAACGACTTCTTTAAAATATTATTATTAGTTATCTGGTGGCTATCAATTTTCATATACATGGCTAATATTATCCTATAAAAATGGCTTACATTTTTTTCTCTGTATGGCTGACATTATTGCCTTTATGTAAAGGTAATTTGGTGTCCTTTACCTTAACCACACCCTTAACTATCCAGTACAATTTCTAAACCAAATGCATCGCGTGTGTATGATATTTTTTATATTTTTTCAGAACTCATTCGTTCAGTCGGGTTTTCACTTCGCACAGTCGGAAATTTAAAAAACTTTACGATTTTGCCCTTACCCTTAAACTCTCCAATATATACACCTTTACCCTCTATTATCTCTTCACAAAATTTCAAACTCTCAAACTCTCTATCTCTCTAGAATTCTCTCTGACTTCTCTCTAGAAGCGGTAACGGGAGCGGGAGCAGGAGCGGTAGCGGGAGGAAAGCCGGTGCTCAAGTCATCATTTCTGTTAGTACGATCTGCAAAATCAGGTTCTTTTCTGTCATAATTTACAGTTTTAGCGTAGTATAGCAGTAAAAGTAGCAAAATTAGCAAAAAACAGTAGACGAATTCGGAAACGGGGAGGCCAGACCGGGGGCGCAGGCACGCGGAGGCCAGTAGGCGCGCGGGTGACTACGGGGCGCAGGCGCGTGGAGGCCAGCGTGCGCGCGGGCGCGGGTGGGACTGGGACTGCGCAGGCGCGCGGTAGACCGGACGGCGCGGCGGGCTTGCCGGAGGCGGCGCTGGCGCCGGGGAAGAAAGCTGCGCGCGGGCGCGCGCTGTCGGGAACGCTCGGGGCTCGTTTTTTGCTGTTTTGTTATATAATTGGTCGTTTTTTGCTGTTTTGTTATATAATTGTCGTTTTACATTGTATACCTCTTTATGCGTGTTTTAATCAGTTCCTGGATTTGTATGAATTTTTTTTGACGTTGAACTACTGAGATGCATGTATGACCGGTATTGACTACCTCGACCGGTCTTGACTAATGTAAAAATAGTATGACTAAATTCTACGGTAAACAACAGATGGCGGGAGGAAAGGGCAAGGGTTTGCTTGGTAGGTTCGGTTGGGTAAGGGTAAGTCGATTTCCGACCGAGGCGAGAGTTCATCACACCCTCGTGTGAGCGGGCCTGATGTTGCTGCTGCAGAGAGGAGGCGACACAGTACGCTACAGCTTCGTCCAGGAAGCGTAGGGAGCTTGAGTTTCTACGAGCCCGTGAGGAGAGGTGACGGGCGGAGTATGAGCTGGAGCAGGGGGAGGGGGAGGAGTATGCGGAGGAGGAGGAGCAGGAGGTGGCTGCATGGTGTGGATCTGGACTCATTGATCGGCGATGGGACGCTGGTCGTGAGGTCTGATAGTCCTGCTTGGCCTACTCCTCCTCAGAGGGGGACCGGAGACGCACGTCATGGCGAGGCTGGCGCTGATGATGAGGACATAGATGAGCCGGGTGCTGAGCATGAGGGCACACGGGTGCGCCGTCGTCGCAGGTCCCCAGTACATGGTCCGGCAGAGGGGGTGGCGCAGATGCCGGCTGCTGATGCTTGGTTGTTTGGGCAGACTCCAGTGCCCGGAGGCCCTCAGGATACGAGTTTGATCCCGAGTTTCGGTGGTCACGTCGCGCTTGACGTGTGGCGAGGAGTGGTATGTTTCCCGTCTGGTAATAGATTCCATAAAATTTAGATTGTTTAGGAAATGGTTAATATAGTGTGAACTCAATTATAAATATTCAACAGGAGAAGGGATGTCTTAGCTTCAAGCCTAAGACGAAGTATTTGGAGGCGTGGACTCCGAGTACATTGAGGCACCCAGAGTCTCTAGCAGCGGTCGAGGATAGCAGACTTGCGCATCTTGTCGACATAGTGCATGGTTGTTTTGACCTCGCGCTCCTCTCAGCGTTCGTGGAGAGATGGCAGCCTGACACGAACTCCTTTCACATGCCATTCGGAGAGATGACTATTACTCTCCACGACGTCTACCACATTTTGGGTATCCCCATCACTGGCATGGCGATTTCGTACCAGCCTGAGGATGGCGCCCGGTCGGTTAGCGGCCCCACCGTTACATGTTCTCATCCCCCACTTCCTACGGCTGTTTGGCGCGGCGGACCAGCAGGAGCTGATAGACTGTAGGTTCCTGGAGAAGAGCCAGGTACGTTACCGAGCTCTTCATGATACTTGTGGCGGTCCATACTCCACCCACTTCAGGAGACGACGGCGTTCCTCTGGTGGCTGGTGTCCCACTCATTGATCATCGACAAGGGCGGGGATCGTGTTATGCCCTCGTCCTACTGGCCCATCCGTGACCCTAGTAGGGTCCACTTGTATGCGTGGGGGACCGGGACACTGGCATACCTGTACCGACAGCTCGGCATCGCTTCCCGGGCGGATACACGTCAGCTGGCTGGTTGCCTGACGTTGTTTCAGGTGAGAACTTGATTGCGAGCTCACGACTTAAGTATTGTAAACTTATTGTTTGACTATCTTGGCTAATGTTTTCGGATGATCACCGCAGGCTGGATCTATGAGTACTTCCCCATGTTCAGACCGGAGCCGCTTTCAGACTGGGATGGTTGCTCCCCGACGGCGCGAGGTGGCCTCGTTACACGAGGAATTTGATGGATGATGACAGGCTACGTTTGTGAGGGGGACGGCTGGACACGATGTCCTCTACTGAGGTACGAGTTGCTTAGCGATTGTAGTAATAAAAAGTTGACGTTTAACGTATCGTTAAACATTGTTTCTCATTTAAGTTGTTAATTGTTTTCCATTAAATGAAACGTAGGTTGCTTGGCTGCCATTTGAGGCAGAGGGTGCCCTCGTATCACAGGCGTGCTCCCGGTATTATGGCACCATACAGTTCTTGGATATTGCTGAGCCGTATATGCCCGAGCGGTGTCTGCGCTAGTTTGGATACGTGCAGACTATCCCCCCTCAGCCTATCAGACCCGACATCCATTATCGTCCCAGTCATGGGAAGATGTACCTTGCTGCGTACGACTACGGGACAGCCGTGTGGGACAACACGACAGGGCCCAGCACGTGGAGGTTTCCTCTGACGCGTGCGCAGATGCCATGGGCCGTGGCCCCGGATTACATCCGGTGGTTCCAGCGCCTTTCTCATGTTCAGGTGCGTCCCCGAGGAGCGGACGGTGGCCCCAGTACACGACGAGAGGATCAGCTCCAGGTAAATACTTTGTCTTGTTAAATTTTGTTGTTGTTTGTAATTGTTTTTAAATACTAACTTCACATTTATACTTTACTGCAGTATTGGGATGAGACAGCACCGCTCATCATGAGCCTCGCACCGGAGAACAACCCTGGCTGGCCCACCGGCTTCCCCACCTGGGCGGCTGATACGCTAAAGATGGCCTTTGAGTACTGCCGGCTTAATGTCCCGACCACCCCTGATTCGCCCACACATCACAGGAACCCTAACCAGCCTCGTGCTGGCATGGAGTGGTACATCGCGGGGCGTCGCACCAGAGGCCTTAGGCCTAGAGGGGAGGGTATGTACCGTAGGCACATGGAGCAGGCGCGTCGTCATGGGGGTGATGGTGGGCGGTGATGATGATACTAGGGGACCAGGTGATGGGGGGGAGGACATGGTGATGGGAGGGGAGGACGTGGTGATGGCAGGGGGACATGCTGGTGGGGGTTCTGGGGCTGGGGCGGGTGAGTATGGTGGGGGTGGGTATGGTGGGGGTGGGTATGGTAGGGGTGGGTATAGTGGTGGTGGGTTTGGATATTATTAGACTTATTAGTTGATGTTGTTTTGAACATTCTGTACTGATGCTTAAACTAGTGTGGTTATTGTAATTTTAATTTATGTTTATTTGGTTTTTAAATAATTCATTCTTGTCTATGTCATTAGAATGTCAATTCCCTTTGCAACTCGCGTGAACCATTACACCGCACTCAATGAATACGGGGCACGGTTCCAACGTGCTCCGGGATGGGCAGTGATCAATACAGAAATTAGAACTCCGAGAAGTGTTAACCACCTAACAGCTTCATTAAATCAAATTGTCAGATCACATTTTGATAATCAGCAACTCAACGTCTTTTCCATTGTCTACCTTAGGATGGACCAAGATCTGTACAATGACTCTATCGTCGATATACTAACCGATGCGGACGTACGCATGATGTTGCAGAACTACTTAGACCTTGGAGAAATAATGGAAAGAGTTAGGATTCTTGTGAAGTATGAAGATGATTCAGACTTCAAAGACCCCGATGTAATACGAAGCAGGGCTGAGGCGGACCGTAGGGAACACAATTCACGCTACAGGGCTAGTACGAGGAGACGACCTCCTCCCGCTTGATCAGTGCAACCACATTTGGCTTCCATGTACTGGTAGTCATCAGAATTGTTATTTGTTCTGGGATTTAAAATGATGCGTGTGTGGAATAAGTTGTAACATTATGAGAAATGACGTGTGAACAATGTTGATTGAAAATGAAACTCTGAAATAGAATCGCTTTTGAAGTCTTGAAAATATGTTTCAAATATGTATAAAATTTAATTTTTGAAAAAAAACATTGTTTCAACAATCGCCGACTCCAAATACGTCGAGAATGGCAGTGATATTTTCCTCCATAGCAATACTGCTTGTTTTTCTTTTCCTCTCACCTTCCATGATTTCCCTCCCTAATCTAACCCGACAAACCGATCTCGCTTTTGAAGTCCTGAAAATATGTTTCAAACATGATGCAAGCAGAGCGAACGGCTTCAAGGAATCTTATCCCTAGGGTTTGCAAAAATAAAAAGAAAAAGGGGTACATTACAACCACTACACGGGCACATATAGATACATAAATAGTGGAGAAACAGATTACGATCGGCGTTGAGATGGGAGGAATCGCCGACTCCAAATACGTCGAGAATGGTAGTGATATTTTCCTCCATATCAATACTGCTTGTTTTTCTTTTCCTCTCACCTTCCATGATTTCCCTCCATAATCTAACCCGACAAACCGATGTCGCTTTTGAAGTCCTGAAAATATGTTTCAAATAAGTATAAAATTTAATTAGTAAAAAAATAAAAATCGATTTTCCAACAATCGCCGACTCCAAATACGTCGAGAATGGCAGTGATATTTTCCTCCATAGCGATACTGCTTTTTTTTTTCTTTTCCTCTCACCTTCCATGATTTCCCTCCCTAATCTAACTCTGTTGTTGTATACATCAAACTAGGAAGGAAAACCCTAGCTCCACTCCACTCTGCTCTTAGGTAGCATATATATCTTCCTGCCAATTCTATGCCCAGTATCCATACGTCAGTGTGAGGAACAACCCCGCTTGTTGCCTGAGACAAAGAATTATGATATCTATGGGCCTTGGCAGAAGAAGGCAATGCATGGCTCCTTTCAAAGTTAACGATCAGTATTTGTCAAATGTGCTTCTTAAGATCAATGTCAATCTGGGTGGTCTAAATGCATTCCACAATCCTCAAATGACTAACATGAAAACCCTAATTGGAGGGTAAATGGTACAACTTATTCGACACATGCATCATTTTAAATCCCAGAACAATTAACAATTCAAATGACTAACATGAAAACCCTAATTGTGGGTGTGTTAGCCCTTTAGTGTATCATGATTGTCGTGGATTCTATTTAGTGAATTCAATTTAGTGAATTTTTTTTTGACAAATGAAATTGTATACATCTTTGAATATATTAATGGCATACAAGAATTCAACAAAATTTTACAAACTCTAATCTTCTATAATCAATTGTCCTGATCCACTAGTTGGGGGAAACAATCTATACCACTCTGCATTGCGCGGTAAGTACGGCTCAATATAAGCTGTAACTGAGGGCTCATGCCAACGTCGCCACATTGGATTCATGATTGGGACTGAACAATTTTCGACTGTTTGGAGTCTAATGAAATGAGACTGCTCAGCGACACATGCAATACTGACCTCTGCTGTTGGACGACCTAACCCCCGATCATCACGTAGCGGCAGTGCGACCAACCCACTAGCCTTACCATTGTATGCTTTTGAAAAACTGATAAGCACAATGTGGTATACAGTGGACAAGATGACACCAAGATCTAGAATTTCAATCCAGTATGGTGTTGGTGCGAATGTGTCTTCAAACCAATTCAGTCGATAGTACTGTCTATCGTACCAAACTCGGTCACATTTATTTAACCACCAATCTCTTCTATCCTCCAGCTCATCCAAGCATGCACGTCTAACCTGTTTCCATAGGCCTTCATCGTTGTACACGGCATCAGCAATAGCTCGAAACCCACAGTTTCCATCACCCACTATCTCCCTGTAACCTATAATATAATCAGCTAATTGCGGATCGAGGTCACTCCAATACGGCGAGTATTTCCAGGGGTTCCAGTATGTCGGATATGGTGCATGTTGTTGAGGTGGATTGTGTTGCATTGTCGGTCCTTCTCCAGTTTGACTCATTCGCTCAGATGGCCAACGCTGTGATTGACTGTGTTGCATTGACGGCCCACGATCACTTGTACTTTGGGTGCTGTCGGGCGTCGCTGAGACTGCGAACGTCGTAGGGCGGGCCACGGTTTCCAAGACCTAAATGCTCGTGCTCGGACTTGTCCCTAGTGTTTGGCCTCTTCTTTTTTTTTTGGTAGTGGGCCTACCCTTAGGCACCTTCACCTCTGGTGGTGTAAACCAGTGTGATCATCCTCGGGCTCCCATATTGGCTTCCACTCGTTGAACGCTTGTTCGATCGTCGTAGGATCATACCGCTGAGACAGATCTCATACCATAAACCTACACATGAGAGTTGTTCCTCTGTGCTATACGACTCATCGTATGTTTGGCGTTGTGCTTCAAATTCTTGTTGTGCGTCATATCTGAGTGTTCGCCAGAAGATATGCACTTCTTCAACTGGTATATTCAGACCGGCTTGTGTACTGATACATACGAAACGCGCATGGTAATCCCATGGTCGAAGTAAACGCACAAACATCTTCGTACGATGTTGTGTGTCAATATCGCAACGACCGCTTCTCAGCTGATCCTGGAGTATTTCCAAACATTTGAGGCTCACTTGATTGACCAGAAACAAAAATGGGACTTGCTGGTCTTCCGAAACCCTTCTGTCAATGGAGAACTCGAAGTCTTGTTTAATGTGGAAATGTTGCCCTTCGATGAATCTATGTATGCTGTCGAAGCATGTGTCTAGAGATCCAGTGGATGTATGAAGCCAACACTTTAGAGCTGAGTGGGCGCTCTCCGCCCTATAGATTGGAAGTCAATTAGTAGCAGATAAATGGGAAACATACCAATACAAACAACAGAACATGTTGACAATTGAAGTTAAGCTAACCTGTTGGTAGATGTGTTGCCGAAATGCATGAATCTCTTAACCCATACCTCACAAAATTTCTCACGCTGACATAGCCATGTGTTGTTCAAGTACACAACGAAAGGATTGTTGGCGCCGTAAGAGTGTACTAATTTTCCGTACTGTTCATCGTACTTCGCAATAGTTGAGGCGTAAACTAGTCGCTTCCACCGATACATTAAATCGACTCTCTCACGTCAACATGCATTATCTTGAGCGCATTGGCAGCCACGTTCTTGCATATATGCCAACGACATAGAAGATGTGGTACAGAAGGATATACCACTGAAAGTGCTTTCACTAGCGCCTTTTCATTGTCAGTGACAAACACATTTGGAGGATAGATCAACACCTTCTTCAGCTGATTAAGCATCCATGTGTATGCAGACTCATCCTCTCTGACCGCAAAACAGAACGCTATACAGAAGTTCTTGCCGCACGACGTGACTCCGATGAACTCCACTAGAGGCAGCTTGTACATGTTCGTCTTGTAAGTGCTATCAATGAGCACTACATAAGGAAACATCTTAACGAGCGTCAGCGAAAAAGGGTGCGCAAACAAGACAAGACCCAGCCTAGATGCATTCCCTGCAAAATGGACATTTAATTAGAACAAACATTTAAAGTGATTAACATACAAATAAACCGACACTAAACAGATGTGCTGACACTTACTTGCATCTTTCTCGGACCACCAACTATAATTACGTTCATCTAGCGAGTGCATGAAGGACGCTACATCTGTACGTCCGCCACGATCTTCTTTTCTGAATTTCGCAACTAGGTTATGAATCGATGTCTTGTCTGCAGTACTTTCAGGGTTCTTGTCATGCAAATGGGCCCACATCTGCCTAGGCGCAACACCACTCCTGTACAAACTTTTCATGCTTGCCCTTTCGTCGACACTAAAGCGAGGCCGGACGAAGTGAGATTGCGGGTTACTAGCTAACGCGTGGTTGTGCGTCGGGACCATCACCAAGATAGACCAGCCCGTCTGTCCCCCACCCCTGATGCTTAGGCGGAAGGGGCAGTTGCATTTCTTCGTGGCACGCCGTGGCCTTTGACTCGACGATGACGATTCTCCTGTGCTAACCCGTGGCCTATGCTTGCCGTACCTCTCACACGTTAGTATTACTTCACCGTCGTCTCGCTTAGTCTGTCTGATTAGATAAATATTATTAGCCTCTCCGGTGCGAAACGCATAACTAACCGCCTCCTCTTTATCGCCAAAGATTAGGCTAGTATTAAATACATGACTTGTGTCTACGTTCGCATCCTCGAATTCATTATCGTTATCACCCTAAGCAGAAAAACGTCGTTATTCACGAAGTGCTACTCGTAAACCCTAATACTACGTACTTTAGAATAAATCACACATAAGGCATGAAAATAATCAACAAAGTATATCATCGTAAAGTACACGAAAAGACAAACGCAACGGCGCAAACGGATCGAAAAACGGAGCAATAACGAAGAAGATACAGCGATTTGAAAAACGGGCACCGGCGTAGGCGCCGACATAAAGACGCCGGCGCCGGCGTCCGCAGCAAGGGAGGCGCGCAGGCGCGCGTTTGAAGGGGTGGGCGCGGGCGCCCAGTAGCCTGGGACGGCACTGGCGCGCGTTTAAAGGGGGCGCGGCGCCAGTAGTCTGCTATTCCCGACGTCTTTTTTTGCTTTTTTCGTTCTTTTTTTTTATAGCTATATGTTGTACATAAATTGCTAAAATACACAGAAAGTACCCTCAGAATGAGCTCCTCGTGAGTACTCCTCGCTCCTAACATCATCTGCATACTCGTCTTGCATTTCTGGAACACCACCTTCAGCATTTCCTCCATCTTTTTTACTCTTCTTACCGAACAGTTTTTTCTTCAAACTTCCAAAAGAAACCATTTCCTCTCTTTATCTCTCTAACTTTAAGATTTCTGAATTTGAATATGATTTCATATCATATTCAATTCCTTTATATAATGAAATTTGGGGTCACCTTGTAATATATCATAAATTGTGGGTAAATATAGTAATATTTGAAAATTATTATAGTAGGGGCAAAATAGTCTTTTTCCGACTGTGCGAAGTGAAAACCCGACTGAACGTATTGACCCTCTAAAAATATAATTAATCATAGTTATTGTAGAATATTTCAGCAGTTATTGAAAACATTTAGATGACTATATAGTATATACCCATATATTGTATAGTAATTTTTTAATCATATAATATTGTTGTTTATACAAATGCGTTCAAAATACATGACTTAATCAATTGAATAAATTTTTTAAAAAAGTTGCTGATATAGAAAACACTAAGCTAATATTTACATTTTTTCTAAATTAAAAAAGTGCCGTATAATAATTTTAAAATATATAGAACGTAAAATATTAGCCTTCAGGTTATATGTTATTGCGTACATAAAACATTAATGAATATGTAAAACTGATTCCAACAACCCATTTTATCGTTTTCAAACATTTATAACTTCCTGGTTTATCAGTTAATCAAGCTATGTAAACTGAAATATGCTAATAAAATATTCGTATACACCATGATTCGATATAAACGACCATAAGAAAAGATATATAACAATTAGTGTCATCTTTCCTATCATATTGATTGATACGATTATAGAAGATTGTGTATATGTTTCAAATCATTAGTGAAAACGTTTACAAGCTATTGTGGAGATGTAAAAATCAAGGTTAATGAATATGTAAAATCGCATGCAACAACTTAGTTTATCGTTTCTAAGTGTTTATAGTCTTCAGGTCGAACAGGTTTCTATAAAGGCTTAATAAAAGCCTTTACATAAAGGCTGAATTTTTATTGGGTGATACAGGAACAGCACAGGAGCCCAGCTCGGGAGTTTGGTTACGATTTTTTTTCCTTTTTTTTCTTTTTCTTCCTTTATCATAAAAACTTTAAATTATTATAACTTTTAATATATAAGTCCAAATTGAAAAAAAATTATATCATTGTTCACCTAAATTTAAGCTCTTCAAAATAAGACCAGACACGGATATGTTTTGACAACTTTTTTTAAAAAAATATTTTTACTTATATACGATGATACACTAAATTGATAATATGATTCATTAATTTTGTATTATGAATCATTAAAATTGATATTATGATTCATTAAGTAATAACTGGTGAATTCGACATTTTTAACTTTCCTATGGTAGGTTTTGTGTAGGGTAATCTATTTAAAATTTGTTCTGTATTTTATATTGTAGCAACTAACTCGACAGGTTCCCTAAATCCACCATTACAAACCCTAAAAATGCCTTCGACGTTTTTAGTTTTCCTAGGGTGGGTTTTGGGGCGTTTTGGGGGTAGGGTAATCTATTTGGAATTTGTTCTGTACTTTATATGTAGCAACTAACTCGACAGGTTTTTAGGGTTTGTGGTAGCGGGTTTAGGGTCGTTTGACCCTAAACCCGCCACCACAAACCCTAAAAATGCCTTCGACGTTTTTAGCTTTACTAGGGTGGGTTTTGGGGTGTTTTGGAGGGTAGGGTAATCTATTTGGAATTTGTTTTGTACTTTATATTGTAGCAACTAGCTCGACAGGTTTTTAGGGTTTGTGGTAGCGGGTTTAGGGTCGTTAGACCCTAAATCCGCCACTACAAACCCTAAAAATGCCTTCGACATTTTTAGCTTTCCTAGGGTGGTTTTGGGGTGTTTTGGGGGTAGGGTAATCTATTTGGACTTTGTTCTGTACTTTATATTGTAGCAACTAACTCGACAGGTTCCCTAAACCCGCCACTACAAACCCTAAAAATGCCTTCGACGTTTTTAGTTTTCCTAGGGTGGGTTTTGGGGCGTTTTGGGGGTAGGGTAATCTATTTGGAATTTGTTCTATACTTTATATTGTAGCCACTAACTCGACAGGATTCTAGGGTTTGTGGTAGCGGGTTTAGGGTCGTTAGACCCTAAACCCGCCACTACAAACCCTAAAAATGCCTTTGACATTTTTAGCTATCCTAGGGTGGGTTTTGGGGTGTTTTGGAGGGTAGGGTAATCTATTTGGAATTTGTTATGTACTTTATATTGTAGCAACTAGCTCGACAGGTTTTTAGGGTTTGTGGTAGCGGGTTTAGGGTCGTTAGACCCTAAATCCGCCACTACAAACCTAAAAAATGCCTTCGACGTTTTTAGCTTTGCTAGGGTGGTTTTGGGGGTAGGGTAATCTATTTGGACTTTGTTCTGTACTTTATATTGTAGCAACTAACTCGACAGGTTTTTAGGATTTGTAAGCTAAACATAAGGACAATGAAATAATGTATTAACGATGTACACTCGTGGCAAATATTTCACACGTGTATGGATCATATATTAGTATATACATGGCATATATATTTTTGAAGCAATGACTAAGATTAATCTGTATCTAAAACTTAAGCTAATAAGGGATTATTAGTCGTACATATACATTATAATCTGTAAAATTTTAGCCAACCCAATATATACTTAGCTTCATTAAAGGCAATTGATTTGTTGAAGTAAGCGATGAATATTGAGTATTTTTGTATATTAACGATTTACATTCGTGGCAAATATTACATAAGTCAGTGGCATATATATTTGTACACACATGGCATATATTGTTTTATGCCTATGGCTAATATTTGTTTGTATCTAAAACTATAGCCAATAGTCGTAGATGTACAATATACATTGATAACTTTTATTCAATATACACGTAGCGTCATTAAATACAATTGATCTGTTGAATTAAGCAATGAATATTGAGTAATTTTAGTATATTAACGATATAAACTCATGGCAAATATTTCATGTGTATGGCACATATATTTGTGAAAACATGGCATATATTGTTTGAAGCAATGACTAACATTAATCTGTATCTAAAACTTAAGCTAGTAAGGGATTATTATTCGTACATGTACATATTTTTAATTAGCATTTTAATTAGTATTTTCAGTTATCCCTGTACATATTAGAAGTGGACATGCAAAATTAATTACATGAATAAAACATTCTAATCTAAACCATTCATCATAATATGTTAGATCCAAAGGCTAATATAAATGCCTTTACATAAAGGCAAAAACTATTTTGCCTTTATGCAATCCACGCCCTACATAAAGGCTGAATTTTTATTGGGTGATACAGGAACAGCACAGGAGCCCAGCTCGGGAGTTTGGTTACGATTTTTTTTCCTTTTTTTTTCTTTTTCTTCCCTTATCATAAAAACTTTAAATTAAGGTTAATGAATATGTAAAATCGCATGCAACAACTTAGTTTATCGTTTCTAAGTGTTTATAGTCTTCAGGTTTATCAATCAATCAAGCTTTGTAAATTGATAAATGATAAGAAAATATTCTTATACAGTGATTTGATAAGAGCAAACAAAGAAACAAATATATAAAAGTTAGTGTCATTTTTTCTATAATATTGATAGAAATGACTATAGAAGGTTGTGTACATGTTTCTAATCGTAAGTGGAAACGTTTATAAGTATTCATGGATATTAGAAACCAAGGTTTACGAATACGTTATTTCGAATCCAATAACTAGGTTTATCATTTCCAAATGTTTATGATCTTCATGTTTATCAATAAGTCAAGCTCTGTAAACTGTTAAATGCTAAGAAAATATTCTTATACACAATTATTCGATGAGAACGGCCAATGGAAAATATATAGAAGTTAGTGTCATCTTTTCTATAATAGTGATGGAAATTATTTTAGAAGGTTGTGTAAATCTAATCATCATTGGAAACGTTTATAAATTATTGTGGATACAAAAAAATCAAGACTAATTGAATACGTAAATTTGACTCCAAGAACTCAGTTTATCGTTTCCAAATATTTATGACATCCAAGTTCAACAATAACTCAAGCTCTGTAAATTGATAAATGCTAAAAAAATATTCGTATACACAATGATTCGATGAGAACAATAAAAAAATAATAGTTAGTGTCATCTTTTATGTAATAGTGATGGAAACGATTATAAAAAGTTGTGTACATGTTTCTAGTCATCAATGAGAATGTATATAAGTTGTCGTGGATACGTAAAAGCCAAACATATCCTGTAAATCCCAAATCGTTGAAGGTTTATCTTTTGGGTTTAATGTAAAGTGTTTAGGGTCTGCCAAGAAATTATAACATTATAAGGATATAAAAATGAATAATAAAAGATACCCTAAATCCTAGGGATACCCTAGGAATACTAAATCATCCAAGGTTTATTTTAGGGTTTGACATCAAAGATTTAGAGTGAAATCTGCCGAGAAATTGTAATATTTTAAGAGTGTAACCTAAAGATACTAGAGAAATGATTTATGCGGATTTTTTATTTATTTAGAATAAATGACACATATTTAATTTAGTGTTTTGATATCAATTTAACTTATTTTAATTTATATAGTATTAGTGAGGTATTACATTTGTATTGATGTTTACTAAATTATTTTTTGATATATATATATATATATATATATTAAAATACAATTAATATTACAGTTTGAAAAATATTATTGATAGTTTAATGTATATATATATATTATACATATATGTGCATAGAAACATATAGATAGTATAAATTAAATGATGATTTATCTTATAGTAATAATCTAAACAAGTATATTATTTAAAATTTGTAAAAAATAAAGTGAAAAGAGAGGTCAAATCCATGGAGACCTATTAACCAGTTATCTCACGAAAAGACAAAAAAATATTAGAAAAACAAAAGTTAATACACATCCCTCCTCCCGACTCGTCTTTGATCGAGGAACCCACCGGGTTTGAGAGGAAAGGCTGACATAATATTGAGTATATGACGAAATAAAACAAGTTATATTACTTTTATAGGTGGCTGAGATTAAAAGTTTTTTTCCAACCCAGACGGTGTGGATTTAATTCGTCTGAGATGGAAATAATACATCTGTCACCAAATCCGTTGGGGTTAGCCAAAGCTGCAACAACTTGTTGTTAGTCTTCAATGCTCTATGTTACAGATTAGCACTGGATCAGGATGAGATGTAATAAGGGAAGGGGAAACTATTGTCCGTAAATAACAACTCCAGTAGCTAACCTGCAAGCTGTCTCGAAGGAGAATACACAGCCACACAAGATTAGCAAGAAGAAGAGATGATCGGGAGAAGAGAGGAAGATGAGATGAACTGATAAACGTCGATGATCTTTATTGCTTGTATTTGGATACTCTTTTATACATAGTGTTTGTTGTTACACTAGTAACGGAATCAATGTAATAGTAAAACTAATGTAACAGAATGCACAACTATAAATGTAGTTTACATTCTATTTATTTGGTATTTATATTTCCTATAACAGATCTCCCTCCTCTTGACAACCTTGTCCTCAAGGTTGAAAATTTGGGAATTTGCGAATTGTATCATGATAATACTCCCAAGTAGAACCCTCCTCTAGTAAATCAGTCCATTTAATCAATACCAATGTAGCTGCCTTTCCTTGGAGATTAACCATCTTCATGTCCAGTATTCTTTCTGGTTCACGAACTAGTACATTAGAGACAGATGTAGGCAACTGTTGTATAGATGGAGCAGTCCTAATCTGACGCTTAAATTATGACACATGGAACACTGGATGAGCAGAAGAAGAACTGAGCAAGTCCAATTTATATGCCCTGCTGCCACATTTGTCTATAACTCGAAATGGCCCAAAATATTTAGGAGATAGCTTCTAGCTGTTGCGCAATACCACAGACTGTTGTCTATAGAGCTACAATTTTACAAAAACCATGTCTCCAATCTCAAAGGTTCTTTTAGATCTATGCTTATTGGCTTGTTGCTCCATGCGGTGCTGGGTACGCATCAAATGAAATTTGAGCAGCTGTATCATACTTTCCCTATCTTGTAAACACTTATCCACCACTGCCACCTTTGTTTCACTAGGTTGATAAGGAAGATGTTGGGGAGCAGTTTGGCCGTAAACTGCTTCAAATGGGGTCATTTGAATTGTAGAATGAAAACTAGTGTTGTACTAGAATTCAACTAATGGAATATATTTACTCCACAGATGAGGCCTATCACTGCACATGCATCTGAGATAAGTCTCCAAACTACGATTAACAATTTCAGTTTGGCCATCAGTTTGAGGGTGGTAAGCTGATGAAAATTCAAGTCAACACCCTCAGTAGAAAACAAAGCCTTCCAGAATTTGCTTAAGAAAACTGAATCTCTATCACTTGTGATAGATCTAGGGAAACCATGCAGTTTAAACACATTATCCAGATATGCCTGCGCCACCGAAGAAGATGTATTAGGGTGTTTTAGTGGAATGAAATGAGCAGCTTTACTCAATATATCCACCACAACCAGAATTACTGATTTCCCAAATGAAAGTGGCAAAGAATCTATGAAATCCATAGAAATATCTTGCTAGATTGCATCTAGTATTGGCAAAGGTTGAAGGAGACCAGGGTAAGCAGAATTATCGCACTTGCAACGCTGACATTGATCACATGCTTTGATAAAGGCTTGAATATCTTTATTCATGCCTTTCCAATAGAACAAAGCTTTAGTGTGTTAAAGAATGGCATCCCTACCTGAGTGGCCTCCCAAACTGGATGAATGCATCCACTGTAAAACAGCTTGGTGAATATGAGCAACATTAGGAAGAACTAGCTTACTCTTCCTTCTAAGAATATCAGCATGCCACGAGTAATGTTGGTGGCTGGTCATATCCTTTTGTAAATCTGTAATTACAGATGAAGTAAAAGGATCTAAGCGATAGGCATCATTAATTCGTTGTAACAAATCACTAGCCACCACAGATAATGCCATGTTTAAAACATCAGATCCTTCCATCCGAGACAGTGCGTCAGCAGCTAGATTTTCTTTCCCTTGCTTATATTCAATCTCGTAATCAAATTCCATAAGCTTCAGTAAGCACTACTGTTGAATTGGAGTATTTAAGCGCTGCTCCAATAAATATTTAAGGCTACGCTGATCTGTGCGAATTGTGAAGTGCGAAGACAATAGGTAGTGCTACCATTTTTGAACCGCAAAAACGATAACTAACAACTCCTTTTCATAGATTGATAACTGGAGCTGTTTTCCCTGAAGATGCCGACTGATAAAAGCCAGCGGATGACCATCCTGCATCAAAACCGCCCCGATGCCATAACCACACGCATCTGTTTCGATAACAAATGATTTGTCGAATTGAGGTAAAGCTAGCCCTGGTGCATCACTGAGTGCTTGTTTTAACTGGTCAAAGGTATC
This sequence comes from Limonium bicolor, assembly GCA_023374045.1. Taxonomy (NCBI): domain Eukaryota; kingdom Viridiplantae; phylum Streptophyta; class Magnoliopsida; order Caryophyllales; family Plumbaginaceae; genus Limonium; species Limonium bicolor. The sequence continues at coordinate 371,141,464 of CM041778.1, read as the reverse complement.
TATGCTTCAAAATTCCATATAAACACATCCTTCTTAGTAAGTAAGGTTAGAGGTCGAGCAATAGAACCGAAGTTCTTTATGAATCGCCTATAATAACCTGCTAACCCTAAAAACCCCCTTAGTTGTTTAATGTTTTTTGGCACAGGCCAATTCACAACAACCTGAACTTTCCTTGGATCAGTGGTAATTCCTTCAGTTGAGATGTAATGACCTGAATATTCCACTTTCCTCTTTGCAAATGAGCATTTACTCAACTTAGCAAAGAGCTGATGTTCTCGCATCAACTGAAACTCTAGGCTGAGATGATAAACATGATCTTGCATGGTCCTGCTATATATAAGTATGTCATCAAAAAAGATGAGAACAAACTTATGCATGTAATCTTTGAAAACTGAATTCATGAGTCCTTGAAAGGTTGCGGGTGCATTTGTGAGCCCAAAAGGCATCACCAAATATTCGTAATGACCAGTGTGAGTTTTGAAAGCTGTTTTGTGAATTTCTTCCGGCTCCATACGAACTTGGTGATACCCAGCTCTCAGATTTATCTTAGAGTAGTATAGAAAACTGCCAAGTTCATCCATCAGATCTTCTATAAGAGGAATAGGGAAGCGGTCCTTTACTATCATACTGTTTAACTTTCTGTAGTCAACACAGAGCCTCCATGTTTTCTTTTTAGGGAATTTTCACCAAATACCCCTGAGGTTTGACCGAATTTCACCAAATACCCCTATCTTTCAAGAATTACTATGAGATACCCCTGAGATTTGGTAATTAATACGAGATACCCTTCCATCTATTTCCTCAGTAAACGTCTGTTAACTTTTACTATTTCTTCCCATTTTACCCTTAATCCGATTTTTCATGAGATACCCCTACATATTTGTAACGGCTACTTTCACTAGATACCCCTGCATGTTTCAAACGACAAGTTTCACCAGATACCCCTATAACGGATAATTTTACCAGATACCCCTGCAACATAAAACAGCTAGTTTTGGCCTATAAACTCAGAAAAACACAACATTTTGACATTGTAGTTTTCATAATAAGACAATGTCTTCCTCACAATCAAGTTATTCAGTCATTGCTGCTGTTAAAGGTAGAAGATGCAATTGTGGAAGAGAAGCTGAAGTCCTTTTTTAAAGAAAAAAGACTTCATCCATAACAATTTACTACAAATGCTTAGATTACAATAGATGGATAGATTGGGCAACTATAACCTAATGGTAGTTGTCATTTTCTAATTGTTGATCTGGTTGACAGGGATAAGAAGAATGATCATGATTAGACACCCTAAGAGACAACAATAAGCGTTTAACTTGTTAGAGGAAGACATCTGCCCTAAAATAAAGAAAAAATTGCAGAAGATTGTGAGAAGGAGTAGGTTTTGTATCTCCCATCCATCTGGTAGAGGAATGTTTAAGGTGAAAGACTTTGATGATGTAGTGACGGTGGATTTGAATTGAAAAGTGTGTCTTTGTGGAGCATGGCAAAAATCTGGCATCCCTTTTAAGCATGGGGTAAGGGCAATTCTAGATTCTGGTGAGGAGCCCCGGGAATATGTGGATGAGATTTATTCTGTCAAGAATTATAGGATAATGTACACTTTTAACTTGGAGGCAATACCTGATCAATGGTATTGGGCGGTTGGAGATTATCCTAAAGTTCTACCTCCAGTGCTGAAAAGGTGAATTGGAAGGCCTCCAAGAAATAGAAGAAGGGAAGAATGGGAGGGACCAGCAAGCAAGAGGTCAAGTATGTCAAGATGCACAACCTGTTTGCAATTTGGTTATAACAAGAGGACATGTAAGGGAGGACCAACTACTAGGGAGCAAATAGAGCAAGGTCGTGGAGCTATCCCTAACGCAGAGACTTCATCATCAGCTGTTGCACCACGTCAGCCGTAAATTCACACAGGTTCCACTTGTTTTTGGTTTTTGACATTTTGGATTCGGATAGATACTACAATGTTGTTGCATTTTGAAGGGAAAATAGTCTCTTTTTGGATGAAGTATGAAGTGGGATAGTAGTCTCTTTTTGGACATACTGTGAAGTGGGGAAGGTACTTGTTTCTTTTTGGTTTGCATTTTCAGTAGCAACAATTCATAGAATATGCATATAATTACTCCTATCCTCATCCCCCATTGAACTTGCATCTTCAAGTCCTTCACTTCCTCATTGATCTTCATCATCTCATGCTGCACCGCTTCTAAGCTCTACTGGTTGGGGATATAATGTTGTTGTGCTACTGGATTCTATTGATCAGTTATGGTTTTGCCTAATCTATCAACCTATTGCAATGTAAGCATTTGTAGTACATTCTTCCGGATGAAGTGTTTTTTCTTGAAACAAGGACTTCACCTTCTCTTCCATAATTGCATCTTCTACCTTGAACAGCAGTAGTGACCGAGTAACTTGATTGTGAGGAAGACATTGTCTTATTATGAACATTATAATGTCAAAATGTTCTGTTTTTTATGATGTTATAGGCCAAAACTAGCTATTTTATGTTGCAGGGGTATTCGGTAAAAGTATCCATTACAGGGGTACCTGGTGAAACTAGTCTTTTGAAACATGCAGGGGTATCAGGTGAAAGTAGTCGTTACTAATATGTAGGAGTATCTTATGAAAAATCGGATTAAGGGTAAAATGGAAAGAAATTGTAAAAGTTAACGGACGTTTACTGAGGAAATAGACGGAAGGGTATCTCGTATTAAAAACCAAATCTCAGGGGTATCTCATAGTAATTCTGAAAAGGTAGGGGTACTTGGTGAAATTCGGTCAAACCTCAGGGGCATTTGGTGAAAATTCCCTTCTTTTTAACAAGTACGACTGGTGAAGCATAAGGGCTTGAACTACATTGAATTTTACTTTGTGACAGCATTTCTTTGATGATTTTATCAATCTTAAACGATAAGGAAGCTGATTAACTGGATTGGCACCACTGACTAGGGGAATCTGATGGTTATGCCCTTTACGAAAAAGGAGGTAGTGCAGTGGGTTCTTGAAAGATATCCTCATAAGTACTCATCAACTCTTGAAGTTCAGGAATTTGAACTGAATCTTCATAGATACTATCCATGTGCAGACTGTGGTTAGAAATGCTGTTAGGGTATTCATGAACACTTATCATGTAAGCTCGAGTTGTTTCTGTCGAACTGGAATTTAAAGCCTTGGCCTTAACATCCCTTACAAACCTAGACTTGACCCATTAAGAACCAACTTCTGAGATCCCACCTTAAACTTCATAATAAGGTTTTTGAAGTCCCATTTGATGGGTCCCAACTATTGCAACCACTGTATTCCCAGCACCATGTCGCAACCTCCCAACGGTATCACCAGAAAATCAGCTACAAATTCTACTCCCTGAAAGGTCCACTTAAACCCCTCAACTTTTCCTACCACTGGTAATGTACTGCCATCCGCAACAGTGACCTTGGTGTTTGTCACATATTGCAGTTTACAGCCTAACTTTTCAGCCATTCACTTATCAAGAAAATTATGTGTGCTTCCTGAGTCTATGAGGATAAAGAGAAGTTTCGCGTTGAAAATACCGTTAACCCTCATAGTGCGATAATCTGATGTACCAGCTAAAGCACTAACTGAAATTTGAAGTTCTTCATCTTGCATTCGCCAGTCTTGATGCTCATTTTCCTGTCTCGTCATCGCATTCCAATAGGTAGAGCTGAGTCTTCTTATGCTTTAAGTAATGACCTGGTGTAAAAGGTTCATCACAGTAATAGCATAGGCCCTTAGCTCTTCTCTCGCTCATCTGTTCAGGGGTAAGGAATTTCCTTGGCACTATCTTTCCTTGTAACGACAGAGAATCGTTAACTTTAGGTGTGGGAAGTAATCCCTTCGCAGGGCTGCTTGAACTTACACCTTTACTTCCTAACCAATTATTACCCCAGGTTCCACGGGGATGAGCCTTCTCGTATAATCTTCCCAACATAAGGCACTGACGAATAGATTTGGGCTGAAACATGTGCACATGAATTTGTGTGTCATTTCTGAGCCCAACAAGATATGCGCTAACATAGTATTCTTCCGACAAGGACACCCTGGTTCGAATTGCTTTGACCTGATTATGATATTCCATGATTGAATCTATTTCATGTAGATTCTTGAGCTCTGCGATTGGATCATCAAATACTTCCTCAAAGCGTTCCTTAAGAAGGTTCTTGTAAGCCTTCCAATCAGCAGGAATGATCAGTGCGACTTCCGATTGAGCCGCCGGCGTGCGATCAATGGTAAAGATCCGCAATACTCTTATCAATCTTTGCATTACTCTAATCAATCTTTGCGTTTTGTTCAACGAGCATGCTTTGAATCTAAGGTTGTAACGTTGCTTCAATCTCCTTGATTGCGTCTTGAATTAGCTTACTATTGTGCGTTTCTGCCATTAAAGAGCTCAGGATCTAGATGAATCTGATACCAATGTTACAGATTAGCACTGGATCAGGATGAGATGTAATAAGGGAAGGGGAAACTATTGTCCGTAAACAACAACTCCAGTAGCTAACCTGCAAGCTGTCTCAGAAGGAGAATACACAGCCACGCAAGATTAGCAAGAAGAAGAAATGATAAGGAGAAGAGAGGAAGATGAGATGAACTGATAAACGTTGATGATCTTTATAGCTTGTATTTGGATACTCTTTTATACAGAGTGTTGGTTGTTACACTTGTAACATAATCAATGTAATAGTAAAACTGGTGTAACAGAAAGCACAACTGTAAATGTAGTTTACATTCTATTTATTTGGTATTTATATTTCCTATAACACTCTTGTTGACATGATTTTGGATAGGGCAAGTTTGCCGGTCATCACCAGATCGGCTAGGATGCTCTAATGTGATCCTGATTAGGTGGGGAGGGATGTCCGATGTGTTTAAAATGCTTTGTAACTTTGGTTGTGACAGAGTTATGAAAAACAGAAAGTGATTCTCTTATTGAGACATTGGTTAAAGACAGTACAAAGGCTGTAGATATATATATACAATGCGTATATATATGATAGAAGAACAAAACCGATAAAAGTACCGGTTTAATAGAATAAAGAATACATGACAAAATATCCTAAATACATGCTATAAATGTACATAGGAAAAAGCCTAAGTACAAGTCTAATACCCCCCGCCCCCTCAAAGAGTGCATCCTTATTTGTGCATCCATGAGGCTAAAAGGGGCGCTCTTTGTCTCGACCGTTGGCGGGGTGTGTGAGAAAACGTACCTGCAAAAGAGAAACAAGAACTACATTTTCTCTTGTCTTTGTAAACCCATAACATCAAAAGAATTGCAATAACTTTTACTTGTGAGAGGTTTGGTCATCATGTCTGCCAATTGGTGTGTGCTAGGAACGTATTGAACATGTATAAGACCTGCTTGTAATTTTTCACGTACAAAATGACAATCGATTTCGATGTGTTTAGTACGTTCATGGGAAACAGGATTTCTAGTTATGGGTATGGCGGCAAGATTGTCGCATTTTAGTGGTATGGGGTTTAGGTCTTGGATTCCAATTTCGTTTAGAAGCCTGCTTAGCCAACTTAACTCACTGGTTACTTGTCTCATGGCTTTGTACTCTGCTTCAGCTGAGGACAAGGCTATAGTTGTTTGTTTCTTGGATTTCCAACTTAAGGGAGAGCCCCCGAGGAGGATATAATATCTGAAAATGGATTTTCTGGTTATTGGGCATGATGCCCAATCGGAGTCACAGTAGGCTTCTAGTTGATAGGTAGGTTGATTGTTGAAATATAGACCAAAACCTGAAGTTCCCTTGATGTAAGATAATGTGTGGTAAGCAGCATCTAAGTGAGCTGTAGTGGGGCTTTGGAGGAACTGACTCAGGAACTGAACCGCATAGCATATATCGGGTCTTGTGTTAGTGAGAAAGTTTAGTTTCCCCACAAGACACTGGTATGTTGTTGGGTTTTCCAATTTTGAGCATGTGTTTTCATAAAGTTTTAGGTTGACTGGTAGAGGTGAAACGGAGGATCGGATGTTTTGGGCATCAAAATCATGGAGGATTTGATTAACATACTGTTGTTGTGTCATGATCATTCCACCATTGGTTTCTAGGAACTCTATCCCAAGGAAAAAGTTTAATCTACCAAGGTCCTTTATTTTGAACTTTGAATCAAGTTTGGCCTTGAGAGATTCAACCTCCTTGCTATCATTTCCCACAACTAGGATATCGTCCACATATATCCCTAATAAGGTAATGTCGTTCTTCCTTTTCTTAACAAATAAGGAGTAATCATTTGGTGAATGTTGGAACCCCAAATCTTTCAGGAAGTTAGCAAGTTTTTTGTACCACTGCCGGGTGTGGAGGGTGATTTTTCGGTATGAGGGGGGGTCTATCTAAATACGGTTCTTGACTGAAAAGCCTAGATCCTAAAATGCCATTCTGTGGAGGGTGAAACCCGTTATTCTTGGCATCCCTCAAATACCTACTACATCGTCCGTCTTTCCCAGAAAGCATAAAGGGAAGTGCAAGTGTGCACTACACCCGCTCTCGATGGGCTCCACGCGGACTTATGCCCTAAGGGCGGAAATTGACTAGAGTCGCCACCTAGTTTGACCTATGATAACTTGGAAGGAAGATCGGGTTCTAAGAACCGTTAATTGACTCTGAGATTATTACCTATGAATAGGACTTATCTGGTCATGTCAGAGATTCTGTGTGGGTTCGCACTGGGTTACACCCCTTAGAAGTGGCAACGACCACGACTTCGGATTGGTGCCCGAGGAAACCTCGGTCTCCAATTGTCAGGATTGCCTTCTTTCAAAACCTTATTAGAGAGATTCAATTTAAAGCCAAGGATAGGATTGGGACAGGAGGGGAGAAAACGAGTGGATAAGGCGAGCCTTTCTGCCAAGCTGGCACCAAAAGAAAGGATTGGTGAATTCGGATGAGTGCAAAATGAAGATTTGGGAAAAGTCCGAGTTTGGGTGAATAGACAAAACTTTGGAGTCTGATGGTTTGAAGTTTGTGGGAGCTGAAGGAGGTTTGAGCGTTTGAGAGATATGAGGGCCATCTTAGAAGGGGAAAAGGGGTTTTTGATTAGAATGGGGTCGCACCCTAGATGGGTTGCCTACGTACTCAACTCCCTGTTGAGATCAGACCTTACGTAGTTCAGGAATGTTTGGGGTTTTTGGAAGTTTTGATGTTTGAGGGTTTTTAGAAATGCTTGATGTGTGGGGTGTTGTAGTCTGTGAGACGCTCGGGTCTATGAGACGTTTGAAATCTTGAGATGTCAGAATCTGTGAGACACTCGGATCTGTGGGACGCTCGGGTCTATGAGATGCTCGGGTCTGTGAGACATTCGAATCATTGAGATGACAAAGTCTGTGAGACACTCAGGTCTATGAGACATTTAGAGTGTAGGGGAAATTGGAATGGAATTGAAATTGAATTGGAATCGAAGTTGAATCGGGGTTAACGGAATATTGATTTAAATTTGAATTGAAATGAATTTGAATGAGTTTGGAATTCAATTGAAGTTAGAATGAATTTTGAATTGAAATGAATTTTGAATTGAATAGAATTAAGAATTGAATGAATTGGAATTGATTTGAAATTGGATTGAATTTTTATTGGAATTGAATTTGAATTCGACTGAAATCAGAATTGAAATTAAATTGATTTTGGATTGGAATTGAGAAGAATGGGGATGGAATTGAAGTTGTGGGCCAAATTTGAGCTAATGGGCCTAGTTTGGGCCTTGGAAGCAGGCCGCGCTGGATCATGAAAAAAGGACCGAGTTGGGCCTTGGAAGATAGACCAGATTGGGCCTTTGATTTTTTGGATTGAAGTGAGCCTTTTGATTTGAGGCCAGATTAGGCTTTTGATTTGAGGTGGTTTGAATGGCCATTTTAGAAATGGGTCAAAGATGGGTCTCATTTGATTTGGGCCAAACTTGGGTTCTGATTTGGGTCCAATTGGGCCTTATTGATTTTTGCTTCGAATTAAGCCTGGAAATGGGCTTAGTGGGCCGAATGGGCTTTTGAATTCAAGTGTTGGGCTTGACTTGATTTTTGGGCCCAATCTTGGCCTTGGGCTTTTTAGGATGTTGGGCTTTATTTGGGTTGAAAGTGAAATGAAACTTCAAGTTGAAATTAGATTTGAATTTATTCCTTGTGTTTTTTTTTTTGGGTAAAGTTTTTTAATGAAATTAGGGATGGTTTGGGATAGGCTAAAAAGTGTGGAAGATATTGTTCCCCACAAAGCAAATCATAAATAAGCTAGCTGTGGGGTACCCTCAAGGCTTAAAAGAAATCTTCAAAGTTTTGGAAGGTATTGTTCCCCACAAAACAAATCAGAAATAAGCTAGCTGTGGGGTACTTTCCAAGACTTTGATCATAAAAAAAAGGTGACCTAGAGAGCTGTCTAGGGCTTTTTGTCCAGCTCGTACGAATTGGGCTTGAAACAAATTTGAGTTTGCGCGATCCCACAATTCATAAGACAGAATAAGCAACTATGTCAAATAGCGGCATATGAAACATCGACCAAAACCGTAATGGGCAAAAAATAACGTCAAAATGTTTGAGTGCATACCAATCCTTAACGAGATTTTAAACGTGATCAATATAATAAAACTCTAGTCAGATTTAACGCCCACAGATAATTAACAATCAACGATATAGAAGAAAAGAAAAAGTACGCACATGATGCTGGGAACAACAAAAATCAAAAGCTGTTTTGGCCCCAAAATGTGATCTCGCAAAGTTCCCCAAGCCCGGTCCATGTGCGAGCCTACTCCGTGTCCACGAATCTGGCCCTCACATTGCAAGCTGCCCATCTCGAAGTTAAGCCCAACCAAGCATGCCAACACCTTCACTTGGACTAGAATTTATGTGTACCTCAACCAGATTTGAAAGAAGGGCAATAAGCAATGACAAATATAGAACATATTACAATTAAAAGCTGTACAAGGTGCTATTACCCCCTGTCAAAGGCAAAATAAACCCGAACAAGCATCCAAGCGAGTTATGAACGAAAATATTATCGAACTCTAATACCCACCATGGGCTATGGTTCGTTTCTGGTGAACAGCGAATCAACAAGAGCAAAAACCAAAATCTGAGATCAAGTTGAACTGGGGATTTCTCTTGCAAGAATGCTAAGAATCCGCATGGTTTTGAATACACATATGACTTGATGAAAACCAGATAACGAAGCAGGATACATCTCAATGAAGTCAGAAAACTAGACAAGGGTGAAAAACCAACGCCAGGAAGAAAGAAACGAAATACGATGCTTAAAGGTCATTAACGATCACACCCGGTTGTCAAATGCGGTGGTCACTTGAACTTGTCGGTGAGCAAAGGGAAACTGGATGACTTACATGGTAGAATTGGGGTTAGGTTAGGCACCGTTATCACTCGTCGTATGCTGCTGCAGACATGGCCGAATCAAGGGCCGATGACCACTGGAAAAACCCTCGTGAAGGTCATATGCAGAAGAAAAGGAAGACAAATGAGTAATTTATTTCTGGCGATAACATAAACCGATAGTCAGGAGAAGAAAAGTAAACGAGAACGGCTTCTGAACCAAACTCGCGTCCAGATTCAACACAATTTAGTGAAATCGAAGACCCGCAGCGTTTCAACCGTCTGTAGGGGAGACTCAAAAGCGTACCACGTAAGCCGAAACCAGAAAAAGAACAAAAAAGAAAATAAGGAGCAGGGAAGGAATACGACCTGGACTTCTCCTTTGCTCCAAGGGTTGTAACGGCAAATCCGAAGGATGTTGAGAGTGAAGTGGGAGAGATAATCATAGGGTGGGTGTGAATTGACTTCGAAGAACAGAGGCACAGAGCATTGTTCGCTCCATGTTCACCCGTTGAGCTTACAATATTACCAAGAGACGAGACAAGCGGTGGAACGTATTCCTCGATCAATAGTGGGGTTGAAAGTTTCGAAGAAGAAGGAAGGGTCGGATTAGGGATTTCTTCTTTGGTTTCTTGAATATCGAAGAAGAATATCGATGATGGAGACAGCTATCGTATGGGTTTTCTGGGTTCGATTGTTTGAGAGTCTCGACGTGATGAAAATGAAGCTGAGAATCAAAACTGAAATACCGTGCCCTCTCCTGGTTTTACTATTGCTCACTGTTTTATAGAGAAACCGGGATGAAATCCACCGGATGAAGCAGACGACGACTGCTTCTTATTTTATCAGGTTAGGGTTTTTGTTTGGGTCTGGGTGGATTGGAGTGGAGTGGGCCTGTAGGTCCAATGCTTGAGGTTGTAATGGGTTTAAGGGATTGGGCTAGACTAGACTTCAATCAAATATGGATTGGGTTTGTAAGATGTAAATAAGTGTGTAAATGAAAATAAAAATGCTAATGTTAATAGTAGAATAAAAGAAAAAACAGATAGATGAATAAATAAATAATAGAATATAAACAAAAATAAGATAGTAAAATAAGTGAAAAAACAAAGAGGGACGATTTTGAAACTGGACTGTCGTTGGAAACTCATTTTCAAAGAATTGTGTTTTTTTTAAATGCTTTGAAAAAACGATTTAAGAGTTTTGTCATGAAATGGTGGTTTCGTTTTAGCACACACGTTAATACATTTTGAAAAAAAAAAAAGAAAGGCGACGACCCTCTTATTTTACTTATTATTTCGGAACTTGCTTTATGGGGTGAGAATTTTTGGTGTCTACAGATGGCTCCCCTTGATTCAATTCTGCAAGCCCTTGCAGAATTGGATCAAGGTTGACGGGACGCCAAAAATTCTCACTGCGGTTTATGATTTGTTCTTATGAATGCGGGTGCACGGGGACTTATGACGGGCCCCAACTGGACCTCTTGATATCTAGCTCTAGGACTTATGACGGGCCTAGAATGCGATTGAAAGTACGAGGACTTATGACGAGCCTCAGTTAGACCTCTTGACATCTAACCCTAGGACTTATGACGAGCCTAGAATACTAACAACAGGGTTGTTTAGGGTGCACGAGGACTTATGACGAGCCTCAACTAGACCTCTTGACATCTAGCTATAGGACTTATGACGAGCCTATAATGCAATTGAAAGTACGAGGACTTATGACGAGCCTCAGTTAGACCTCTTGACATCTAACCCTAGGACTTATGACGAGCCTAGAATACTAACAATAGGGTTGTTTAGATTGCACGAGGACTTATGACGAGCCTCAACTAGACCTCTTGACATCTAGCTATAGGACTTATGACGAGCCTATAATGCAATTGAAAGTACGAGGACTTATGACGAGCCTCAGTTAGACCTCTTGACATCTAACCCTAGGACTTATGACGAGCCTAGAATACTAACAATAGGGTTGTTTAGGGTGCACGAGGACTTATGACGAGCCTCAACTAGACCTCTTGACATCTAGCTATAGGACTTATGACGAGCCTATAATGCAATTGAAAGTACGAGGACTTATGACGAGCCTCAGTTAGACCTCTTGACATCTAACCCTAGGACTTATGACGAGCCTAGAATACTAACAATAGGGTTGTTTAGAGTGCACGAGGACTTATGACGAGCCTCAACTAGACCTCTTGACATCTAGCTATAGGACTTATGACGAGCCTATAATGCAATTGAAAGTACGAGGACTTATGACGAGCCTCAGTTAGACCTCTTGACATCTAACCCTAGGACTTATGACGAGCCTAGAATACTAACAATAGGGTTGTTTAGGGTGCACGAGGACTTATGACGAGCCTCAACTAGACCTCTTGACATCTAGCTATAGGACTTATGACGAGCCTATAATGCAATTGAAAGTACGAGGACTTATGACGAGCCTCAGTTAGACCTCTTGACATCTAACCCTAGGACTTATGACGAGCCTAGAATACTAACAATAGGGTTGTTTAGGGTGCACGAGGACTTATGACGAGCCTCAACTAGACCTCTTGACATCTAGCTATAGGACTTATGACGAGCCTATAATGCAATTGAAAGTACGAGGACTTATGACGAGCCTCAACTAGACCTCTTGATATCTAGTCATAGGACTTATGACAAGCCTATGATGCAATTGAAAGTACGAGGACTTATGACGAGCCTCAACTAGACCTCTTGATATCTAGTCATAGGACTTATGACGAGCCTATGATACTAACAATTAGATTGATTGAGGTGCACGAGGACTTATGACGAGCCTCAACTAGACCTCTTGACATCTAGCTATAGGACTTATGACGAGCCTATAATGCAATTGAAAGTACGAGGACTTATGACGAGCCTCAACTAGACCTCTTGACATCTAGTCATAGGACTTATGACAAGCCTATGATACTTTGTGGGGTTGTACGAAACCCGCTGCTTTGAGTGGTTGATTTGAGGATGACTTTGATTGTGGATTGATTTGGGATGGGATGCTTTCGGTTGCTCCTATGAGGGATGTGATAGATGTTGCCCTTGGCTTTGCCAGTGTGGGAATTGTGTTTCGGTTTTGTTTTGACAGTCTCGCCCGATGTGCACTATAGTTTCGGGATTTGGTAGGACTTTTGGCTCCGGAGTTTCGAGATGGCTCCGGTATGGCTCTTGAGTTTTTGTTTTGATTTTTGTGATTTTGTGATTAGTTTTTTATATGGATGGTTTTTTGTGAATGAGTGACTTTGGGAACTCGATGGTTTTGATTTAATTGGATGGCTTCGATATGATTCAAGACCCCATTGTGAGCAATGACTCTGGGATGGTTGGTGGGTTTCAATTTGGATTGAGATTTTCGAGATGGTTGGTGGGTTTCGATCTGGTTAAAGATTTTCTGGGTGGTTAGTGGGTTTTGCTTTGGTTTGGATTTTGAGTCGAATGGTGGGTCGATGTGATTGGTGGGTTTCGATGTGGTTGACATTTTTTTGGTTGCGGATTAATGGCTTCGGTATGGTCAATTACGACTTCAGATTCCTTGAGATGGCTCCGGGATAGCTAGGGGTGGCCTCAGGGAGACTACGAGATGGCTCCGTTTGATGATAGTGGGGAACAAAGGGGAATTTTTCCTTTGAGGTGGTCGCACCCTGGGCGGTCTGCCTACGTACTCAATTCGTATGAGATCAGACCATACGTAGTTCGAAATTCTGTAGGCAAGACCTTGGTGACGAAATAGCTTTGACATGGATTTGAGGTGGCTCTCGTATTGTTCTCGGACTGTTAGGATGCCCCCTGTAGAGTTCCAAAGATGGTTTCAATGTCGGATGATGGCTCCCGCATGGCTCCAGTTTGGTTCTGGATATGGTGTTGATGAGGCTTGGGCATGACACTGGATGGCTCCATAATTGTCTTTATACGACCTCGGATGGCTTTAGTTTGGTTCGATGTAGCTCGAGGATAGCCCAGGGTGGCTCCGAGATGGTTCGAGGTAGCTTGATGATGGTCTGGGATGGCTCCAGTTGACATCTTTTGATCAAAAGTTACGCTTCAACAACTGCAACTGAAGTCGACTTTCAGCGAGACTAGGTAGAGTTCTTACTAGTCAGGTGTTGATGATGGAGTGCTTATGATGCATGCAGGTCTTAAATGCTAGGTACGACGCAAAATGCATATGCAATTTTTAGAGAAAAGGTATGGCCCTATCTCTATTAATACAAGGTTTACGAATATAAAACATCTTCGGCTCGATCTTGAGTGATTGTTGAATTGGAATGTGTGAATCACTTTCCTCTCATGGAGGGATGCGGGTCAATCTCTCGTGAGTATAGCTGTGTGTGCTAATGGTGTGATGATACTCTCGATGGTCGGAGCAGTATTTTCCTTAGAATTCCTTTTGAGGTTCTGGACCTTCCGATCCTCACAAATTTCTCACCTGCAACGGGGTAGGCTGTTTATGTCTTGGTGTTTAGAATGAAGATTCACTCGCACTCATAAGACCTTGTGGTGTAGGTCACACTCATTTGCTCATGGTCCCTTTGGTATGAAGGGACATGTTGATAACAAGTACGAAACTTATGATTCATGTTTCAGATCCGATACTTTCAGTTAACGCTCATCGACTTATGAGTCAGAGGTCTTTATTGGGTTGTAACGGGGATGCGGGGTATGATGTATGTCACATGGGATTGGAGGATCAATTTGGGAGTAGTGGAGCTTTTGTGCAATAGAGGATATGTTTCGCCTTGGCCATGGGTGGTATGAGTAGACGGGTTTTGATAACCTTTACGGATTTCTACGGGACATCATTGGTCCTTTGGATTTGATTTCTCCTTCTTGCCTCTTCTGGCGCACGGTTTGAACTTTCTTCTCATTTCGTTATCTGAAATTGCATTTGACTCATCAACTTTCTCAAACGTTTTCTGCTTTGAATTTTGGCTTTCGGCTTTGGAGTTGCATTGGCTCGTCGATCTTCTTGAACATTTTCGGTGTTCTTTTTTGGTGTTTGACCTTGGAGTTGCATTGACTCACCGATTCCTTTGAACATTTCATTTGTGTTTTTGTGAAAGATGGTGGGGAGAGGCCATGGCTCCGGCTCCTTCGAGATCCTCTATTGCAGGGGAAAGTAAGTGTATGTGTGAGTTGGCATGTTGTGGAGTTTTCTTTTTTTTTTTTTGCAGAAAGAGTTTTTCATGAAAGGCTCAGCGGGGCTCACTAAGGGATTATGTACAGGGCAGTCAAAGCTTTTTTGGTTTTGTGGACGCTTTTATTCCTAAGTGCCTCGTCATTCTCATTAGTCAATGATTGTTTTCTTACTACTTCTCGAATCTTTGCATGAATCACAGTTCGTGTCTTGTTATCAACATTGATCTCGCTATGAATTGTGCCTCTCCATGTGCTGAAGGAATGCACAAGTCGCTCATGGTTTTACCTTTATGGACTCGCTCTATCTTCCCTCATCGCTCGGTGGATGGTCCAATACCCTCTTTTGGAATTCAAGATAAAATACCGCTCTTCGCACACTACTCACTTGGTTTGTGGTGCTGGTTTTGATGAGACCCTTGTGTTCGTTGACGGGTCGAGAGTTTAGCGGTTCACGCACTCTATTCAAACAATCAATCAAGGTTTTCGCCAAAGACGTCGTTTCAATATGGGAGTATGCAAGTGCAACGATCTACCATGCAATGTGTTGTGATAATATGGAATTACTATGTATAGGATGCATGAAATGCTGAAAATGATGAATGGAGATGGTTGATTTCAAGTTTTGACTAAATGTTTGTTTTTTTATGTTTTTTTTTTTTTTTTGGATGCAACGCATGCGTGGTAAGGCTACACCTAGTCTCGCTTGAGTCGGTTCTAGTTGATGGTCCATCAAGCTCATCCTTTCAATGTCGGCCTTGAAGAAGGTGTAGCTGTCGGGGTTGCTGTCGAGTTGGTGACTAGCTCCTGGATTTTAGGACTTCTTAGGGAGTGACAACTCCCGCATGGTGGCCCCATGATATGACATATTCTTTCCTTTTCCGTCATTGGCGTGCATGGTGATTCTGATTGGGAGAGGTTTGAACTTCCCGGTTTTCTTTCCTATCCCTCTGAGATTGGGCTTTGGCGGTCTGGGTATTTGGGATGAAAACTGGTGTATAGCGTGGTGACAATGAAACACATGATTGTGCAGACTTTGAGGTGGACAAGACTCGTGAATGATTGATGGACTTGAAATGACTGGAAGTGCAAGTGACTTTTGTGTCATGAATGCAATGCATGTGTTTTGTTTTTTGCTCGGTTGCATTTGTTGGCGTTGTTTACTTAGGGGATGCCTCCTGTAGATAGCGTAAATTTTCACCCCATAAAGCAAAGTTGACGAATGATATATAGATGTGAGGGGTCGTCCCTTATTCGTTCTTTTTACTATATGTGCATGCCAAAAGAAACCAAGTTTTAGAAAACAACTTTTGAAAACGCGTGTTTTCAAAGTGGTGGATTTTCTCAATATAAACTTTGACGCTCGGTCATTCGCAAATGAAACAGGGAGTGGGGAACCCTATACACATCGATCTAAAAAAAATTCAAAGGGATGTATAAACCTATACATGTAATCTATTCAGAAATGGACGAGAGAGAAAAGAATCATAGGGGAAGAAGACCTATACATCATCAATCCTAAAAAAGTCATTAAAATGGGGAAGTGTTGAGCTGGGCTTCTACTGAACTCTTCTGGCCCGTCTTTGGGATTCTGGAAGACTGCTCGCGCTCGGGCTCCTGGTTGGCTGCTCGCTCGTCTTCAGGTTCTTGACCGGCTGCTCGCTCATCTTCGGGCTCTTGATCGGTTGTTCGCTTGTCTTCGGGCTCTTGACCGACTGCTGGCTCATTTTCAGGCCTTTGTAGCGAAGCAAAACTGTGATCAAACAAAACGGGCTGGTGTTATTCTGATTTTCAACAGTTTGAACTCGAACCGGTGTCGCTAGTCTTCATGTCGCTTGACTCGGGTTGGTACGCCTCTGATTTTGTAATTGAATGGTTGGTGTTGGTCTTCATGTCGCTCGGTTAGCTCCAAGGGTTGGTGCGCCTCTGGCCTTCAGCTCGATCCGCGTAGTCGATCTTCATGCTGCTTCACTTGCTCCGACTAGAGGAATGGGGGATGTTTTTGAGAAAGGAAAGATGAATGATCGAACACAAAATTTTATGTGACAATCCACCACTTTTGTGAAAACATGAAATGACTAGTACGCTCCACGGTAATGACCGCTGCTCTTAAAGGTGGGCAGGACTTCAAAATAGCGGGTCATGACATGGGGACTAAATCATTTATTTTGAAATACATTTGTGAAAATCCACTTTGAAAAAAAGTTTTCAAAAACCATTAAGAAATAATGTTGGTGAAGAATGTTGTTTGAAATTCGTTTGTAGAAAGTAGGTTTTTCGAAATCTATTTCTGAAAATCGTTTTGGAAATAACAAGGTTTTAAAGGATGAAGTGACGGGTTTTAAAACCCCAAATGTTTGGGAGCAAAACTAAGGTGAGACTCTAAATTGAACGAGCTAGTAAAACCTCTTTAAAAGATATATGAAAGAGAATTCCGAACGTTTTAAAACAGACTGGTTTGAAAAAGTGGTTTGCACACATGTAAAGCATAAAGTAAATCGTGGCTATATTTGATGTGGAGCTGTAAGTGTTAATGTTGGGATAATCACTTTTCAGGTCAATTATGATTCCGTTTCACCGGGGAACCATCGTCCCTTCACTGTTCATCTCTCGGGTTTTTTCTCTGTTATGCCTTTGCGGGGCACGTTATCAAGAAAGTCCGGAGTGCTTAAGTTCGAAAGGTCAGGACACCCGAGATGATAAGGAAACATACGCCACGGCCAGTGATGATCCGACAACACCCCACTTTTCGGGAAACTCGGAGAAGTACTGCATGGGAACGGGTCTCTCGTCACCTGCACGGTCAGGTGTGTCTAAAGTCCAAATTATTCACTGACTACGTTGTGCCATGTATGGGTATCCGGTAAATACGGGATCCTCTATGGACGTATAGCGTGACATTGGGCTTTAGAGACACATGTGGTGCAGAGGAACAATGGAGAACTGAGCCCATGCAATCTTCAGGGTAAGGCAAAAGGGCGGTCAGACAGGCGGCATACAAGGGGGTGACTTCCATAAACCCGTCTTAGACACCGGACCAGGTAGCTGGACACTGAAGGCTCAAAGTTCACTATATGCTGGCATCGACTCGGATAATGGAAGATGATTTTGGATCATGAGCTCAAGGCGTCGGTCAGAAACCTTACCGCCTCGTGGGTTTGTTCACTCATAAAGTGACCCTAGCTCCTGGGGAATCAACCGTGGACCGGTTGGGGATCCCGTGACATCGTGGGTAAATCGGGTGACACAGAGGAATGCATGTCCTAAGCTACCCACCCCATGCACCCCACAATCGCAATATAAATATGAAAGCAATAAACAAACCAGATGAAGTTAGCACCAACCTATGTACTAAGTGTTTTATCTTGAGATCAGTGATTCCAAATTGTTTTTAATTAGCCTAAAGGGAAGTTAGCTTCATTCACTCCTAAGTGTCTCTTTCTAATCGTGAGCTAATCATTAACCCAATTGTTGTAATGTTTGTTGAGGATCTAATAAATCCTATCTGTCCTCATCAGATACACACTCAAAGTGTGGAGTAGAATAATCCTAGAGGCTTTGAAAAGAATCTCTTGAAGGTTTTGAAAGAAGTGGGGAAGCCCCGACAATTTTGAATGGAGTTCAGTCTTCCTTGAGTTAGAGAAAAACTTACTCAAGTTTTCCCCAGCAGAGTCGCCATTCTGTGGAGGGTGATTTTTCGGTATGAGGGGGGGTCTATCTAAATACGGTTCTTGACTGAAAAGCCTAGATCCTAAAATGCCATTCTGTGGAGGGTGAAACCCGTTATTCTTGGCATCCCTCAAATACCTACTACATCCTCCGTCTTTCCCAGAAAGCATAAAGGGAAGTGCAAGTGTGCACTACACCCGCTCTCGATGGGCTCCACGCGGACTTATGCCCTAAGGGCGGAAATTGACTAGAGTCGTCACCTAGTTTGACCTATGATAACTAGGAAGGAAGATCGGGTTCTAAGAACCGTTAATTGACTCTGAGATTATTACCTATGAATAGGACTTATCTGGTCATGTCAGAGATTCTGTGTGGGTTCGCACTGGGTTACACCCCTTAGAAGTGGCAACGACCACGACTTCGGATTGGTGCCCGAGGAAACCTCGGTCTCCAATTGTCAGGATTGCCTTCTTTCAAAACCTTATTAGAGAGATTCAATTTAAAGCCAAGGATAGGATTGGGACAGGAGGGGAGAAAACAAGTGGATAAGGCGAGCCTTTCTGCCAAGCTGGCGCCAAAAGAAAGGATTGGTGAATTCGGATGAGTGCAAAATGAAGATTTGGGAAAAGTCCGAGTTTGGGTGAATAGACAAAACTTGGGAGTCTGATGGTTTGAAGTTTGTGGGAGCTGAAGGAGGTTTGAGCGTTTGAGAGATATGAGGGTCATCTTAGAAGGGGAAAAGGGGTTTTTGATTAGAATGGGGTCGCACCCTAGATGGGTTGCCTACGTACTCAACTCCCTGTTGAGATCAGACCTTACGTAGTTCAGGAATGTTTGGGGTTTTTGGAAGTTTTAATGTTTGAGGGTTTTTAGAAATGCTTGATGTGTGGGGTGTTGTAGTCTGTGAGACGCTCGGGTCTATGAGACGTTTGAAATCTTGAGATGTCGAAATCTGTGAGACACTCGGATCTGTGGGACGCTCGGGTCTATGAGATGCTCGGGTCTGTGAGACATTCGAATCATTGAGATGACAAAGTCTGTGAGACACTCAGGTCTATGAGACATTTAGAGTGTAGGGGAAATTGGAATGGAATTGAAATTGAATTGGAATCGAAGTTGAATCGGGGTTAACAGAATATTGACTTAAATTTGAATTGAAATGAATTTGAATGAGTTTGGAATTGAATTGAAGTTAGAATGAATTTTGAATTGAAATGAATTTTGAATTGAATAGAATTAAGAATTGAATGAATTGGAATTGATTTGAAATTGGATTGAATTTTTATTGGAATTGAATTTGAATTCGACTGAAATCAGAATTGAAATTAAATTGATTTTGGATTGGAATTGAGAAGAATGGGGATGGAATTGAAGTTGTGGGCCAAATTTGAGCTAATGGGCCTAGTTTGGGCCTTGGAAGCAGGCCGCACTGGATCATGAAAAAAGGACCGAGTTGGGCCTTGGAAGATAGACCAGATTGGGCCTTTGATTTTTTGGATTGAAGTGAGCCTTTTGATTTGAGGCCAGATTAGGCTTTTGATTTGAGGTGGTTTGAATGGCCATTTTAGAAATGGGTCAAAGATGGGTCTCATTTGATTTGGGCCAAACTTGGGTTCTGATTTGGGTCCAATTGGGCCTTATTGATTTTTGCTTCGAATTAAGCCTGGAAATGGGCTTAGTGGGCCGAATGGGCTTTTGAATTCAAGTGTTGGGCTTGACTTGATTTTTGGGCCCAATCTTGGCCTTGGGCTTTTTAGGATGTTGGGCTTTATTTGGGTTGAAAGTGAAATGAAACTTCAAGTTGAAATTAGATTTGAATTTATTCCTTGTGTTTTTTTTTTGGGTAAAGTTTTTTAATGAAATTAGGGATGGTTTGGGATAGGCTAAAAAGTGTGGAAGATATTGTTCCCCACAAAGCAAATCATAAATAAGCTAGCTGTGGGGTACCCTCAAGGCTTAAAAGAAATCTTCAAAGTTTTGGAAGGTATTGTTCCCCACAAAACAAATCAGAAATAAGCTAGCTGTGGGGTACTTTCCAAGACTTTGATCATAAAAAAAAAAGGTGACCTAGAGAGCTGTCTAGGGCTTTTTGTCCAGCTCGTACGAATTGGGCTTGAAACAAATTTGAGTTTGCGCGATCCCACAATTCATAAGACAGAATAAGCAACTATGTCAAATAGCGGCATATGAAACATCGACCAAAACCGTAATGGGCAAAAAATAACGTCAAAATGTTTGAGTGCATACCAATCCTTAACGAGATTTTAAACGTGATCAATATAATAAAACTCTAGTCAGATTTAACGCCCACAGATAATTAACAATCAACGATATAGAAGAAAAGAAAAAGTACACACATGATGCTGGGAACAACAAAAATCAAAAGCTGTTTTGGCCCCAAAATGTGATCTCGCAAAGTTCCCCAAGCCCGGTCCATGTGCGAGCCTACTCCGTGTCCACGAACCTGGCCCTCACATTGCAAGCTGCCCATCTCGAAGTTAAGCCCAACCAAGCATGCCAACACCTTCACTTGGACTAGAATTTATGTGTACCTCAACCAGATTTGAAAGAAGGGCAATAAGCAATGACAAATACAGAACATATTACAATTAAAAGACTGCTGTACAAGGTGCTATTACCCCCTGTCAAAGGCAAAATAAACCCGAACAAGCATCCAAGCGAGTTATGAACGAAAATATTATCGAACTCTAATACCCACCATGGGCTATGGTTCGTTTCTGGTGAACAGCGAATCAACAAGAGCAAAAACCAAAATCTGAGATCAAGTTGAACTGGGGATTTCTCTTGCAAGAAAGCTAAGAATCCCCATGGTTTTGAATACACATGTGACTTGAGGAAAACCAGACAACGATGCAGGATACAACATCTCAATGAAGTCAGAAAACCAGACAAGGGTGAAAAACTAACGCCAGGAAGAAAAAAAAAACAAAATACGATGCTTAAAGGTCATAAACGATCACACCCGGTTGTCAAATGCGGTGGTCACTTGAACTTGTCGGTGAGCAAAAGGAAACTGGATGACTTACTTGGTATAATTGGGGTTAGGTTAGGCACCGTTATCACTTGTTGTATGCTGCTGCAGACATGGCCGAATCTAGGGTCGATGACCACTGGAAAAACCCTCGTGAAAGTCATATGCAGAAGAAAAGGAAGACAAATGAGTAATTTATTTCTGGCAATAACATAAACCGACAGTCAGGAGAAGAAAAGTAAACGAGAACGGCTTCTGAACCAAACTCGCGTCCAGATTCAACACAATTTAGTGAAATCGAAGACCCGCAGCGTTTCAACCGTCAGTCTGTAGGGGACTCAAAAGCGTACCACGTAAGCCGAAACCAGAAAAGAACAAAATAGAAAATAAGGAGCAGGGAAGGAATACGACCTGGACTTCTCCTTTGCTCCAAGGGTTGTAACGGCAAATCCGAAGGATGTTGAGAGTGAAGTGGGAGAGATAATCATAGGGTGGGTGCGAATTGACTTCGAAGAACAGAGGCACAGAGCATTGTTCGCTCCATGTTCACCCGTTGAGCTTACAATATTACCGAGAGACGAGACAAGCGGTTGAACGTATTCCTCGATCAATAGTGGGGTTGGAAGTTTCGAAGAAGAAGGAAGGGTCAGATTAGGGATTTTTCTTTGGTTTCTTGAATATCGAAGAAGAATATCGATGATGGAGACAGCTATCGTATGGGTTTTCTGGGTTCGATTGTTTGAGAGTCTCGACGTGATGAAAATGAAGCTGAGAATCAAAACTGAAATACCGTGCCCTCTCCTGGTTTTACTATTGCTCACTGTTTTATAGAGAAACCGGGATGAAATCCACCGGATGAAGCAGACGACGGCTGCTTCTTATTTATCAGGTTAGGGTTTTTGTTTGGGTCTGGGTGGATTGGAGTGGAGTGGGCCTGTAGGTCCAATGCTTGAGGTTGTAATGGGTTTAAGGGATTGGGCTAGACTAGACTTCAATCAAATGTGGATTGGGTTTGTAAGATGTAAATAAGTGTGTAAATGAAATAAAAATGCTAATGTTAATAGTAGAATAAAAAAAAAACAGATAGATGAATAATAAATAATAGAATATAAACAAAAATAAGATAGTAAAATAAGTGAAAAAACAAAGAGGGACGATTTTGAAACTGGACTGTCGTTGGAAACTCATTTTCAAAGAATTGTGTTTTTTTTAAATGCTTTGAAAAAACGATTTAAGAGTTTTGTCATGAAATGGTGGTTTCGTTTTAGCACACACGTTAATACATTTTGAAAAAAAAGAAAGGCGACGACCCTCTTATTTTACTTATTATTTCGGAACTTGCTTTATGGGGTGAGAATTTTTGGTGTCTACACCGGGAGGCTTGCTTTAAGCCATAAAGGGATTTATGGAGTTTGCAAACTTTGTTTTCTCCATGGACCTTCACGCCTTCCAGTATGGTCATGTAGACGTCTTCATGGAGGTCTCCATGAAGGAAAGCGTTATTGACGTCTAACTGGTCGAGGATCCACTTATTCTTTATGGCAACTATTATTAGGGCCCTAATAGTGGTCATTTTTATTACGGGGGAGAAAGTCTCCTCGTAATCGATTCCGGGTTTTTGGGTTAATCCTCTCACTACCAACCTAGCTTTGTATCTCTCTACTTCTCCATCAGCTCTTAGGTTTATTTTATATACCCACTTGCAACTGATGAGCCGCTTTCCCTTGGGTAAGTCCACTATTGTCCAAGTCTTATTTTGTCTTAGAGCCTCGAATTCTGTGGCCATGGCCTGGACCCATTTCGGGTCCTTGCTGGCCATTTTGTAAGTTTTGGGCTCTTCGAGGACACGAAGTTGGGTTAGAAGTTTGTTAGTGTTGGGTTGGAGAGAGCTAGAGAGAATGGTAGTCAAAGGTATATGATCTGTTAGAGTATTGAGGTTGTTCTGTGGGGACTTGTTAGGATTATCAAGTCTTTGGGCTAGGATGAAGGAAATGGGTCTTCCCGGGCCGTGGTAGAGGTAAGAATATAATCGTCGTACCTAGATGGGATTCTGTGTTCCCGGGTGCATCATCTGAGATTTGTGGGACCAGTTTCGTTTATGGTAGTATCTTGTTGTATGGTAAGACATGGTTCTTCTCTTACCTCAGAAAGATGAGGCGTACAAGAATTGTCTTCCAAGAGGGTGTTAGGAGAGGGATTAAAAATGTTCATTTTATCTGATTCGATGGTTAAAGTGTCGGCCCATTCCTTGTCTTTCAGGGGGTAGATGTCTTTGAAGAAAATGACGTCCCGGGTTATCTTTAGTTCCTTTTCTGGTAGGGTAAGGAATTTGTGGCCTTTAGTGTTTTTAGGGTTCCCAACGTATATACAAACAACTGATCGTGAGTCTAGTTTTCCCTTGTTTGGGTCGGTGTTGGTCATATAACATAGGCATCCAAAGGTCTTAATTTCATTGTAATTGGGTTTGAAACCATAAAGTATTTCAAAAGGGGTTAAGTTTTGGATGGATTTGCTGGGAACTCTATTGATGAGATGGGCCGCATGATCCACACAAAGATCCCAATATTTGTCCTCTAACCCGGATTGGAAAAGAAGGGCTCTGGCTATATCCATGAGATTACCTTGTTTCCGCTCCACAACCCCGTTTTGCTGGGGTGTGTGTGCGCAACTCGTTTGATGGGTAATGCCCTTTTTTGAGAAATATTCAATTCCTTCGTGTGATTTTCCTAATTCTCGGGCATTGTCGCTTCGGACAACTTTTACCCGTCTGTTCATTTGAGTTTCTACTAGGTTAATAAAGGTTTTTCAAGTGTTCGATGACATCTGACTTGAGTTTTAGAAGGGTAATCCACGTAGCCCTAGTGTAGTCATCAACTAATGTAAGGAAATACCTATGGCCATTTTGGGTTTGTGTCCTCATGGGATCGCAAATGTCAATGTGCAATAAGTCAAAAGGTTCAACTGTTTTGATAGCGGAAGTGGGAAATTTTAGACGCTTTGCCTTAGCTTTGTAACATGTGGTGCATGGAATTGGATGGTTCTCCATATGTGCCGGTATGTTAACATTTATTATTTTCTTCATTCTCTTTAAGGGGATGTGTCCTAGTCTATCATGCCATAGGATGAAATTGTTTGGTGAATTGACACAAACGGGTTCGAAATCAGAATTCAAACAGACACTCATAAGCCTTTTATTCAGAACAAAACTGCACAAACATTCCATGTCAACAACATACAATCCATTAACAAGTTTTCCAATCGGTATCAAAGCGTCACTGCTACAATCCTGCATAACGCAAATTTCCTTATTGAACGTGACAGATACATCTAACTCTTCCGCAAGCTTGCATACAGATAAAATGTTGAATTTGAAAGAGGGAACCAACAGAACATTATGCAAGCAGATTCTTCCATGAAAAGCTAAGTTTCCCACAGAAATAACGCAGCTAATATTTCCATCAGGCAATATTATGTTCTTTTCAACCTTAGGATCAAAACAATCAGAGAGAAAATTTTTGTTTCCAGTTACATGTTCAGTCGCACCGGAGTCCAGAATCCAGAAATTATCCAAATCATAATTTACAGATTTCACGTTAGAATTCAAACATGGCCGAGAATTGAAGAAGGTTACGAAGTTACCTACAAAATCTCCAAAACTAGGTTGTTTAGTCAGACAATTCCCATCTTTCTGCTGTAGATAGGCGACCAATTGCTGGATATGATCGGTGCTAAAACCACGGACAGGCGATTCTTGCGCGGCGTCGCTGCCTCCTGCAACTTCGGTGGTGACGGAGCCGATCTTGCCTTCCATTCTCTTCTTCGTTTCGTCGGTAGGGAAACCGACCAACCACCAACAATCGGAGCGGTTGTGCCCAATTTTCCCGCAGTTGGAGCACTTAGGGAGATCCTTCTTGGAATTCGTCGCAGCCTTCGGAGTACTTTTCCTAGTCTGGTTCTTGAAGGTCGAAGTCGAGAAACTCCCTCTCGATTTGGCGAAACCCGAAGTAGTTCCTCCTCTTGCAGCTAGAGCGACCGATTGATCAGACTCCTCTTTGGATTCTAGGTTTACTCCAGTCTCCTCTTCTTGGATCATGAGCGAGAAAACATCTTCGAGACTGGGGAATTGAGACATGGCTAGAATTTGGGCCCGTAACTGCGAATAGGGTTTGTTTAAACCCATCAAGAAATGCAAAGTTTCTTCTTCTGCTCTAGCCTTTGTCTAGTTCTCGGCGGATTTACAAGACGCGCAACAGGAGCATTCATCGATTGGTTTAGCCAACTCATATTGAGCCCAGATATCTCTCGATCTCATGAAATAGTCTGTTTTAGAGTCTTCACCTTGCTTTAGATTGACGATCTGCCCCTTAATGTGATGAAGAGTGGTAAGATTTTTCATCTCAAATCTTTTACAGAGCCACTCCCAAATCAATTTTAGTCGCTTGTATACATGACGCTGCGGGAGATGTTGGTTGCCAACGAGGAAATCAGCCAGGAGACGACCAGGGATTTCGCCCGCCTCCACGCCGCTGTGCGCACAACGTCCTTCGAATCAGGTTGGGTGATTGAGCCATCTATAAAACCGATCTTGTTCTTAGCGATTAACGCCTCCTGCATCGTCCATTTCCAGTTTAGAAATCCCTCGCCGATAAATTTGGGGGTGAGAGCTTGCCCAACCTGCTCTGTGTTGGCAACATACAGTGGGTCTGCTGGATCGATGGTGATGGTGGCATTTCCGGTGGCGACTTCTTTTTTCTTGCAGGAAGGATCAACATCCATCGGGACTTCTTTTTTGTTATTGTGGTGGTGATAAGTGGTGCTCTGGTACCATGACAGAGTTATGAAAAACATAAAGTGATTCTCTTATTGAGACATTGGTTAAAGACAGTACAGAGGCTGTAGGTATATATATACAATGCGTATATATATATGATAGAAGAACAAAACCGATAAAAGTACCGGTTTAATAGAATAAAGAATACATGACAAAATATCCTAAATACATGCTATAAACGTACATAGGAAAAAGCCTAAGTACAAGTCTAATAGGTTGTTGAATATGAAGGGGCTGGTGTCTTAAAAAAAACAATGAACTTCTATAGAATTAATTTAAGCTTTCACATGATTCTCTGAAATTTTCATTATCGCATGATGTCAATGAGCTTATCTTCTTCTTAGTCGTCGTCATAGAGATCCCGGACCTTGGATCGTGATATATCATTTGTCAATTTCACAATCGGCCCGTCCATGTAGCCATCTATGTTCTTGGACATCAATGCAAAGAATAATTGAAGCTTTGAACATACAATACAAAGAATTTGAACATCTTAATTATTTCCTTTTCCTTCTCGTACATCCTTGCTTGCGATGCGACAATTAGCGAAATCACACAAATACGATTGAGATCTAAGCGACTGATATCATATCATACATGGATACCAAAATTGTAATACGCAACCTCTAAAATGAAAAATTTTCTCGCGACAAGACATCGCAAGACAAACATTTCACTGATCACACAAGCACGCAAGCATACAGACTAGTATTCACAAGAACACAAGCAAGCAAGCATGCAAGTTGACAAGGTTAACATCACCGGCGTCGGGCAACAACATGCCTAGCTCCGCCACATTTATACACAAGCGAATATTTTGAATATATTACAAGATGTATCGAGAAGAAAAGGGACTCTATATTTCTTTATGTTTGTCATGTCTATTTATAGAACTAAGGCAATGTGTAGTTCTCGGTGAAGGGTGTTCACTCATGGTAGTCACGGCAATACGGGAAGTTCTCAAATCATAGATTATAAACCTAAATCTCAATCCCTATATGCCTCAACCCGTAGACCATAAACTGATAAACCTTCATTCCTAATCATTATTGAGAACTTGCAAAACCCTAGATTTTACTCCTTTTTTTCCTGAGCCCAAGAATTGGCTACATATATACAATTGCCGCTTATACACTGTTAGCTCCTTCCCTTTCACAAACCAACATTCGATAGAATGCCTTGTTTAAACTTTAATGGGTAATGTGTACATTTAACAAATCCAAGCATTTTCTATGTTTAACCTTTATGATCCACGACATCCCTCTTTCTATTAGGATTGACTTCCTTTACCAAGTAAATTTCCTAACACACATGCAGGCAATAATTCATGGGCCAAGGGCAGCTAGGCCCGCGCTCAACAACTCATGGTTTTGCGTCGCACTAAGCTGGGAAACAGTAAGACCAAAATATAGAAGAAACATTAGCTTGACATCATTAACATGCCATATGCCTACGACTATATTTAGAAAGAGTTAAGATGGGCATATGTATTAAACCGTATAATCGCATACCTAAGATCAAGATTTAATAACATTATATACAATGACAATACACAGTATAGGCATTGAAATTTTCAGACAAATAATCAGGAATAGTAAGATATCAATCCAATCATATCAACAAAGAATGTACATTGAAGAAATCGTTCATCGAGGAACAACTTTCGTAATCACACCAGAACCATCTAGACTATAAGTGAGACAACAAACTCCAAGAGGAGAAGTAAAAGAAGGAGCAGATCAAATATAAGTGAGATCAAAACATAAATGCTTGCCACAAGCAAGATTTGGTTGCGGAAAAATTGTACGCTGGTATCCATGTTAAGGAAAATACAAAAAACATAACCAACTGGTATGAGATGATCTACAATCTTAATAACTCAAATAAGACCTTGACCGAGTCTAATGAAAATGATCATCTTTCATATGCATTGTCCAGAAGCTTCAGCAAGTCTGATCCGCCAAATGAAATACAACTTCTAGCTGTACAGATGTTCTAAAGGAGACAGAGAGATAGAAACAAGTACATAGAAGCTCTTCTATTCATTCCTTGCCAAGTGCCAACCCACTGATGCAACGAGTTTAAAACTGATCTAATAAACTCGAATACAATGATCAATTTTTCTAGTAGCAGGGGCAAAATTTTCTTTAATGAATATAAGATTTTCCCTATAAAAATCAACCATTTAAACTTCAATTGATGACTGACTCCAGTAAATTGAAAAAAAAGAGACCAAAAACAGCTACTAACTCAACATCAGTTAACCGCCAAAAGATATCCTGAAACTTCCAACAACAAAATCATAAAAGAAAAACCGCAGCGACTAGATACCATACTTAACTGTCACTGATCTTGTTTGACCTTCTTTCTCTTGATCCGTTGCTGATGCTCAGCTCCATCTGAAACTCCATCTACCAACTCTTCACTCTTCCTCTTCTTACTTTCTTTCTTCTTCCTTTTCCTTGTTGCTTCATCCTCGTCAGCCACCTCTCCTTGATCAGCATGCTTCTCTTTATGTTTTTTCTTCTCAGCAGGTGCAATTCTTCCATCACTCATTTCATGAACTTGATAATCAATTGAATCACCTCTTTTGCTGCCTTTTCTCTCATCAGCTTCACTTTCCTTTTCCTTATTTATCACTTCTTTCTTGTCCGCTACTTGTTTCACATCACTCTCAACCTCGCCTTCTCTTTCATCTATTTCACTTCCCATTTTCTTCTTTATTTCTTTCGTCTTGCCTTCTGCCTGTTTCACATCACTCTTGATCCTATGTCTATCACTACCATGCTCCAAATTGCTCACATCCACACTGCTGTTACTTCTTTCTTCTCTTCCGGCATCTTTCTTCCTCTTCTTCTTCTTCATTTGCTCCCCACTGTTCAATTCTGAACCATTTTCCATGATATTTGCCTCTGGACTTTGCACTTCTATCGTTTCTTTTTGTATACTAGCCACCTTAAACCCATCATTCTCAACCACTCGACTCTTTGATATCCTCTCACCACTAACCATACTTCCATTCACATCAGCCCTGATCTTTCTGACACTACTTGTTATTCCCATGCCATTCATCTGACTATGATCCAACCCTACATTTTTCTCACTATAAGCAATAGATTCAGTAGGTTGTACACCGCCACTCTTCCTAGAAGAACACTTCTTGCTCTCAGAACCTTTGCCCTTAAGTTCCTTATGGAGCCTAACAAGTTCATCAAAGGACTCTGAAGCACGTTTCAGGTAATTAGTAATGGCAGGGGACGCCCCGTTATCTGCTACGGCAAAGTGTGATAGAGTTTTTGCCGCTTTGGAGAGACTAACTGGATGAGAAGACAGAATTGCACCAGAGACGGTCCTCATCACGCCTACTATGCATTAAACAAGTCTTGGTAAGTAAAGGGGGCTATATAAGGAACCCTATTATTTGACAAACAAAGAAATGCGGAATTGAAAAGTATCTAGTCGTCAAAAGTAAGATAATGGCAACATATTCAGTCACAAGCTGGCATCAAAACATCTGTGGCAGTTTAGCAAAAACAGTGTAGCACAGAACTGAGAAGCAGACAGGTAAAAGTATAATAAATCTCAGCAAATCTTATCTAAATGGATTCAGGGTTTTCCTTCATCTGTCCAGTTCGAGACAAAAATCTAATATTTTACAGCTTATCACCACTTACCAGTTATCAGTCTAGCGAGGGCAGAGAAAGACGAAGGATGACCCCGTGTGGAGATGAGAGACCGCACCTCAGCTCTAACTAAAGAAAAGAATCGGTTTACTACTGGGATGCTGAGATAGAAGGAGTGCGGGATTGACGGGAAGGACGCTGAATAGCTAGCGGCCGTAATATTTTTACCGGCCACCTACGAGAAGAGACGATTTAGGGATTTACACTGGGCGAGACTGCGCGCTGTTTCTCCGTTATTCGGAGAAGAAGATGCTTTCATTTAAGAAAAAGGAAATTTCATCAAATACCACTAAGTTTTTGTTTAATTCATGATATACCACTGTGTTTCTAAAATTACATAAGATAACATTGAGTTTTTACTTATTTCACCAGATAACACTCTGTCACATATTTTGTTAACTTTTTCGTTAATATCCCTAGAAAAAAAGACTAAACTATCATATTACCAGTTAAACTAAGGTGATATCTTATGGAATTTATCAATATGATAATTCATTGTGAGAGAATTAATTAATAACAGGAGTATTTTTGTCATTTTCCAGGAAAAATAACAAAGAAGTTAATAGAATATGAGACAGAGTGTTATCTGGTGAAATAAGTAAAAACTTAATGTTATCCTGTGTAATTTTAAAAACACAGTGATATATCGTGAATTAAGCAAATACTCAATGGTATTTGGTGAAATTTCCCTAAAAAAAATTCACGATATGTCAGTAAAGTTTTTTATAATTAATGATATATCTCTTTTTTAAAATTTGTCTTTTATGTGATAAAAGTATTTTGAAATTCATAATGTATTACACTTTGGTATGTGATAATTTTTAATTTTTTTTTATTTAATGGTTTTAATATTAGTTTTTTTAGTTTACTGTCATTATTTTTACAAAAAAAATTTAAAAATACCTCCTCTTTTTTTAAATAATTACACAATATGTCCCTATTTTTATAAATAGTTCACAATATGCCCTTATTCTTATAAACACTTCACAATATGCCTATGTTTTTTTTTTGAGTTGTTGTAACGGTTATTTTTACGTTCAAATTGTTAGTTTAACTTCAAAAAGCCATTTTTTGTCTATATAATCACTATCTTGTTATATAAATAAAACACAAATTTCATACTAAATTCATTGTCATATTTACAATAACAATCAATGAAAAATATAAATAGTGGTTCTGAAGGAAAATATAAGTAGTGGTTCTGGGCTAGGAGTTATGTTTATGAGTTAAACGCTAAGTGAGAAAATTTTAGCCCATAATTGATATGGAAGATATATTTGAGATTAGATTTGGCAAAAGTGACGCGAACCCGAAAAACCAATTCGAACAATCTAATATGAACCCAATTTTAAACTAGATTATGAGACCCAAAACTTAAACCAAACCAAACTATAATTTGGTACAACTTGACCTGAACCGAACTCACCTAAACCAAATTCACCCTAATACTTTATTAAAATATAAATCTAATATAGTTGTTCAATCCATAAACAATAATCTTTTGAAATTAGTAGTTATTTGACAATAAATAAAATAAGTGTACATTATCGAGAAAAACAAAAAGATATAGCACATCTAGAATAATAATTTTTTTGAAACACGCTAGAATAATAATTAAATAATGTAAAAAAATACACGTATTAAAACACACAATTCTAAAACAACTTATAATTTAAATATAATCTCAACCAAATTCAACACAAAAGTTATTTTCCTTTTATTTTATTCCGTTCAAATAATTAATTGGATTTAAGTTTATTTCATTATTTCTTATTTCTTTTAAAAATGTTAAGAAAATATAGTGTGGTAACTGTTATATATTATATATATTTAGTGAATGTCCATATTGCCCTTTTCGGGTTATCCCATACTCTCTATAAATAGAGACCATTGTACTCAGTTGTAAAGTGAATGAAAACCTGATTACCGCTTTCTACACTTTCTCTATTCTCTCATTTACAACACGTTATCAGCACGCTCTTTCTCTTCATTATCAATATTTGTTTCAGGTACCTGATTTTTCTGCATTTCTGCAACTGTCATGTCTACGGACTCTTCAAGAGTCTCATTCATTTCGTAGTGTTTAATTTATTCAGTTTCTTTAATATTTATTTATTCATTCATTTATTTATTTCATTGTTTATTTATTTCGCTGTTTATTTTATTATGTATCGTGTGAGGCATTGTGCCTGTAATTAAAATCACACGAGGCATTATGCCAGATATAGATATCACGTGAGGCATCGTGCCAGATTTATTTATCACGTGAGGCATCGTGCCAGATTTACTTATCACGTGAGGCATCGTGCCAGATTTATTTATCACGTGAGACATCGTGCCTGATCTTATTGTTATTTAATATTTCCATTTATTATACATTATTTATTTATTTTGTTTTGATATATGGTTCAAATTTTATTTGTTTATTATTATTTATAATGCTTATATCACTACATACGGCATTGCGCCTGTTAAATTTTAATTTGTAAATCATTAAGGCATTATGCTGGAAAGCTTTTGATGCTATATAAAAGCGATGTTCTGAAAACGATACATGTATAATCATTTCTATATATGTTTATCTTATGACAAAAGTGTTTAAGAATGGTCAACATTACCAAAATGTAAAGGGCATTGTGCCTGAAAGTTTAATTTTGATATGATATAAAGGTATCACACCTGAAAACTTTTAATTTTGATATAATATGATATTGGCATTGCGCCAGACATCATTATAATATATGAAAAAGAAATGATATTGAGTAGATCACTCGTCGAAAAGATGGTATAACACCTGGTTAATTCATATGCAGCCGTATTTATATATTTATTTTTGTACGAGGTGAGCATTGTATTATGCTTTATGAAGAATCATGATGGTATAGCACCAGTGAAAATTTATGATAGATAGTTGTTCAAAAAAAAAATCTAATTAAGCGACATCGTATAATAATTGTATGTTCATATGTCAAGTTTTGACCTCTATGATGGTTACATCGATATATAGGGCATTGTGCCTGTTAAGTTTGATTTTGGTATTATTTATAGAAAAAAAGGCACCGTGCCAGAAAGTTTTCAGTTCTGATATTAAAATGACGTCATAAAAACGATACCTATAGGATCGTTCCTAATATTTGTTTATTTTATTTATATGACAGATTGTAATAATAATTACCATTGAAGAATTTCATTGATGGATGGTGAAGATGTATGTCTTATTGATAGTGCTGCAACACACACAATTCTTAAGAGTAAGAAATATTTTTCTTATTTACTAAATTATGCGCCAAAGGTTACTACCATATCAGGTAGTACGAGTATTGTTGAAGGGTCTGGAAAAGCAACCATTACTCTACCTAAGGGAACAAAAATATGCATTGAAAATGCATTATTTTCCAGCACGTCTCAAAGAAGCCTGTTGAGTTTCATTGATATACGCCGGAATGGGTATCACATTGAGACGGGGAATGATGGAAATATTGAATATATTGACATCACAAAAGTGATAGCAGGAAAGAGACAAATGTTGGAAAAGCTAGTTGCTATTTCCTCTGGGTTGTACCCTGCGTATATTAATACAACAGAAATACATGTTGTTGAAAAACTGAAATATTTTGATGATTTCAAAACTTGGCATGACCGGTTAGGCCATCCCGGTTCCATCATGATGCGAAGAATTATGGAAAATTCATGTGGCCATATGTTAAAAAACAAAAAGTTTCTTCAACTAAATAGTTTTCCGTGTATTGCTTGTTCTCAAGGAAAACTAATTATAAGGCCATCACCAGTTAAACTCGAGATAAAGCCGATTTCTTTTCTCGAAAGGATTCATGGTGATATATGTGGACCTATCCATCCACCATGTGGACCATTTAGATATTTTCTGGTTTTGATAGATGCATCAACCAGATGGTCACATGTTAGCTTATTATCAACCCGTAATATGGCATTTGCAAGATTATTGGCTCAGTTGATTCGATTGCGAGTAAATTTTCCTGATAATCAAATCAAATCCATACGCATGGATAATGCTGGTGAATTTACCTCCAAGGCCTTCAATGACTATTGCATGTCCATTGGAATAACCATTGAACATCCAGTAGCTCATGTGCATACCCAAAATGGTTTGGCAGAATCTTTGATCAAACGTTTGCAGTTAATTGCAAGACCGTTACTAATGAGATCAAAACTCCCAGTATCTGCGTGGGGACATGCTATATTACATGCAGCTACCTTGATTCGCATCAGGCCAACAAACTTTAATAAGTTGTCACCATTACAAATGGTTACGGGTCAAGAACCCAATATCTCTCACCTGAGGATTTTCGGTTGTGCGGTATATGTTCCTATACCTCCACCGCAAAGAACCAAAATGGGACCTCAAAGAAGAATGGGAATATATGTTGGGCTTGAATCTGCCTCAATTATTAGATATCTCGAGCCAACAACTGGGGACACTGGTGGAACGGAACCCTTTAATTACGGTCCAAAACCGTGTATAATTACGGTTGTGGACCGTAATCTACGCGGGCGTCAATAAAGATGGCGACGTCTTTAATTACGGTTTTAAACCGTAATTAAAGGCCCTTTTCCGGCCCGTGTGTCATTGACTTTACATTACGGTTATTGGTAAAACCGTGATCTAAAGTCCTTTGGCACACGCGCGCCAAAGGACTTTAGATCACGGTTTTACCAATAACCGTAATGTAAAGTCGACACTTTAGATGACGGTTATTGTTAGAACCGTCATCTAAAGTGTATTTTTTTTTATTATTTTTTTTTACAAATCTACACAATTGCAACAGAGACAAAATTGTAACAGATAAGCAACAGAGGGTAGAAACTGCACAATTGAACCACCTGAATCAAATACCAACAACACAAATTCATTCTCTGCGCACAATTGCAACAGAGATAACATCTAATAAAGCACCAGATCGAAAATCTGTAACATATTCAATTGTAACAGAGATAACAATTGTAAATTCATTCTCTGCGCACAATTGCAACAAAAATATTCAATATAACAGCTAGAATCTGTTACAGCAGCAGCAGCTAGCAATTCATTACAAAAAATATAATCTGTTACAACAGCAGCAACTAACAAAATCAGAGGGCTACAAAGGTAGCAGTGTAACCTATACATGGTAGATACAGCTAGGATGACTCCCAGCAAGAAATAGCATAAAACAGAAGTGTAAAACAGTACAAAAACGGTGCAGAAAACTGTAAAAAACAAAATCCATGATAGCAGCATCAGAGCTAGCTAGTCTACCACTCCATTCTCATAAACATGGCTGTCATGCTCTCTCTGACATGCAACAAGTCGGCAGGAGCATAAGTCTTGAATCTGGCATAATGCTCTTTAATCTGCAACAAGAAAAGGAATGGAACACATAATGAGATTAAGATAAATACACAAAAAATCTGCCGAAAGAATTAAATACAAGACAACGTTCGTATTACCTTGTCTATATCATTCTTAAAACCTGGGAAGTACCCGCAGAACTCGTACATATACCGCATCACGTAGTACCTGCAACTCTTAGAATCCTTTTGGGTAGGGCACTAAATCACCAAAATTCACAAATGTAAAACAATTGTACAAGCATGAATTTTCTGGTACCCCATACCCATTGGGCACATCATTTTTTTGGCTGAGTACGTAGTCGTTGGTAAAACGTTGTCCACCGGAAGAATGTATTTCAATAGTTCCAGGAGGTCAGTGAAACTTACGTCACTCCAGCCATGTTTCGCTTTCAAGTTGAATAGCTTGAGGATGACACTCAACTTGCTTAACTTTGTAGGGTCACACCCGGGGTACAATGGTGTTTTGGATGAATCCAACAAATTTTCATGCTTGTCTGGCGTGTTAGAGTAATGTCGTTCCACATCTTCGAGCATAGTCTCAATGTCATCATCCCAGAAATCTGGCTCAACGTTCGCTGTAACGTCTTCTGGATCACCAGCAACTGTATCATCTCCAAGTTCTGTTTCTGTGTTTGCCTGACCATTATCCCCTTCGTCAGGCTTAATAACATCGAACGCACTCTGACCATGCCATCGGATTATGTCTTGGAAATCTTTTGTAAAACCGCGGCGGATCAGATGTTCCTTAATTGTTTCAACGCCGCGATATCTCAGATTGTTTTGGCAGTCGATACACGGACAAAATATGTATCCCTTGTCTGTAGGTTTCAGATTGTTCGCCAACACCGTGCATAACTTATCAACTCCTTCTAAAAACTTGTCGTCCAAATTTCCGCTGTAAATCCACGAACGTTCCATCTCCTTCTAGCTATTTATATGAAGGCAGCCATTTCATACCGTCACCCGTGGCAGAGTCTTTACACTTTTGTATCTTATCAACCTAAATCCATCCATGAGTATTAAATCCCACCGGTGAACGTGTTTTTAATATGTAATTTATTGAAAATTTCGGCAGCATCTCCCTACAGTTCTTCAAATGCACGATATTATGATATTAATCAATAATATATGCATTCGAAGAACAATAAAGAGATACTGCTGAAATAATCAATAAAGTACATATTAAAAGCACATTCACACCCTAGGTGTGTGATTTAACAATCGTGGACAGTCCCGACAGGGACTGCCGAAGATATACCTCTATTAGGTATATCTTGGGCGGATAACTATGTTTGGTAGTTTGTCAAATATTATATGTATATATATAAATCTTACCTCTGGTAGACGATTAGCCGATGCTAAGACGGTTGAGGTCGGAAGCCTAAATAAAGTCGTAGTCCTGATGCATAAATGAAAAACGACAACATTAGAATTCATCAAAAAATCAAGGTTAAATGCTAGCTAAACCGCGGAAAAAAATCGACAGCATCTCCCCTATATTTCTAACGTCTCCAAATCAGTTTTATCAAAGTCAAATTCGCACGCACCATCTAGAACTGGTAACATACATAAACTTATCTTCACTGATGTATTTAGTTTACAGAAACAGAAGTCTAAGTTTTAAAACTGAAACTGAGGTCGATGTTCCTTCCTTCTGTTATTTAATTCAATCTGTTATATTGGCTAGCCCTTCTCAATGTGTTTATGTCTGAGCTATTAGGTTCAATAGTTTTTCACTTCTCTAAACAGCCCCAACATCTTTCTGTTGCCTCTACTGAACAGATTCACACAGAACTCAAACAGAAATAGAAACTGAAAGAAAAGAAACAGACAGACAGAGATGGTGTATGACTCCTCTCTGTTTGTTCACGTGTTTGAATTCTCAAACCTTTCTAAACTGTCGATCCTGTCAATTTGGTGTGTTATAAAGTTTCTAACTCAACTAAACCCAAGGCAACTTTGTTACAGATGCAGAATTAGTCAGAACCTGATCTGATAGGAAACTGAAGCTGAAATCCAAACTGAAATCAAAACAGAAACTGAGTTGTGTTCTTGCTTTCTTCCCTGTCTGTTTTTTTTTCTTTCAACTGATTATACTTCTCCTAACTCCTTACCCAGTTACTTAAATATTCCATTAAGCTTTTAAATCCAGACCAAAACTCAAACAACTTGTTACAGTTCTGTTCCATTCATGAAACTGAGATATGCTACAGTTCTGTTCCATTCATTTTTCAGGAATCGGTAATATACTTGAACTTACTTTCTTTCCTGTGGCAGTTTTAAGTAGTAGCATTTTTAAAACTACACTATTATGTATTAATTGTAATACTAAATGCTAAGAATAAATAAATATAGCAGTTTACAGATTGGTTTGCAAAGTTACCGTAACTAAGCACCGAAGTGGGCAAGTAGTGTAGAAATCAGCCCACAAACTAGGTCGCAATTAACTGTGAATCTGGGCACAAATATATGAACAAGGTTAGAACATTTGCCATTACACTCTCAGGATTCGATACAAACGAGGTTAGAACTTGCAATCGAAATGCATGTATATGAACAAAGTTAGAAAAAAACGACAATCAATCGATCGCATACCCAATACGCGATAGAGACGTCGACGGTGAGACCAGTGGTAGATGGGTGGTGACCGGCGGCGATGGGAGTGACAAAGGTGGTGGGAGCGACGGCGGCGATGGCCGTTAGCAAGGTGACGGGAGAGAGGAGGCGATTTCAGTGAGGAAGATAGCGCGAAAGAGAAGAAGAGTTACTGTGAGTAGAGTGTGCAGAGTGTAGGTAAATGTTTAAATGGACTTTAGATTACGGTTTACATGTAAACCGTAAACTAAAGTCACACTTTACATGACGGTTCCCAAAAAAACCGTAATCTAAAGTGTAACGAAATTAAAAAAAAAGCGCGATAATTATTTGGCATATGTTGGGTTTCAAACATAGGTAACACATTAATATAAAGTTTTTATTAATCTAAAATACACTGGTAAAACGACGTCGTTAACCGTAATCTAAAGTGTAACGAAATTAAAAAAATAGCGCGATAATTATTTGGCATATGTTGGGTTTCAAACATAGGTAACACATTAATATAAAGTTTTTATTAATCTAAAATACACTGGTAAAACGACGTCGTTAACTGTAATTTAGATTACGCGCGGAGTCAAAAAAATCAAATAATACGGGAAATATTTGGCGTCAGGTCAAAACGACGTCGTTGACCATCAGTCGGAGGTAGACGCACCTTTTTTAGGACAGACTTTAGATGATGTTTATTAGTGAAACCGTAATCTAAAGTCCGCTGACCGTAAAGCGCGCGTCAACACGGGACTTTAGATTACAGTTTCACTAATAGCCGTCATCTAAAGTCTGTCCTAAAAAAGGCGCGCCTACCTCCGATCGATTATTGATTACGGTTAATTCAATCATCGTCGCTAATTAATTCCGGTCTTCCTATTAATCACGGTGTCTGTTAAAGCCGTGATTAAACCACCGTCATTAAAGGCCCGCGTTCCACCAGTGGGACTTGTTTACAGCTCGATTTGCTGACTGTCATTTTGATGAGTCATATTTCCCATCATTAGGGGGAGAAAATAAGCAATTGGTAAAGGAGATTACATGGAACGAACCATCATTACTACATTACGATCCTCGCACTAAGCAATGTGAACAAGATGTTCAACATATTATTAATCTCCAAAAGCTGGCAAACCAATTGCCTGATGCATTTACTGACCTAAATCAGGTGACACAGTCGTATGTGCCAGCTAAAAATGCTCCCGCTAAAATTGATGTCCATGGAGGACAGGTTACAAATGAGTCTAACACACGTATAAAACGTGGTAGACCAGTCGGTTCCAAAGATAAAAACCCTCGAAAACGAAAGGGATGCATTAAAGATGGTCTAAGTGAAAAGGGTGAGACTCTTGAAGAGTTCGTAGACATGACAGTTGTAGAAATGCAGAAAAATCAGGTACCTGAAACAAATATTGATAATGAAGAGATCTCTATCAACTATGTCATGACTGGAATTCGATGGAACCGACATGAAATTGACGTCGATGAAACTTTTGCATATAATGTAGCGCTACAAGTTGAATAATGAAGAGGATCATGAACCAAAGTCTGTTGAAGAATGCAGACAAAGAAATGATTGGTCAAAATGGAAAGATGCTATTGAAGCAGAATTAAACTCACTTCGAAAACGTGAGGTTTTTGGACCAGTGGTCCACACACCCAGTAAGATAAAACCAGTTGGTTATAAATGGGTGTTTGTGCGAAAAAGAAACGAGCAAAATGAAATTGTGAGATACAAAGCTCGTCTAGTGGCACAAGGTTTTAGTCAAAGACCTGGTATTGACTATGAAGAAACTTATTCCCCAGTTATGGATGTCACAAGTTTTAGATACTTGATTAGTTTGGCAGTCCAAGAAAATCTTGAGTTTCGTTTAATGGATGTGGTTACAGCCTATCTATATGGATCGCTTGATAGCGACATTTATGAGGCTACCAGAGGGATTTAAATTGCCCGAAGCATTTAAATCAAGCTCTAGAGAAAAGTTCTCTATTAAATTGAATAAATCCCTCTATGGACTAAAGCAGTCGGGCCGTATGTGGTATAATCGCCTTAGCGACTTCTTGCTTAAGAAAGGCTATAAGAATGACTCGATTTGTCCCTGTATATTCATAAGGAAAAGTGGATCTGGGATTGTCATAATTGCAGTCTATGTTGATGACCTCAACATAATTGGAACATCTGCAGAACTTCAACAAGCTGTTGAATGTTTAAAGTCAGAATTTGAAATGAAAGATCTTGGTAAGACAAAGTTCTGCTTAAGACTGCAACTCGAGCATTCACCAAGTGGGGTATTCCTACACCAGACTCAATATATTACAAAGGTGTTGACAAGATTTTATATGGACCATGCTCATCCGTTGAGCTCCCCAATGGTTGTTAGGTCCCTAGATGTAAACAAGGATCCATTTAGACCCCGGGAAAGTGATGAAAAGTTACTTGGTCCTGAAGTCCCATATCTAAGTGCCATTGGAGCATTAATGTACTTGGCGAGTCATACTCGACCTGATATAGCATTCTCAGTAAATCTATTAGCAAGATATAGTGTTGCTCCAACCAAAAGACATTGGAATGGTGTTAAACATGTACTTCGTTATCTTCGAGTACAATGGATATGGGGTTATACTTTCCAAAGACACCTAAGTCTGGTCTAGTAGGTTACGCTGATGCTGGCTACCTATCTGATCCCTACAAGGCAAGGTCACAAACAGGTTATGTATTTACTCATGGAGGTACGGCCATATCATGAAAGTCTATAAAGCAAACGCGTGTCGCCACCTCCTCTAATCATGCAGAAGTTCTAGCAATGCACGAAGCCAGCCGAGAATGTGTTTGGTTGAGGTCCATGATCCAGCATGTACAAGAGACGTGTGGCCTATCTTTTGATCAGAAAATTCCCACGACATTATATGAAGACAATGCTGCCTGTATAGCCCAGATGAGAGACGGGTACATCAAAGGAGATAGAACGAAGCACATATCTCCCAAGTTTTTCTACACCCATGAGCTTCAGAAGAATGGAGAAATTGATATACAACAAATCCGTTCAAGCGAGAATTTGGCAGATATATTCACCAAGTCACTTACAACTTCAACTTTCGAAAAGTTAATCCGCAAGATTGGGCTATGTAGATTCAGAGACTTGAAGTGACGTTTGGTTCAGGGGGAGAACTTATGATTGCACTCTTTTTTCCTTAGTCTTGGTTTTTATCCCACTGGGTTTTTCCAAGCAAGGTTTTTAACGAGACAATCAATATCGGACATTCAAGGGGGAGTGTTATATATTATATATATTTAGTGAATGTCCATATTGCCCTTTTCAGGTTATCCCATACTCTCTATAAATAGAGACTATTGTACTCAGTTGTAAAGTGAATGAAAACCTGATTACCGCTTTCTACTCTTTCTCTATTCTCTCATTTACAACACATTATTAGTTTATGATTTTAAGGGGTCGTTTTCTATTTTTCTTCGGTAAGAGAACTTCGAAAGCAAATATTGACAGAGCCCAACGGACCAAGATGTAGAGTTTTTTTAAGGGTAGAGGTTAGGCGAAGCAAAAACCCTATTCGGAGTTGTGGTTACCTTTGCTACATTTCTAACGCTCGAGACGGGAGATAGGAAAAGAGGAATGTGGAGATCAGTAGCCAGTAAAGTTTCACTGGCCAAATACGCGGCTTCGAAGCTTCATCCATTTCGTCCTCAATCACAGGTACTACTTCACAATGGCTACCATCTGAAAACATGCACATCTTGTGTTGATTCAGCTAGCGCATTTTCTAGAAGGCATACCTTATTTCAGAGGGCTAGGAATTTTTCTCAGTCTTCGCTAGATACTAGTGAATCTGAATCTGAGGAAGATACCTCTGGTTCTGCGTTGCCAGATGTTCATAAAATTGATGAGACTAACGAGGGTGTCGATGAGGCAGCACATGGTCCGATGTCTTCTGTAACGGAAGGGTTAACTCTGGATGCAGATGGAACGAGCCTAGAGAAAGATGATTCGGTGGTGGAGGAAATTCATGAGGAAGCAAATGAGATTAATGCTGAGAAACTGGAAAAACTTTTGTCTCTGCTTCAGAGTACTGTAAATGAGTCGCTGGAATCAAGCCTTGATGATCTGCAGTTGTCTTTAAGCGAGAATCTTGTGTTAAGAGTACTTGAGACCCCTCTCATTCCAGGAGCACATCTACTCCGGTTTTTCAGATGGGTTTCAGAGAAGAATGAGTTCTCTACTACCACCTCAGTATTGTTTGCTCTTGTTCGTGGTGTTTGCCAGGGTGTGAAACGAAAAGATGCCTATGCTCTGTGGGATATAATAAAGGAGATAGGACAGAAGGAGAACGGCTTGCTCAATGCAGAAATACTCAATGAGCTGATATCTGCTCTTTCAAAACTTGGGAAGGGTAAAGCTGCGTATGAGGTCTTTAACAAGTTTGATGAATTTGGGTGTGTTCCAAATGCAGAAACATACTACTTTACGATTGAAGCTCTCTGTAGAAGGTCTATTTATGGCTGGGCATGGTCGGCTTGCGAGCAAATGCTCAACGCTAAAATCTTGCCTGAAAGCGATAAGATTGGTGGAATTATCTCCTTGTTTTGCAAAGGCAATAAAGCAAAAGAGGCACATGTGGTCTACATCTGTGCGAAAGAGAATGGGAAGTACCCTCCTAGCAGAGCATTGAACTTTTTGATCAGTCGTTTGTCACTAGTTGATGAGACTGTCGAAATAGCCATGA
This sequence comes from Limonium bicolor, assembly GCA_023374045.1. Taxonomy (NCBI): domain Eukaryota; kingdom Viridiplantae; phylum Streptophyta; class Magnoliopsida; order Caryophyllales; family Plumbaginaceae; genus Limonium; species Limonium bicolor. The sequence goes on along the minus strand of CM041778.1, from coordinate 371,099,100 downwards.
AGATGTTGGATGATATTTCAGAGAAAGATAGAAAAGGTGCAATCAATCCTTTTTCGCATGTCATTAAGGGTTTATGCAGAATGGGCAATGCTAATGGGGCTAAAGAATTGTTGCTGAGGATGATTGAGGGAGGCCCACCTCCTGGAAACATGGTTTTCAACTGTGTAATAGGAAGTCTCTCAAAAAGTGGAGAGATGAAAGATGCAATGGAAATGCTAAGGCTTATGGAGAGAAGAGGATTGAAGCCTGATGTATACACTTACAGCATTATTATTAGTGGGTATACCAAGGGGGGTGCGATGGACGAGGCATGCGGAGTATTGGCAGAGGCCAAGAAGACACACTCCAAACTCTGTCCAGTGACTTATCACACTCTAATTCGAGGGTATTGCAAGCTTAAAGATTACAAGAAGGCGCTGAAGTTATTGGGCGAAATGAAGAATCACGGTGTTCAGCCAAATGTTGATGAGTACAACAAGCTGATCCAGTCTCTTTGCTTGGAGGCTCTGGATTGGAAGACATCTGAGAAGCTGTTGGAGGAGATGAAGGAGAAAGGTCTGTTTTTGCCTGGTATAACTAGGGGTCTTATAAATGCTGTAAAAGAGTTGGAGCAAGAGGCATTGTTACAGAATAAGATAGAAGCTTAAATCTGAGATCTGTTGTTTTATTAATTATTTTACTTGCGTTGGTCCTTCCTGAAACGTGGATGCCTAGATCTTCTTGTTGCTAGATTCATCTTCTTTTGCTGTTGTTTAACAGAAGTTGCAAACAAACCGAGAAAGAGGATCCTCGGTATAGGTTCTGTAGTCATGCTCCCTTACTTCATAATTGATTCTCAGCAACCTAAACTCTTTATTAGGTGTTGGCTATCATTTTTTTTTTTGGTCTGCTAGTTAGCTATAAGCTTCTTTTTACTGGTTTACGCTGGAGCAATGCTTGTGGATTTTGTAATCATTGTTGTTCCCATACTTCTACTTCAGACTGGCTAGCCGAAAACATAAACATGTTTCAATATTCTGGCTCTTGCACTTCTGTGTATTCTAAGCTAGCAGAAAACACAAACGCCCCCTTAATATCCTAGAAACCTCTCATTAAGTAGTTCCTGCATCTCATCATATAGAGTTGCCACAACGATAGTTGCTTGTATGAGTGTACTTGCTTTAAATTTCAACATATTTTTAAGATACGCATAGACAGAGGCTCAAAGGATTACTAATTGGAAAGTTCTGGAGTGGGTACGTTAATGTGTTTGTCTCTCCGCAAGCCTGGAATCTTTTATCAGTGATGTAGAGGGATATTATTCAGTCAGCCTGTTCACTGATATTATTGGGTTTTGGTCGTCGTCTCTACAACTGTAGTAGATTATCAGGTTCATGTGGGTGAAATATGGAGTGCATTGGAATTTCTTTCTTATCCTATCTTTTGTATTGATTCTGAGCTCTATGTTACATATACATCCTAAATTCTGTGGCATCATTGGTTTACTGATTCATCCAGGGTCTTTGAGTCTGTACATGGTTGGTATTTTATTTCCGAAAAATTCTTCTGCTCAATTTGGTTGAAGTATTTGACCTATTATGACAAAAAAATACGGGTTCGATGCTTTGCATTATGGTTAAACTGCGAGAGTTTCCTGGGCAACATGGATTTAGGTTATTTATTCTAGTATATGTGCGGTAAGCTTCCAAGTGTTACCATATTTGATCATGTTTTCCCATAATTAAGACAATTCTTTTCATCATTTGATTTTCATTTTCTCCAGTATAAATGTGCAGCTTTCTGTTGTTAAAAAAACAATTATTAGTGGAGGGGGGAGGGGATTTGGTTGATGGTTATTACAGCCTCGTAGAAATTTCAAAAAAAAAATAATTTGACCAGTTCATCACTTCTTGTAGCCTGTATGACAGCAAAGCTTATCTAGAACATGAACTTTTGGACCACTGCTGTTTCAACTCTAGCCGCAAGCCTCACTTCCTCAACGTCAATATCTTTGACTCTGAAAATAGCAACGATCAACTTGCTCCTTCTGCGACATTTCCATCAATTGGACCTCCTTAAATGTTCTTTGCCGCTCATCCATTTGTATCCGCAGCAAGCATACCTCTAATTTACTCTGCAAGGAGCCAAAGCTATTATCTCACATGGCATTCTCTAACTCTAAGTCATCTCTTCTTTCTCTATATCCCTCATTCTCAGGAACCAAAGTTGTCATTCTATTCTTGTTCTTGGTCATTGAATCATCATCGGCTGAGAACTCAAACCTTTTCAGAGAATACATAGGAGCAAATTTCAAAGACGTGAAGTTCTCTGATGTTCCTATCAACCCAAAGACCCAATTCGACTTCATCCTGTCCTTCGCCATAGACTACACCACCACATCTGACCCAACTCCAACTAATGGTAAATTCAATATCTTTTGGGACTCAACCAATCTCAGTCCTCAAGATGTTAATTCCATTAAATCCCAACACTCAAATGTAAGGGTAGGCTTAAGCTTAGGAGGAGCTACTGTTTCATCCAAATCCGTATATTTCAACCTTACGACAGTCAATTCATGGGTCTCAAATGCATTCATCTCCCTCAAATCAATCATCCAAGAATACCATCTTGACGGGATAGATATCGACTATGAACAATTTCAAGCTGATCCTAACACCTTCGCTGAATGCATTGGACAACTTATAATGAAACTGAAGGCAAATGGACTTATCAAATTCGTTTCCATTGCTCCGTATGATAACTCCGAAGTTCAAAACCATTACCAAGAGCTGTGGAAGAGATATGGTGATACTATAGATTACGTGAACTTCCAGTTCTACGCCTATGATAAAGATACCAGTGTTGATCAATTTGTCAAATACTATGAAGAACAAAAGAGGAATTAGCAAGGAGGGAAGATCTTAACCAGCTTTATAACTGATGGAAATGGTGGGCTCGGTCCTCAAGATGGCTTCTTTGATGCCGCAAAGAAGCTTAAGAGCATTGATGAGCTCAATGGTATTTTCGTTTGGTGTGCTGATAATTCCAAGGCCTTAGGTTTTAAATATGAAAAGCAATCGCAAGTATTGTTGGGTTCTTCTACATAGGTATTGATCTTAGGAATATATATATAAAATATTTTATTAGGAATAATTTTACAACTTATGTGGCTGTAATGATGTTGGCAAATCTATATTGACCAATCGATCCAAGCTCACCATCAGCTAAGTGGTATCCTTTATTTTCGTCAACACAAGTGTAAAGCCATTTCAACTGTCTAGGAGTTATGCGCCAAAGTTTATCATGAAGTCACTATATATGTAAAAAGTAAATATTACATTAAAGCAACTTTAGAGTAAGAGTAATTATTCAACCACGTGAAGACCTGTATGAAACCACAATACAAGGTGGAGGGTGTCACTAGTCAACAAAGGATTGGGGAAAATATTAAGAGAAGAAAAAGATCAAAGAAAAAAATCAAGACAACTGTATGTGCGGGAAAGAATTGGGAAGGGGTGAATATGATTTTTGTTATTAGGAGAGAGAAATAAATATTTTTTTCAAAATGGTATAACTTATAAAGTATATGTAATAAAAAAAATTATATCATTGTTCATCATTATTAGTACTCTTCAAAACAAGATGCATTATGGATATGTTTTGGTAAACTTAAAATTTTATATTTTAGAATGAGTATATATTAGATATTTTAAAAGTGAATTTTATTCATTAGCAAAATGAATCTTCTTTAATATAAAATGAACCTTATTCATTAACAAAATGATCATAACCTCAAACACTCTAAAAACCACCACCCTAGACTAGTTAAAAACGTCGAAGACATTTTTATGGTTTGTAATGCAGACCCTATACCATAAACCACAAACCCTAAAACCTGTCGAGTCAGTAACGACGATATAAAGTGTAGAACTAATACAAAAAAGATTATCCTACCCCCAAACACCCTAAAAACCACCATGGGAAAGCTAAAAATGTCGAAGGCATTTTAAGGGTTTGTAGTGCGGGGTTTAGGGTTTAACGACCTTAAACCCTAAACCACAAACACTAAAAACCTGTCGAGCCTGTAACGACGATATAAAGTGTGGAACCAATGCCAAAAAGATTACCCTACCCCCAAACTCCCTAAAATCCACCCTAAGAATGCTAAAAATGTCGAAGGCATTTTTAGAGTTTGTAGTGCAGGGTTAAGGTTCACTTTTAAAAACACAAAGGATTCACATTGTTTTATATGAAATGTTCACTTTTCTTAAACATAATATTCACTTTTTTAAAACGAATGATTAACTTTCAATAAATAAACGGTTCATATTGTTCTCACATAAGTTTGTGGAAGGATTAACTTTTATTAGTATTAAACAAAATATTCACTTTTCTTAAACCTTTGATTCACCTTTTTAAAAACCTTTGATTCACTTTTCTTAAACCTCTGATTCACTTTTCTTAAACCTCTTATTCACTTTAGTTAAACAATCTCAATTTACGAGAGTCGCTTTTTTAAACCTCTGATTCACTTTTCTTAAACCCATGATTCACTTTATAAAAACCTTGATTCACATTTCTTAAACCTCTTAATCACTTTTGATAAACAATCTATGATTACGAGATTCACTTTTCTTATTACTCTAATTCACTTTGTAATAACCTGTGATTCACTTTTTAACAACCTTTGATTCACTTTTCTAAACCTCTGATTCACTAGTCAAACAATCTCTGTTTATAAGATTCACTTTTTTTTTCAAAACCTCTTATTCACTTTTATGTAACTCTCTGATTCAATTTTTAACAACCTTTGATTCACTTTTTAACAACCTTTGATTCATTTTTCTTAAACTTAAGATTCAAAATGAATCTTAAAACATATGTACATACAAAAAATAACAAATAAAAAATTTATCAAAACATACTCATGTTGGGTCTTATTTTGAAGAGCTCGAATTATGATGAACAATGGTATACAATTTATGTTATTTGGGCTTATATATAATAAAATATAACATTTTAAAGTTTTACAAAAATATAAAACACAAAAAGATAAAATAAGACCAAAAGAGCCAGGTTCGAATTCGCGTTATTCAATTACTAGCTTTAACCGATTTTCATCAAAGTTGTAAAAAAATAGTCATGAACAACAAATTGTAATTTGAAAATTTTCAACAATTTTATTTTTAGGAGAGGACTGGGCGACAAATTATCAAATTTGATTTATTAAAATTTAGGTTAAACAATCTTTCAAAAAAGAATTTAGGTTAAACAATATAAGTAATCAGGGGAACAAACACACTCATTCACTTATACATTGTTTGTGTGCATATAGGGAGAGTTAGAATTAGCATATGAACCATTTTCTTGCAAACCAACCTGTAGTAGTGAAATAAATAACATTCTTTACTAAATATGATTATATTTTCTGATAAGTATATATTCTAATATTTATTTAGACTTTGTTTGATAAGTTTGTTTTACCGTTATATTGGTATGGTTGTTTTATATGTGACACTATGTTATTGAAAGAGAACGCAAGATCATGGAGACCACACCTTTATACTGCATTTATATCGTCAAATATGCCACGTTTATACCAAGACCGAACGGAGCTTATAACGTTTGTAGAGGAACATGGGGTGCAGTGGAATTTCTTTTTGTTTGATCAATAACAATGGAATTTCTTTCTTTCTTTTTTTGAAGGAAAGGACTAGCTTCTTATATTATATTAAAAAGATTACATGCAAGTGGACACTTGTCCAAAAGATACATCCAAAGACTAACATGTGTCCTAAAAGTAGAAAACTTGCATGAAAAGCTTTATCATCATAGTGAGCAACCACCATGGCCAGCCCTAGCACCACCACCACCATCGCCGTCTTCATCTGCGGTTTTTCAAATGTTGTTGATCCGCATCCTGTTAGCAATAGCAATCGGCTAGCAAAGCCGAAAAGGATCCAACGGCTCGACCGAGCTCGAATAAGTCTCTGAGACACATGCAAGAACATAATCGGTGGATAATCCAAAACCCAACCCAAACCCAAAACTCACTAGGCACGAAAGCACAAAAGCACAAAACAAGCTAGAAGAAAATGAAGAACTTCTCCCGCAAGAGAAGAAACTAAGAACTATGTAGAACAAGAAAGAAAGATATCTACAAGACCATAGATTAAGAAGTACTAGCAAAAGATAAGGAGTAGAAAGAAAAAATGAGAAGAAAGGGAGGAGAGAGGAGAGAGCATTTTCCCTCTCTATGACTACATTGTGCCTTTGCAACAGTGGAATTTTTTCTTACCCTAATACTTGTACTCATTTTGAGTTCATGCTAATTATGCATTCTAAATATTGCAACATCATGTGTTTACTGTCATTCTTAAATATTTGGGCCGGTATGTACACAGTTGGCGAAGTTGTTACTGACACTGTTGCAAGTATAATATTCTAGTACAATTGTGCTCCTATCGCTTTCGAGTATGAAGATTAGAAATGTCATACTCAAGTCAACAAACTAGAGTAAATCGGAAGACTAAAACTACCTAAGCATAAAATGTTAAGGGTAAGTGTGACAACAATGACAACTAAAATGATAACCGGATAACAAGGAAGAATATAATAAATTGGGTTTCTTATAACATAAACAACAGCTCGAATCGGTCTTCTGTTCCCACCCTCTTTCTTTTGCGCTCTCTAACCCTAGAAGAATAATCACAAACACTAAAGATAAGTTGAAGAACAAATTATGTTTTTTAACGAATTATAATTAGTTGAGACAACACAGCTGCATCCTGGTTCAATCTAACACCGTTAAATACCGGTTTGTTTCAATGATGATTAGGTCACAATCAAGCCCCACACAGTAGTGGACCCAGAACTTTTGTTTAGGGGGTTTGTGACACTATTGTTCTTTAAAATAATATGTTATTTTGTATTTTGTAAAAATTTATAAGAGTATTTGGATCCACCTCTGTCCCCACATCTAAAACAATTGGTTTGATCCCTACAGGCTAGTTCTCTGCTTGAGCCTCGCATGTAAACAGAGACCAAAGGAGGCTTAAATATTTGTTCATAACATTAAAGCTAATTAAAATAAGAGAATTAAATATAATATTAATGAATCCGAAAGTTATAACAAGATGGATTCAAAGGTTCAAGACTACCTAGAATGTGCAAACTCTCTACTCAACCATAGTGTAATATGAAACTACAACAATGAAGCAAGACACAGTACAAGTCGAAATGAAGGGAAGAAGAAACTGCGGCTAGATTTTATCAATTCAGGTCCATGCTCCACCTATAATCCGTTCACAACTGCTCTCACTTCAACTGTTCTCCTACGCTCTCGAGTGTTGCCGCTCTGCTATTTTTTTATGCATTCTTCTTCTTTGCTTTAGCTTTATATAATGCATTTTTTTTCCAAAAATTTGTTGCGTCGACCTTGCGAGGTCCGTTGCAAGGTCGCACGCTTACAAAAGCAGTGAGGGCATGTCACGGTGGAGTCTAACCTTGCAATCACACTGGAATCTGACCTTGCGACTTGGAAGCAAGATCACACCAAACCCAAGAGTTTTCATTTGCAGCATCATACTGGCGTCCGACCTTACTCAGACCAACAAGGTCAGAAACGAGGTCTGACCTCACCATAAACAATAGTATATCCTTAGTTTTGACTCATGCTTCATCCGGTATTTGAGCCACCCACCTTAGACCCACTCTTTAAGTTATTTTGTAACGACCCCAAAACCACCCAGTCTCTGAGACCGCCACACGCCGTGCACTTATTACCTAAGATACGCAAGACTACACTCACAAAATCCAAAACTGAACAAAAGACTCTTGTATTATACAAATGAGAGCTTACAAACTGTTCATACATCTTATAGACCAAAAGCTAGCGGAAACGTACATAAGATGCAAGGCTAAAAAGTACAAAAAGCCACGAGGCCAATGATAAGTGGTGAAATAATGTAATTATAGGGTCTTCAGTTACCTTCGTTTTATTCAACTGTTGACCTATTGTACCTCTTTATAGAGCATTTTGCTAATATTAGTGAACTTATACACTTTTGGTTGTAATTTAGGTAAAAGCTCATTTGGGCATGTTTTTGAGACCTAATGCACCCTCTAGCCAAGATACAACACTTTGGAAGCAGAACGAGAATGACGGAGCAGTTCGGGAAGCCCTTGGTAGACAAATGGCCCTTCTAGAGCAGACCGACCCAGGCGGCCGACCCACGTGGGTCGGTTGAGCTCATCTCTACGCTTCTAGAACGGACAGGCCTAGTAAAACCGACCCACAGACTCAACCCTGAGCTACTGGAATGTACCGACCCAGGAGAGGAGACCGACCCACCTAGGTCGGTCGCAACTAAAAAACGCTCATGTGTCATCTTCTACAGAGGGCCGACCGACCCATGTGGGTCAGTCGGAATGAAAATTTGCAGAAATTACTGCTTCAAAATGGAGAAAAATTGGCCCCACATCCTCATTCTCTACACTTCCACACCCTTAAAACGAGAGAGAGAGAGAGAGAGAGAGAGAGAGAGAGAGAGAGAGAGAGAGAGACGATTTTGTTATGCCCCATATTTTTTTTATTTTCTTTATGATTCACAAAGGGAGTTCATATTAATTTTTGATCTTATATTAGTATGTCTATGACATTCTCCTATTGTTAGTACGTTAGCTTGAGGAAAGAGGGCTAAAGATGTCCTTTTCGTTATGTCATCAACTAAGGAGTTTTCTATTTTAGTCATTTATTTCCTCATCCTTCCTCATTCTCTAATTCATGATCTTTTCCTCCTCACGCTCTCAGCTCCGGCTTCGCTCTTCATCTAGTAGCCTCTCTTTGCTTTCTTCCGCTCATCTCCAATTCTCTTCCAATGTCCAGATGCTAGTTTGTTCATTGTGGATTCCGTTTGTCAGTCGATGGTTCCTCAGGTTTGATTTGTATATTTCTGCTTTGTCCCCCATTGAGTTTCCTCCTTTCCCTTTCTAATTTGATTTTGGAATCCGACTATCCAGTTCGAGCGTTCGTGATCCGAGAGGAGGTTTCAAGGAGTGATCGTTGCGTAGAGTCCACTGAGATAGCTTTACTTCGGATGTGAGGTAGGTGGTAGATGGATTCAGTTGCGTATGTTCACCCACGGGGGATTTAGATTAATGTTTCCGTATATGTTTATTTGACTCTCCAATTTATGGTGATTTTGATTGGTTTCTGATGTGCATTTTTAATGCGTTAAAACCCCATGGGATTGTGCTTTGTTTTGCATATTTTGATATGGAGATTGAAGCCTTAACAATGGTGAATTTGGCTCTGTAATGCTCTCTTGATTCGACATTATTTTGTAGGTTTTTCACTGTGTCCGGATATCTGTCCGGACTTGTATGTCCGGACAGGTGCCTTGGACGTGTGGTTTTTGTCGCCTATTTTGCTGTGTCCGGACATCCGTCCGAACTTGTATATCCGGACGCAATGCGAGGACGAGTTCTAGATTTACATTTCAGCATGTGTCCGAACATGTAAGTCCGGACACATGTCCGGACACCTCGTAATGTTTTTCTCAGACTTTGTCCGGACTTGTAAGTCCAGGCAGAAGTTCGGATGTCTCTGAATTTTGAATTTGACTTTCGTCCGGACTTGTGACCCGGATGTAAGTCCGGACGTGTGTACTTTCGGCGTCGGCATGTGTCCGAACATGTACGTTCGGACACATGTCCGGACAGCCCTATGTTTTCGCATAAGTTCTTCGTTTAAGCTCCGTTTTGAGTGCTGTTCACAGCATTTTGTTCCTCTCATTGAGTACTATCTGTTTTGATATGTTTTGGCACGTGTTCATGTGTATTTTGATATGAAAGTCTTTGATAAACCTTTGAACTCTAATTTGCTCTAAAAGTGTGTGTTTCAGCTTCTAACTTTAGTTTGACCTTCCGTATTTCATTGGTCTTTGGTTAAGATATCTGTTCCAGCTACGAGTTCTATTTTGACGTGTTTAAGGCCTTGTGCTTTGGTGTTTGTGCTCTACAGCACCTTTTGTTCTGATTTGTTAACTTTATGTTTGGGGACCTAGTTTTTGCTGTGCATTTTGAGCCGTAGATGGCTGGGTCGAGCTATCCCGTAGCATGCTATGTAGACGTCTTTCTGTTTCTGTGGAACCGATGGGTTCTCTGGTCTTCGGACCATTTCTGCGTTGTCGAGGGATCTATTGATCCATTGGTCTTCTGACCATTTTTGCGTTGTCGATGGATCTTTTGATCCTTGGGTCTTTGACCCCTTCTATATGTGTGTGCTGTGACTAGGGTCCTACCTCTGTTTGTGAATTGATCTGTTTTTGTATACTCTATATGTTTCTGAATTCTGATAGACTGTTGTGTGCTTTCTGTCCATTGAAAGCCTCTGGTAAAGTGCATGGTTATGTCTTTTCTCTCTATTTTGGTTTCAGACAGACTGCTATGTGCTTTCCGTCTTCTAACAACCTCTGATTTTGTTAAGCTTCTATTTGTGGTTAAACTTCTGACTTTGTTAAGCTCCTAGTTTAGCAGGCTTCTGTTTCTGCCTTCTTCCTCTAAGTCCTCTGCTTCTGATTTCGTTATGCTTTCGTATAAGTATAAATGTATGTTCAGTAATAGTTTTGAGCATGCTCAGCTGATGATGTTTATCACTTGTTGAGCTATAGTTTGGCTCAGCCCTATTTTCGTATGATTTGTAGGTTTTAGCTCTTGGATGGAGTCTTCTACTTTACTTTTACTTTTTGTTTGCTTTTGGACCTGTATTTGTAATGCGAGCCTAGTGGCGCTTTGTATTTAGTCTTAGTTTTGCATTTGGCTTCCGCCTGTGGATTGTAAAGACAAGTTGTAATCGTTCATCTGTATATATATGAGTATTTGATTATATTTTGAGGATTTGCTAGTGCATCCTTGCGTTTCTTAGGTAATAAGCGCGCGTCGTGGTCTCTCAACTAGGGTGATTTTGGGGTCATTACATTTAGTGGTATCAGAGTCAGGTTTGGCTGTCGTTGGAATTTTTTGGGTGTCTGCATGTATACGCTTCCGTGTCTTTGTCTGCTAATCCACTAAAAACCCCTATAGTTAAAATATTTAGCAACTGGAATTGTGTGAGTTTTGGTGTGAATTTGTTTTCTCTGTTCGTAAGTTTTGTTTGTTGCGCTTTTCTCTGATTTGGTTCCGTCCAGACATGTATGTCTGGACGGGGTTATCTAACGCTTTTAACTTACAAATTTTTAACGTGTCCGGACGAGGTGCGAGGACGGGTTTCGGGTTTGCATTTCAAGTTATGTCCAGACTTGCAAGCCCGGACACAAGTCCAGACACACTGTGTAATTTTTTTCGGAACTCCGTCCGGACTTGCAGGGTCGGACGCAAGTCTGGACGCTTCTCTTTGATTTTTGCCGTGACTTCCGTCCGGACTTGCAGGGTCAGACGCAAGTCCGGACGCACTTTTTTCCGCCTTGACTCATGTCTAGACTTGCAAGGTCGGACACAAGTCCGGATACGACACTGTTTTTGCACAAAATGCTCATTGAGCTCCGTTTTGACTTCCATTTTCGGCGTTGGATTTCCCTTCAAATGCTTAAGTGTTTTTACTTATGTTTGGTGCTTTTCTACACACTTAAGCTTTGTGGTTTAAGCTTCTGTTTTGGGACTAGTTTTCTTTGAATCTGAGCCGTGGATGGCTGGGTCTAGCTATCCCGTAGCATGCTGTGCAGAACGTCCTTCTGTTATCTCACGGGTGTCTCCCTCATTCTGTTCACGAGTGGTTTTCCTCTTCTGTTCACGGAGTCTCTTCGTTCTGTTTATTTGCATTGAACACTAGTGTCCCACTCTGTTTGTGATTCTATCTGTTCTGCCTTATTCTTCTGAACTCCACTTTGTTTTGAGACTAATTGTCTTCTGCTGCTGTCCATTTCTATTGGTAAAATTAACCTCTCCTTCTGTTTGTTTTCTGGACCTCTATATAAGTTTCCAACTGTTTTGAGCATGTTTATTGATGAAGTTTATCATCTACTGAGCGTGTGGTTGTTCATTCCCCTACTTTTTGCTAACATTTACAGATTGATCAGCGAAGGATCACTTTTCTGTTTCTGGAACTTTAGCTCACCTTTGATTACTGGCTTGCTTACGCTTTTAGACTTTGTGTAGCCTTTGGGCTTTTGACTTTGCTTATGTTTAGCTTTGACTTTTGAGTTGTATTTTGATATTTGGATTTTCCTTTTTGAAGGTTGTAAGACAATACCGTTGCTATAAGTATTTATATAAGCTTCTTTTCGCCTATTTGTTGGATCCTTTGTTAGAGTCTTGCGTATCTTAGGTAGTAAGTGCGCGACATGTAGCGACCTTAGAACTAGGCCGTGTTTTGGATCATTACAATGATACTATTGGATTTAGTATATTTGAAGTCAAAGACCTGCATCTATCTCACGAAATAATAGACTCAATATCTCATTTGGTAGTTGCTCGCAGCTTGATGTAACTTTGTTTCAACTTCAAGTAATTAATAATGATTTAGAGATTCAAACTTCAGATAACAACTTACTAAAGAAAGGGAATCAGTGATGGTGTAGTGCCAAAAATGGAGAAAAATCGAGGGTTGAAGGTTGAGGTCAACTTCGGCGGGTTGAGGTCGTAAAGAAGAAGGAAAAAACACCACTTGGATTGGGTTTTGGTAAGTAATGTGTCAGAGGATTCCATGCTCACCGCAAAAAGGGCCTCAATATTAAGAAATGTAAGACTGATATGGCCTACAAGGCTCCCAGGTTGGTGATCAACATAGTACACATGAAGGAGAATAACTCAGTTGCACCTTCCCAACATGAAGAAGTGGTAGTCCTTGCTCCAAGCGGGGCCGTCGGGCAAAATGATTGAAGATATCCATGGTTTCCTAGGTTGGTATTGTGCATGCGTAACCATGGTTGTGCTTTTTTCTTTTGCCGTTTATGTTGGTTGTGCAATCTGGCTGCAATGGTTTTGAAATACCCCTAAATTAATTTAAATTAATTTAGGGGATTTCTTTTATTAAACCTTGAATAATACTATTAAGTATTAAATTATTATATGGAATTATGAATATTAAACTATTATATGGAATTATGAATATTAAATTATTATATGGAATTATGAATATTAAATTATTATATGGAATTAGGAATATTAAATTATTATATGGAATTATGAATATTAAATATTATATGGAATTGTGAAATTTATTTAGGGGTTTTCTCCTATTTAACCCTAATTATTATACATTATTATATAGTATTATGAATTTAATAATAAGATTTATAAGTCAATAAATCTTGGGAAAATTACTAAACACTCCAAATATATTATAAAGATTTTAGGAAGTGTTGGAACATTGTTTTGAAACATAAAAGTCAAATAAAATTCTAGAAACCTTAAAGCTTATTAAGCCTTGCTAGAGTTGACTTTTTGAGAATGGTCAAACCAGGCCATGAAACCTATACCAATAAATAGGTTATGAAAAACCATGAAGATCGATAAAAAGAACGTCAAAAACGGATCATCCTAGCCAAAGTTATGCTAGATTGAAGTTTTGAATCAAAATTTTAAGAGATGCCACGTGTCACTCTGTAATGGGTCGCCCTCACTTAGCCGATTTCTTCCTTGATTTTCGGTAACGATTTCCCTTACTTTGCCCTAACTTTAGACGGCTATAACTTTTGCATCTCTTAATATTTTTCCATGCCGTCTTCACCATTCTCTTCTCCTACAATTCCTCTTTCCAACCATTACTCATACAAACCCTAAATCCTTCTGAGTCAACCGGAAAATCGAGCCCAAGTAGCCACATTGCGAAACTGTTTACAGAATTCCAGATTTCCCTTCGTTTTCAGGTAACTTGCGTCGATCATAACTTCTTCGTTAATCAACCAAAATTCGATTTCTTTAGCTCGTTGTAAAGATCTCTAATCCCTCTACAATTTTCGTGTTTATGCCCAAGTCTGATTCGTAACCAGTTGGGAGATATAGAGGTCTAAAGTTTCGGTTTCAACAGCACATAAAATAACACCGAAACAGAGAGGTAAACTCGTGTTTTGTAACTTCAATATCTTTCTGTATGGTGCGAGTTAGGTTTAGTTCTTGCTACCAATACGTAGATCTACATTTCTTCTTTCAAATGAGCCCTTACTCATTATCTAACTCGTTTTGTACTGCTAGTAATAGATCCTCAAAGTTGGCATCCCGAACTGTCTAAAGTTCGAGTTTTTCCAGTTTTTTTCCGAATCGGAATTCACCCAATTCGCACAATCCGGTGAGTCTCCGATCAAATTTCCTCCGATATTTTGTTCTTAGTCATGATTTCGACCTAATCCATTTGCCAATTTAGTCAATTTCGTGTTAGGTTAGGAGAATTTGGATGAATTGCACTCGATTTTTATTCTGTACGAGATAAACCCTAGTTTTCGAATCGAATTCGAATTCGAATCTTGATGAACTCTGCATTATAATTGGGGAAATTGGTACCAATAGAACCGAAATTTGATTACGAATCCTAGAAACAAGAATCACTCGATTTCGTTCTGTAGATTAGGAGATATTCGTGAATTAGTACTCGACCTGCTCACTGACTTCGCTGATGAACTCGCAATACAGGGGCCGTCCGATCTCGTTTTAAGAGATTGGACGGCCAAGATTAGATCGGGTGATTTTAAGTTGCTTAAGTTTCTATAAAAATTCAGTAATAGCTCTAACTTGTTAATTTTAGTTAATGGCCTTCCCGAAGGTATTTTGACTTTAAATTTTAACCATAGGTTCCTTATTTAATCTAGTTTATTTTGATGTAAATTATTATGGTTTTGGAGTTTTTAAACATAAGTTATGATTTTTGCAAGTTACGGGTTTTCTGGAATTATTTGGATAAATTAAAAGATAATTTTATGAAATAAAATTTTTATAATATGTCTAAAATGTTATAGTTACTGTATATTAATTTGGGAATTTTTGGGCAATGGTAAAAGGTTTTAAAAATTGTGTTTATGAGTTTTTCATAAGAATAACCTATAATATAAGGTTTTTAATGTAACCAAAAATAAAGTATGGTTTGTTAATTAACTTTTAAGCTGGGGAAAATAAGGGAAACTAAATTAACATTTTATAACAGTAATTTTATAAATTTTTGGTATTAGCTTTTAAGAGAAGTGAAATTATTTACATATATGTATATATACTTATTTAAGTAGAAACTTATGTAAATCAGGGAATTTAATTATTTTACGTTTTGTTTATTATATTATATGGGAGTTAATATTTTTAATTAAAACTAAGGGAAATATGAATATATATATATATTTACATATATATAAAAGGGAATAAAGTAGTAACTTAGAGTAAAACAAGGAACTAATAAATTAACACTTATAATAACTAAATATTATAAGAGCTAGTATCCTAAGATATAGTTAAAGGAAATACTTTATGGAACATACATGGAATGCAGTTAGTAATAAGATAGTTTAAATATAATAAGTTACGTAGAGAATGTCTTGATTAAATTCTAATACATGTATACTTATATATATTAAATAAATAAAGGAAACACTTTATTTTATAAACTGTATATCGGTTGTAGTTATGCCTAAAAGTTATTAAAAATAATTAATACAATAAACTACATAAATAATGTTTTGAACAAATCCTAGTATATATAAATATACACATACTAAACATAAATAAATTAAATACCTTATAGGAAATATAATACGAAGGAATTAATAAGTTAAACTAAACCTCTACATAATACTAATAGGAGAATATTATATGAGGTGGTATTAATTATAGTTATGTATTAGGCTTAAAGAGTTACCTTTGAATTTCCAAGGTTATATATAAACCATATTAAAATACATGTATAGTATTATTTGTCAATGATCAGAATGTAAATCTAAAATTGGGATTAAGTAATTAATAAGTTAAAACTTAGGAAAAATTGTGATTTCATAAAATGTTGTGCAAATAGATCTTATTCTATAAGTATGATAAACAAATGTAATACGTTTACATCTAGATGTTCTTAATATATACCATAATAAAAAAAGTAAAATACTTTTACATCTAAATGTGAGGTGGATTAGTAAGTCTAGATTTAATCATTTCTTAACATTTATGGTATTGAAATATAACTTAATGTTTTAAGATGGAATCATTAAAAGGATTATGATAAAATCTATATTAAACGATGATTTGGAAATTTATCTAAATAATTATCCTTAAGTTTCTTAGAATTAGATAAGCCATATAAAATACATTTATTCCCAATATTCAGGATGTGAGTTTACAGTTAAGTGAGGTATTTAGTGGTGAGAATTTATAGGAGGGTTTATAGATAGGAATTTGATACTTAAAACCTTTGAACCTTTTTATTAGATAAAACTAAGTTACATACGATATTATTGATATACTTTACGGTAATGGGAAATTATGAAATGTTATTTTGAATATAAATATGAGAATTTTCATAATAGATTATCTTATGAAATAATTAACAATTTCGCTTACGAACCAGAATTTATTCTTTGATACATTCTACTCTATGTAGATATATTGTCCATCCTAAATACAATAAAGGGAATTAATTTATTAAGTTATTCTTTGAAAACCTTAGGCTTTGTAAAATAATTTAAAATGTATTTAAGGCTTAAGTTTATTGAAGTTTAGTACAAAAGGATTATACATAGTCTATAGAGTGTATGTGTGTAAAAATAAACATTTAGGAGATTAAAGGTAAGTAAGGATACATAAAAGTTATATTTAAACACCTTATTATATAGGTAATAATTAAGCAAATAATGTACCTTGTGAATACTAAATGTAAGAGTTCGATAAGTCTAAGTTAACTATAATATAGTTGTTTCAAGATGAAGAGTAATTTAACATCTAATGGCAAAATTATTAGGTGGTTGTAATAAAAGTCATTCTGAACTAAGTTATGATAATTGAGTTTAGTGGCTCAACTAAGTTATAATAAGAGGTGTCTACAACACTATGGTTCCAATAAACAAGATGTAGCTCTTAATTAAGTTAAGGGGAAACTTAATCATGTTGGTTTTATTTGGTAATATTGATAAAGTACATAATCATTACATTTTGAATTAATAGTATAGTATTCTAAGATAAACCTATTATAGGTCATAAGACGATGTTTATTCTAGAGTAAGAGTAAAATTATTGAGCTTAAGAATTGTTATTGAAATTCTAAGATTTGATTGAATAACGTATAATGCACTTATGTTATTAAGGTCTTTAATGTGAGAATTATGGTTAAGTATGGGTAAAGTGGATAAGGGTGGAACAATTAACAAGTGTTAATAAAATACATTCCTTGATCCTACAACCTTGAGTTATACAACATTCTAAGACAGTCAAGGTTATACATAACATTTAAGTGAGGGCTTAAAAGACAATTGAGACTTAGAATAAGAGTGAGGAGTTTATTTAAGCTTAACGTGGGCTACAAGTGATTGATGATAGACTACCTTTAATATTCTTCAGAGTACTGTTGATTGTTGCGCAAGTTGATTAGAACTGCTACAACGTTACCCAGGTACAATTTCTCGTACTCAGCTTGACGTGTTTTGGACTTTATGGAATGTTTTGTACGATTTCTCGTACTCAGCTTGACGTGTTTTGGACTTTATGGAAGTTTTGTACGATTTCTCGTACTCAGCTTGACGTGTTTTGAACTTTATGGAATGTTGTACGATTTCTCGTACTCCGATATTTTGCTGATTGACTTGTGGAATGTTTTGGAAAACGCTAACTGAGTTTAAGAGGATTTCTAAAGGTAATTGGTTGTGTGACTAACTCAGCTTGTGTGACTAACTGCAGAGTGGATTTATCGTGAGTGATTTAGAAGAGGTGTAGTTGTTAAAGAAAGAAATTAATACTCAAAATATCCGTCGGGCTGCAAATTAAAACCCGGTCGTAGTAGTGTAGAAGACAGAAGCGGCCGGGGTCAAACCGTGGGACTTATAGCGAGCTAAAGTAGTTCCTAAGCTTGTCACAAAAGGGGGGAAGTTAATTGACTTGTTTTTAGAGAATTAAAAGAGCAGATTAAATTACTGAGTGCAGATGAATTAAATGGAACTCCGGGTTCAGGTTTTATATAATCTGATTAATTATGCTATCTCTTCCGGTTTAATAAATTAGTTTGGCAAAATTCCTGTTTTTATCCTAAGGACTAAGTCATAGACCCTTAAGAACTCGTTTACCAGAAAATGCTCGGTCTAATCAAGGTTCGAGCAGTACTATGTAAACGGACGTTAAATTCGAGGAATTATAATTGCATCTGTAAATACTAACTTATTAAATCATAATAAGTTTTCTCCAGATTTACGGCTTAAATAACCTGTCTATTTATCACCTGGTCTGATCAAAATAGACTTAGGAAAACATTTTAATAATTCATGTAATTTATTAAAATGGTGAGAGAAATCCTTTAAGCGTAACAAACTGTATTTATTAAAACCGGTAAAAATATTGATTACATAATTAAACAAACCATAATTAAAAACCTTGCCCGGAGCAAATCCTCCTTAGCCAGACATATTAACTGGTAATAATCTGACAGAGGTTGGACGTAATAACAGCACGGAGACGTGATTAGTGAATGAGAAATGGAGAGGTCGAAGAGTGAAACATGTACGTAGGTTATTATAAGTGAAGTGGGTGAATTTGAGAATTCAGAGAACTGGGGTAAGAGATGTACGTGAGTGTTAATGGAAGAGAATGAATGAGGTGAGAATGAGTGATTTTCTGGTTTTCTCCGTGCACTCGTATAAGGCTGTAGGGAATGGGTATTTATAGAAGAAATGAAGAGGTAGTCTTCCGTAGATATTTGCAGTTGATTGCCCACTTGAGTGCTTCGTTGATTGAAGCATTGATTGCTTCATTCATTTATTGCAGGGGACAGTGGCGAAATGCGGGAGCGATTTAAGGTAGGCAGTGGTCGGAGTAGATAGATAAGGTGAAGACGACTGCGCGAAGAAGAAAACTAGTCCGGCGTCTATTTTAGTCTTGACCGCGTCGAAGACCGCCTGGCGGTTTGGTGTGTGGTGTCCGCCTGATAAGTGGCGGTAGTGGTAGTGTTGTCCGCGTGGTAACGGGGCGGACAAGAGTGAGGAGACCGCTAGGCGGTTGCACGAGAGGAGTCCGCCTCCTCTTGGGCGGTCCCGTGTGTGGAGTCCGCGTGGTATGGGGCGGACAAGAGTGAGACGTCCGCTAGTGGTTCCGCCTCTTTAGAGGCGGTTGTGTGTGAGAGGACCGCCAGGCGGTTGTATATGAGGTGACCGCCTGATATGGGGCGGTTGCAGCCTTGACCGTGGCCCATTTTCCTTCGAACTTTGACCGGCTCTAGATTCTTCATTTGGACTCCGTTTTCTGAGCCGTTTGCGTCTATGCGTTCGTCTCTTTGACTACTTCACTCCCGGCTTGGTTTTCCTCATGTTAAACCAATAATTTTGTGAGATAAACAATAAAACATAAACTAGAGGAAAACTAACCGAAGTGGAGAAATGAGCAGGAAAAGTGCTAATATTAAACATGAAATACACCTATAAAACATGCTCATTTTGACACTTATCACACCCCCACACTTATCTTTTTGCTTGTCCTCAAGTAAAACCATGTACCTAAGCAAGTAGGAAATGCTCAATACTAACAAATATTATTATGAAGGGTAGGATAAAAAGTCAATAGTTTATGATCTCTAAAACTTATTGAGGAGTGTGAAAAATTATCTGCTGGTGGCATAGGTGTGCTCAAGGTGAAAACAAAATAGAATTTCGGGGTATGATCTAAGGTACTTCAATGTTTCTTTTGTTTTGGTGACTCCGAGAACTTTTACCATGGCCAACTTCTCTCAGAATGGGCATTGAGGAGAAAATAAAAGGAAGAAAAGATTTATGCATTTGCTTCACTTTTACATGAGGGATGAGAAAATGTAGGCATAATGCCTTTGTATTTAAGAACACTCAACTCTCTTTTGTTGGTTACCAATGGTGTCTCGAAAGTCCCTTATTTTTTGTATACTTCTTTTTTTTTTTTAACAGAAAAGCACCCTTAGCAATCCCTAAGAGAGAAAACAGAAAGAAACCCTGAGCAATAAAATCCAACCAATTTGCAGATTATTTGGTCACACCGCATATAAAAATGCTCCTCAAAAGTAATCAAATGTAAATTTTAAAATTTGTACCCTTTATCCTACAATTCATAATAGTATTAGTTTTTAAGAGAACAACCTACATTAGCAAGGTACATAATTCAATTAGAACAAATGCGAGGTAAGCAGAAAAATAAGCAGAGAGACTTAACAAATTTAAGCATTTAGATGACCTGAAAAGGCTCTTCCCCCACACTTAAGCTTAAGCAATGCCCTCATTGCGTAGATGAAATAAAATTAATAGGGCAAGCAAAGTAAAGGAAAGAGTGTACTCCCAGATTTCGTAGAGTGTGTAGAGCTCCCCCACACTTGAGTGCTGCTGTGTAATGTCATAATTTTTAACCTGTAAAGAATTTTCTACACAGCGAGAAGAACTCAAGTGAAGCCTGCATTTTATTATAGCAAATAAAAGGGAAATATAGTACAAAAGGAAAAACATATTAAATTAAAGGAAAGTTAAAGATAGATAGTGGGTTGCCTCCCACCGAGCTGCCCGGGTTTAACGTCTCTAGCTAGACGTATTTGACCAAGTTTTAGTTTGGAGAAGATTCTGAGGGCGAATTGTCCTGCTGTTCTTGGACAAAATAAGTTGCAGATAGGTTAGTTGAAATATTGGAATGAGAATTATACCTTTTAAGACGTGCCCCGTTGACCTTGAAAGTTTCGCCTTGTTTGTTCTGGAGTTCAAAGGCACCGTACGGGGTCATACTAACAATTTGAAAAGGGCCGGCCCAATGTGACTTGAGCTTCCCTGGGAAAATCCTTAATCTCGAGTTATATAAGAGAACCCAATCACCAACTTCGAATTCCTTCTTGAGGATCATCCTGTCGTGGAACTTTTTGGTGCGCTCTTTATAGATCTTTGCATTCTGATAAGCCTGATCTCGCAGCTCTTCTAATTCGGTAAGTTGGAATTTTCTTCTCTCTCCTGCAGAAACCATGTCAAAGTTTAGGGCTTTGATTGCCCAATATGCTTTATGCTCCATCTCTACAGGAAGGTGGCATGCTTTTCCATAGACCAGCTTAAAAGGAGACATCCCGATGGGAGTCTTGAATGCAGTGCGGTAAGCCCAAAGCGCATCATCCAGTTTAAGTGCCCAATCCTTCCGTGATGAATTAACCGTCTTCTGAAGGATCCATTTTAACTCTCGGTTGGAAACTTCTGCTTGACCGTTTGTCTGGGGGTGATAAGGTAAAGCTACCTTGTGACGTACCCCGTATTTGACCATAAGTGCTTCGAATAAACGGTTGCAGAAGTGTGTTCCTCCATCACTAATGATAATTCTGGGCACGCCGAAACGGGTAAAAATGTGCTTCTTGAGGAATCTTGTTACTGTCTTTGCATCGGCATGATGACACGGTACAGCTTCCACCCACTTTGACACATAATCAACTGCCACCAGAACATATTCGTGGCCCTGCGAGGAAGGGAACGGTCCCATGAAATCGATACCCCAACAATCAAAGAGCTCTACTTCTAGTATCCCTTGTTGCGGCATCTCATGTCTCCTAGATGTGTTACCCATTTTCTGACAATTATCACATTGTCTGCAGAATTGGTACACATCTTTATGAAGGGTTGGCCAATAAAAACCTGAGGCCAGGATCTTAGCAGCGGTCCTCGTGGGTCCATGGTGACCTCCGGCTTCCCGAGAATGACAAAAGTGAATGACACTCGAAACTTCTTCTTCCGGGAGACATCGTCGAATTAACCCATCAGCACTAACTCGGAACAAGTACGGGTCCTCCCAGAATAATGCCTCGAGTCAGAAAGGAATTTCTTCTTCTGGGAGTAGGAAAAATCGTAGGGTACTGTTCCTGAGACTAAAAAATTGGCCAGGTCTGCGTACCATGGCTCCTGTACTTTGGTGATGGAGAAGACAGTCTCGTCGGGGAAGAATTCGTTTATGGGCACACTATCCGTAGGAGTCACCAACCTAGAGAGATGGTCGGCCACGACATTCAGTTTCCCGCTCTTATCTTTGACTTCGATGTCAAACTCTTGAAGTAGAAGAATCCAGCGCAGTAAGCGAGGCTTGGCTTCTTGTTTCGTGAATAAGTATTTGAGAGCGGAGTGGTCTGTATGCACGATGACCTTGCTTCCCCATAAGTAAGATCTGAACTTATCGAGGGAGAAAACTATAGCCAAAAGTTCTTTTTCGGTGGTCGTATAGTTTTTTTCTGCGCGTCGTTCAGTGTTCTGCTAGCATAGGCGATCACTCTCAAGATTTTCTCTTTCTTTTGGCAAAGAGCTGCCCCCACGGCATAGTCACTTGCGTCACACATGATCTCAAAAGGAAGAGACCAATCAGGTGGTATGACTACAGGTGCTGTCACCAATTTTTGTGTTATTGTTTGGAATGCAGCTGAACATTTCTCATCAAAATGAAACGGGGCATCTTTCTGTAGCAGGTCGGTCAAAGGTTTGCTGATTTTGGAAAAGTCCTGAATAAACCGCCGATAAAATCCTGCATGCCCTAGAAATGCTCGTATATCTCGAACTGTAGTTGGTGCTGGTAACTTCTCAATAACCTCTACCTTGGCTTTATCCACCTCTATCCCTTTTGCAGATATTTTATGTCCAAGGACGATCCCGTCCTTGACCATAAAATGACACTTCTCCCAGTTTAAGACGAGATTCGTATCCTCACACCGTCTCAGGATCAAATCTAGTTGTGCCAAGCATTTGTCGAAACTAGAGCCATAGACTGAGAAATCGTCCATGAAGACTTCTATGCTCTGCTCGATGAAGTCAGCAAATATTGCTTGCATACATCTCTGGAAGGTAGCAGGGGCGTTGCATAGACCGAAAGGCATTCGTCGGTATGCAAAGGTACCATAAGGACAAGTGAAGGTTGTCTTGTCCTGGTCCTCAGGTGCGATTGGTATTTGAAAATAACCCGAGAACCCATCTAGAAAACAGTAGTACTCTTGCCCTGCTAGTCGTTCCAACATCTGGTCGATGAAGGGGAGAGGAAAGTGATCCTTCCTGGTGGCCAAGTTCAAACGCCGATAATCAATACACATGCGCCATCCTGTGATCTTTCTTTGAGGGATAGTCTCTCCCTTTTCATTGATAACAGCTTCGATGCCCCCCTTCTTAGGGACAACTTGAACAGGACTGACCCATGGACTGTCAGAAATTGGATAGATGATGTCTGCGTCAAGGAGTTTCAGAACCTCCTTCCGAACTACCTCCTTGAGGTTAGGGTTTAGCCGTCGTTGAGGTTGTCGGATAGGTTTGAAGTTTTCCTCCATGTAAATATGGTGCGTGCAATAGGAGGGATCAATTCCTTTGATATCAGCGATAGTCCACCGATTGCTGTCTTGTGCTTCTTCAGTACCTCGAGTAACCTCGTTTCCTCCTCTCGATTCAGGGAAGAGGAAATAATGACAGGCAAATGGTCATTTTCAGCTAGGAAAGCATACTTGAGGTTAGAGGGTATTTCTTTAAGCTCGAGTTCAGGTGGTTGTTCCACTGATGGAATTGATTTTTGAGGTTTTCTGTCGAGTTCTTCGATTGGTGGCCGGAACGATTGATAACCAGCCCTTCCTTTTTCTACGTACGCCAGCATGGCGTTAACTTCTGGATCCTCCATCTTTTCTTCTAGAGAAGTAAGTAATACTTGCTCTAGGGGTTCAGTTTCAGCTTCCTGGATGGAAGATGGAAAATACGTGTCCTCCTCTGTAGCAAAATCGCCTTCCTCCTCCTCGTCATCTGTGAATCCCACCGTCTTAGCATGAGGAGAAAAGTTTGAGCTTTTCTTCATCATTTTCTGCATGTCGAATTCGATCGTCTCATCTTCGTACCGAAGAGTGATTTTCCCGTCGTGGACGTCAATGATAGCTTTGGCGGTACTTAGAAACGGTCGACCTAGAATCAGGGGAACCTCGACATCGTCATCCATTTCTAGAATGACGAAATCTGCTGGAAAGATGAAGCGAGACACTCCAACTACCAAATCTCGGACTATGCCCATGGGCTTGATCTCTGATCTGTCTGCTAGTTGGAGTTTAAAAGGAACCGGTTGCATCTCTCCTCCTTTAACTTTCAGAAAGGTGGCATATGGCATGATATTTATGCTGGTTCTTAGGTCGCATAGACCACTTCCACAGTCCACCCCACCTATAAAGCACGGGATCACGGGATTTCCCGGATTTGTTTGTTTAGGGGGAAGTGCTCGAAGAAGGGCTGCAGAGCACTCCTCTGTCAGGTGCACTGTCTCTTTTCCAGGTTTCTTTTTCTTCTTCGTCAAGAGATCCTTGAGGAATTTTGCATAATTAGGCATCTCTTGCAAAGCATCAATCAGAGGTATGTCGAGGGTCAGCTTCTTGAAAATGCTCAAGAACTTGGAGAATTGCTCATCAAGATGTTTCTTTTTCATTCTGTTTGGGAACGAGAGTTCATTGTTTTTATGAGTGGAGGTTGGGATGTCGAGGGTAATTCGAGATGGAGGTGGAGTAACAGGAGTAGGAATTTGAATTTCTGAGGGAGGTAAAGTTGGTTTGGTGGTTTCATCAACATTGATGTAGGAATCTTCAAGATTTTCTTTTTCTTTTCCTTTGCTGGTGGCAAGTTCCCTTCCACTCCTTAAAGAGACTGCACACAAGTTTGTTGATTGTGATGTGCCATCGTCTATAAGGACTGAATTTGCTTGTTCCTTCGGATTGGGATTTGTTTGTGAAGGGAATTGACCAGGTGGTCTTTGTTGAGTGAGTAGCTGTTGGATTTGAGATTGCAAGGCTTTTTGATCTTTGCGCAGAGCTGCGACCTCTTCTTGCGTATCTCGTGATTTACCCATCATCGCCTTAAACATTTCCTGCATCTGAGACATATCAGACTCAGGATTCGAAGGAGGTGGAGCTGGTCGGCTCGATGAAGCTTCGTTGCCATAAGGCTGTTGTTGATATTGCCTTGGGCCTCCTTGGAAATTGGACTGAGGTCTGTAATTTTGGGATGTTTGTAGGTGTGTGTGTTTTTGGATATTTCCGGTGTTTTGAGTAGCTAAGGTTGGATTGCATGTTACGTTGCCATGGTTGTCTGTATCCTTGATTGTTGGTGATGTAGTTGGCTTCCTCTGCTGCTTTAATTCTTGTAGCTGGGGGCATTGTTCGTAGTCGTGAGGCCCGCCACATTGTGTACAAGAATTAGTCGGTGCTGATTGGGATTGAGGAGCATAGCCTGGAGGGGTAGTAGGTGGTCGGGAAATCATCGACTTAGCTTGCTGAGGGAAGGAATTCCTAGCCATCTGTTCGACCACTTTCTGTAGAGTGCTCACTTTTGTTGCTTGCTGAGCATTGCTTTCCATGAGTTGCTCATGGCTTCTCATGAGCTGGTCGAATTTGTTATCACTCTCCCCAACATGATATAATCCTGGAGTACCGCTCCTTGATCCACCGGAGGCCCAGTCTCTGATTTCCTCACAGAGAGATTCCATGCTGTTCAGAAATTGTGCTCCCGGCTTTTTCAGAATGTCAGCCCCTAACGAAGATAACACCAGTGTTCTGCACGGACCGGTCAAGCTTTGTAGAACACTGTGATAGTTGCTCTTTCGTCACCGTGGTGAGGACAAGTGAGTAGTTGTTGGGCAAAAACTATATAACAAAGTATACAAGTATATGCAAGGAGTAGGCAAGTGCACCTAATCGGTGTAGTACAACAAGTGTCGTATCCACAAGGAAATTGGTCCTAACTTCCTAGTCTCGGTATTTAGTAGTTGTATGTAAGCAGTAAAATGGGGTTTAGCCGGTGGCAAGCTTGATTGTGTTGGTTGAGTAATTTCAAGAACAACAAATAAACTAAATGTGATAAGTTAATGGATTGGATGGAGAAGTACTTTGGGAATTTGGCAATCCCCCAAACTACCTAGATATGCTAGCAACTCTTCTTATGCCATAGTTGTCTTTCTAGAACAAAAATAATAACTCTCTAAACCCAAGATGAGTTAATTCTTACTTAGTTAATTTTAGCCTTCAAAATCAATTAGGACTAAACTCACTAAGCAGCACTAAGCAAGTTCTAGAACAAAGCTCCAAATTATGCTCACTAATCCTAGAAGCATAAATCAAGAGTTCTCTCTCAATTTGGTCACAAACCCTAACTCAAACCAAATTGTAGTTTGGGTTCACCACAAATGCACTCAAGAGATCAATTGAGGACATTGAAAGATAATTGAGAGAGAAACAACTATATTAAGGCATAATAAAGATTCACAAGCAAAATCTAGGGTTTGGGTTCAAAGAACCATCCCAAAGCACAATGGAGTACTACTCAAGCATAGAGGAAAGAAAAACTAGAAAAGAGTAAGAAGAAGCCATTGTTGAAGCTTGGAAGCTTTGGAGAAGGTGAGTTCTTCCTTCTTCTCTTCTTCTTCTTCTTCCTCTCTTTCTTCTCTTCTTTCACGTTCTTTCTCAGCTGCTGTGTGTGTGGAAGTGTAAAAATGCAAAGAATGCCTCAAACCCCTTCTTTTTTCCCGTTTTAAAACGATCGTTCTGGGCAAATTTCCGTCGGGACCGCCCACAGGGGCGGTCCACAGGGGCGGTCCACACCAGAGGCAATCCCGTGTTCCGAAATCGGCTGGACCGCCCCTCAGGGGCGGTCCACAGGGGCGGTCCACACCAGAGGCTTTTTCTGCACCGAAATTGGCTCGTTTGGCCCCTCGTCTTTGACACACTCCTCGGGGCATTAAAGCTCAGCTACAAAGTCTTGAGAGTCTCCTAAAAACCATTGCTCAAGTGAGCTTTTACCTAAATTTAAATCAAAACTGCATGAGTTCAATTATATTAACGAAATGCTCTATCAAGTGGTGAAATGAGTCAATAGTTACACGAGATAAAGGTAAATAAAGACCTTATAAATACATCATTTCACCACTTATCAACTCCCCCACACTTATCTATTTGCTTGTCCTCAAGCAAATTTGCTAGGAACCCATAGCAAGAAGGAACATTTATAGCAAGCAAGTATTTAGATGAATTCTTGAACTTTGGTGAGCAAAATTGTGAAAAATCTCAAGAGGAGTGCAACCAACCTTCTCATGGTGACATGGGTGTGCTTAGGGTAAATAAAAATATAGAGCTTCGGGGTATGATCTAGAGTGTTTCCAAGTGCTTAAAGATCTTTGGACTTGGAGAACTTTTACCATGGCCAACTTCTCTCAAGAATGGGCATTGAGGAAAAACAAAAGGAAAAATAGAGATTTGCATTTGATTTTCTTTTGCACAAGAGATGAGAAGACATAATTTGGAATTGTGCCTTTGGCACTTTGCCTTGCTTTACAGAACACTCAACTCTCATTTGTTGGTTACCAATGGTGCCTCTCAAATCCTTTTAATAATTTCCACGAGGAAACACCCCTTAGCAATCCCTAGATGAGAAGATTAGAAAGGACCCCTAAGCAATAAAAATTCACCAAGAAAGGGATTTATGGAAACACCGCAATTAATTGCTCCTCAAGAGAGAAAATTTGAAAAATTTGGTGGAAAGTTCTAAGCATTCATGGAAAGACTTGCTTAATACAAATGGAACTTCTTCATGGTAGCAATGGACAAGTATAGGGAGATTAAAAGTGCATCAAAAAGAAAAGGTCGTTTCCCCCACACTTGAGTAGGACAATGTCCTCATTTGTCAAAGCCAAAACCCAAAGGGAAATAAACAGAAGACCTTTTCGATGCCCGAAACATAAAGTGCATAAAGTTGTAAAGCATTTGGTAAGTATAAAGTGAACTAGTACTCCCCTGATTAGACGTGAATGTGGGCAGAGTGTTCCCCCACACTGCAGAGTGTCCGGAGTCATTGAAGCGCGTGTCCTAGGAAAATTTTACAAGAGTTCCTCTTGCACGTGTCGCATTCTCTTGCTTTGAATGGGGCTTGCATGCAGTGTGTAAGAAGCTACAAAGCAGAGACCAAAAATAAACTAGGCGCCACATAATTCCGAGGAATACTCGAAAGCCCATGTTAGAAAGCCAAAGGGGACTCATAAGTGAGTCCTACAATAAACTGGTTCACAAAGTTATAACTGAAGCGGAAAGTAAAGACAGAGTACGGTAAAGCATAGTGTAAAAAACAGATAAAAGACAATAACATCACAATCTCCAAAAATACATAACAAGTTTCAAATCAGGAGCCCCCAGTCAGCCAAATCCTGAACAAACTACTGGGTCGGTGGTCCACCTCGCTCGATCATGCGGCGCAGAGCCTCATACTGGGCTGCCAGCTCCTCCACGCGGCGCTGGTGGGCCTCGAACTCCTCCCGGGAAACGGTGGGAGGTGGTGGGGGAGGTAGAGCTAGGAGCGGGGCGGCGGCAGTAGATGGAGCAGATGAGCTGGAGGAGGAGGACTCTGCGCTACCAGCGGGCCGTATCTTCTCCCAACCTCCTGGACCACGGCGAAACCCCATCCGGCGAAGGGCAGCGTGGTCGATGGGAGCCATGGGAGGCTCAAGGAGATCGCCGCTCCGACGTCGACTCCGCACTCAAGGAACTGAGTGTGGAGGAAGTGAGGGTAGCCGAGATGCTGGGTATCCCGCCTCTCGACCATGTGGCAGAGGTGGTAGAACATCTGCGCGGAGATAGAGAACGGCTGGTCCGGAGTCGGGGAGGTGAGGCTGTTCAGAAGGAAGCAGTCCATGGGTTCATATCCTTACTGTCCCTTGGTAGAATGTTATACCTGATGAGAGCGAGGATGACGCGCTGAGCGGCATCCTGGACCATGTTCGGGGTCATAGTGACCCGAGAGACAGTGCCTGATGGTTCTTCTTCCGGCGCGTGGTCGGGAGGGTGTCTAGGAACTGGCGGCGGTGGCGCTGGAGGTAGCTGTCTGGGAGGTAGCTCTCGTGCTCGTAGTCCTCCTCAGGGATGTCCAAGGCCTCGATGAAAGCGCCTGTGTGATCTCTATCATGCGACCTCCGACATAGGAGACAATCTTCCTCGTGCCCTCCCTTGCCGCATTGGCATAAAAACTGGCGGACGAGGTCAGGGCAAAACCCCCCACCCATAGTCAAGAAACGACCCCATCCGTAGAAATCGAACAGCGACCGGAGGTCAAGGTCCTCGACTATGGACGGGGCACGTCCCGCTCCTGGATGAACTCCCGTCGTGGCCCATGATGGTACCAAGTCTTGGCCTCTTCGGTGATGAAGAGACCGTCGATCAGTCGGGTGCCAAAAGGAAGGTGGCCGGCCATATTGCGGCGGAAGGTGGCTCTGTCGACGGGCTGCATTGTCTGAAACCAAAAACAAGAAAAGGAAAAGAAGGAAAGAAAAAACAAAATACAAAACAACAAAGGAGAGTTAAAGAGTGATAAGGAAAAAAGAATTGCAAAGGTTGTGGTTAGCATATTCATGAAGTGCATGTGAAAAAGAACGAATCAAAAACAACACAACAATTCACAAAATTTCGGCATGATCCCCCGTTTTTCTATGATTTCCCGGTTCTAAGAACCTCCACAATCAACCAAAAGGTTGTCATTCAAGTATGGAAACACACTAATAACCAATGCATCCAATATGGTCCAAAAGTACGAACCAAATCCACACTGGACCCATTTTCACATATATGCCCACTCCAATTCGCAACATTAGTGCAATACCCTTGGCATGGAATTTTAATTGCTCACGCATTAGCCCAATATGCCAACAAAGTCATAACATGTACTTTATGTTTACAAATAATGCTAAACAAAGCATGATTAAATTTAAAACATTAAGACTAAATCATGCTGAAACCACCACATTGCAACATTTTTCAATCTCCAAACCCACCAAATGCCCTAAATAAATATTCTACACAATCCAAATCCACAAATTTGCAAAATTCACAATTTACCACCTAAGGCCCCGTTTGGTCCGCATGTAATTAACCCTAAATGCAACTTCCACTAAAATTCCACACATTGACAAATGAGAGTTAGAAACACATACCCTAATGTTGTGTGAAGTTAATTGAGCAAAATAGGAATGATTTGGGGCTAAAATCGAACTAAAATCGATTTGGGGCTTAGGTTTTTGAAGTGGAGAATGGGGGGTGTGGTGGTTGGTGCCGGTTGAGGCAGACGGTAGAGCGCCAGCGGGCTGTGCGCGGTCGGGCGGGAGGAGGGGCGCGGAGGCAGGGCGGCGGCGTGGGCTGGTTGGTGGCGATGGTGCTGCGCTGAGGAGTCGCAGAGGGAGAGGAGAAGAGTGCGAGCGAGGAAGAAAGGAAGAAGGGAAGGAAAGGAAGGAAAGAAGGAAAGAAAAAGAAAGAAAGAGAAAACGCGGCGTTCCATTTTTTTTTTCAAAATTTTCTATGGGACCGCCCCACGGGGGCGGACCATAAGGGCGGTCCTTAACAGAGCGTTTTTTTTTTCAAAATTTGAGCATGGACCGCCCCAAGGGGCGGTCCCTAAGGGCGGTCGACGACAGAGACCAAATTGGCGGTGAAAATGAAGGGACGCCCCTAAAGGGCGGTCCTATGGGTGGTCGCACCAGAGACGAATTTTTTTTTCAAATTTAGCAAAGGGACCGCCCCTAAGGGGCGGTCCTATGGGCGGTCCGCACCAGAGACGAATTTTTGTTCAAATTTAGCAAAGGGACGCCCCTAAGGGGCGGTCCATGGGGGCGGTCCGCAACAGAAACCCCAATTTTCATTTTTCTGGCACCCCAATTCATCCACTTTCACACTCAAGTCTCAAAATCACAAAACAGCAGTAAAAACGAACATAAGCACCACAAACACAACCCAAAGCAATAATGAAACTAAACAAGTAAAAACATTAAACGGGACAAGAAAGAAATCCGGGTTGCCTCCCGAAAAGCCGCCCTTCTTTTTAAGGTCTTTGGCTAGACCATAGTAAGGTTTAGATGAAACCTGGTTCCCGAAGGAAGATAGGACGAGCTTCTACCCGTTTAATGTCACCTCCACGTAATGCTTGAGCCTCGAACCATTAACCATGAAGGTTCCACCTTTGTGTGCTTAACTCCACAGCACCATACGGAGTCACCTAGTGATAGAGAAAGGCCCGCCCAATGAGATTGAGCTTACCTGGGAATAGCTTTAACCGAGAGTTGTAGAGTAAGACTCGATCTCCCTCATGGAATTCTCTCTTTAGGATCATTTTCGTGCCATCGCTTTGTCTTCTCCTTGTAGATCCGGTTGTTCTCATAGGCTTCTTCCCGGATCTCTTCTAACTCTGTCAGCTGAAACTTTCTCTTTTCTCCAGCACTCTTGAGGTCGTAATTGAGCGCTTGACAGCCCAATACGATTTATGTGCAAGTTCAACCGGTAGGTGACAAGCTTTCCGTAGACAAGACGGTAAGGGGACATACCAATGGGAGTCTTGTAAGCTGTTCGGTACGCCCATAGTGCATCATCAAGCTTTAAAGACCAATCCTTTCTTGAAGAATTTACCGTTTTCTGCAAGATCCATTTCAGCTCTCTATTAGTGACCTCGGCTTGTCCATTAGTTTGGGGGTGGTAAGGTAGAGCGACCTTATGTCTCACTCCATACTTCTCCATCAAAGCTTCGAATTGCTTGTTGCAGAAGTGAGAACCCCCATCACTAAGGATTGCTCTTGGCACTCCAAACCTTGTAAAGATATTCTTCCTTAGGAACTTGGTCACCACCTTGGCATCATTTGTGGGAGAGGCAACGGCCTCCACCCACTTGGTTACATAATCACAGCTACAAGGATAAAGAGATTTGAGCAAGAGGAAGGGAAGGGTCCCATGAAGTCTATTCCCCACAAGTCAAATGGTTCAACCTCTAGCATCACATTAAGAGGCATTTCATGTTTTCGGGAAATGTTACCCATCATTTGACAGCGGTCACAGGAAGCAACAAAAGCATGACAATCTTTGTGTAAGGACTTCCAGAAGAAACCGGCTTGTAACACTTTTGTGCGGTCCTTGCCGGTCCATGATGCCCTCCCACTTCAAGAGAGTGGCAATGTGTGAGAATATCTTTCACTTCATGCAGGGGCACGCATCTCCTTATCACCCCATCAGCACAAGTTTTGAAGAGGTGAGGATCATCCCAGAAGTAGTACTTCGAGTCAGCGAAAATTTTCTCTTCTGCTGGTAGGTCAAGTTATGGGGCACCACTCCCCTGCTAAATAATTTGCAAGATCAGCATACCAAGGGTCATCAGCTTCCTTGATCACAAAAACAGTCATCATCTGGAAAGAACTCGTTTATAGGCACACCTTCATCAGGCACTTCCATGCGAGAGAGGTGGTCGGCCACCACATTCTGCACACCCGGTTTCTCGGATTTCGATTTCAAACTCTTGCAGCAACAAAATCCATCTCAACAACCTCGGCTTGGCGTCCTCCTTAGCAAACAAATATTTTAAGGCGGAGTGGTCCGTATGCACAATCACCTTACTGCCCAAGAGGTAAGAGCGGAACTATCTAATGCAAAGACAACAGCGAGGAGCTCCTTCTCGGTTGTGGCATAGTTTTTCTGAGCGTCATTGAGTGTCTTGCTCGCATAGTAGATAGTTCTTAGAATCTTCTCCCTTTTTGACATAGGGCTGCCCCCACTGCATAGTCGCTTGCGTCACACATTATTTCAAATGGAAGGCTCCAGTCTGGTGACACAACTATCGGGGGCGAGATGAGGCACTCCTTGAGAGTGTTGAAAGATTTCATGCAGTCTTCATTGAAATCAAATTTTGCCTCTTTGGCTAATAGGTCACACAGAGGTTTCGATATTTTGAAAAATCCTTGATGAACCTTCTGTAGAACCCGGCATGGCCAAGAAAGTCTAATGTCTCTAACTGAGGTGGGTGGTGGTAGCTTTTCGATGACTTCGACCTTGGCCCGGTCAACTTCAATTCCATTGGAGGAGATTTGGTGCCCGAGGACGATCCCTTCTCTCACCATGAAATGGCATTTCTCCCAATTGAGTACTAGATTGGTTTCCTCACATCGGGAGAGAATGGCGTCCAATTCTCTAGGCAACAGTCGAAGTTGAGCCCAAAGACTGAGAAATCGTCCATGAAAACTTCCATGCTTTTTTCGATAAAGTTGGAGAAGATGGCCATCAATACATCTTTGGAACGTTGCTGGAGCATTGCATAATCCGAATGGCATTCTTCTATAAGCAAATGTTCCATAAGGGCATGTGAAGGTGGTCTTCTCTTGATCTTCAGGGGCTATGGGGATCTGGAAGTACCCCGAGTAGCCATCAAGAAAGCAATAAAAGTCTTGCCCGGCTAACCTCTCTAGCATTTGGTCAATGAAGGGCAAGGGGAAGTGATCTTTTCGGGTAGCCGTGTTCAACTTCCGGTAGTCGATGCACACTCTCCAACCGGTTGTTGTTCTTTGGGGAATCAGCTCCCCTTTTCATTCGAGACCACCGTGATTCCTCCTTTCTTTGGCACCACCTGGGTCGGGCTCACCCATGGACTATCGGATATGGGGTAGATAATCCCTGAGTCAAGTAACTTTAGGACCTCTTTTTAACCACTTCTTCATAATCGGGTTGAGCCGCCTTTGAGGTTGAACAAGTGGCCTGTAGTTATCCTCCATAAAGATTCGATGAGTGCAAAAATGGGGATTGATACCCTTTATATCGGAGATTGACCAACCAATTGCCCTTTGTGGTTTCGAAGCACCTTCAGCAGACTGTCCTCTTGTGCACCTGTGAGGGAGGAGGAGATAATGACAGGTAGATCACAAGGTTCAGTCAGATAAACATATTTTAAATGAGAAGGTAGAAGTTTCATCTCCACAGTGGGAGGCTTCTCTACTGAAGGAGGTATTCTTTGCTCGCTTCTCTCCAATGGTTCGGTGGTGGGTAATGCGTTCTGAAGTATCTTGGGGCTCTATCCAAAGCAGCTATCATTTCATTCACCTCCGGATCCATTTCCTGTTCATCATCAGACTCAAGCAAAGCAAAACTCAAAGCATCATAATTAGAGTGAGGGGGTGGATTATTTTGCAAAATGGAGTCAACAACATCTATTGCAAAAATAGCTTCTGCATGCGCAGGTCTTTTCACTATCTTAGACATGTCAAACTCAATCTTTTCATCATGAAGACGCAGAATAATCTTCCCTTTTTCCACATCTATAAGGTCCTGGCCGTTCTTAAAAACGGACGGCCCAAAATCAAAGGGACCTTAACATCTTCTTCCATCAATCACTATGAAATCAGCGGGGAAAACAAAGGTTCCCACAGTCACAACCAAATCTTCAACTTTTCCTTTCGGAAGCACTAGAGACCTGTCAGCAAGTTGTAATTGCACAGTAGTAGGAATGCACTCACCAATCCCAAGTTTATTAAAAGTTGAGAGTGGCATGAGATTTATACTAGCTCCTAAATCACATAGACCACTACCGCAATTAAAATCACCAATAGAACAAGGGATGATAGGCAAACCAGGGTCCCCAAGTTTTGGAGGAGGGTGCCTTAGTAGGACCGCTGAAATTTCATCGGTGAGATGCACCGTTTCAGATTCTAGCAAAGATCTCTTGTTGGTGAGAATGTCCTTCATGAACTTTGCATAGATGGGCATCTGTTTCAAAGCATCAGCAAAAGAAATGTTAATTGTCAATTTCTTAAAAATACTTAAAAACTTCCCAAATTGCTCATCTAGATTCTTTTCTTTGAGCCTATTCGGGAAAGGAAGTGGAGGGAGATGTTTAGCAAGAGTGGGAGAGATAGGTAATTCAGGAGACTTCTTCTCCTTGGAAATATTTTCCTGTGGAGATTGAACTTCCTCAGGTATCTCTCGGTCTTCTTTTTGATTTTCTTGATTTTGCTTCTCCTGGTCATCAACTTCATCTTGGGGAGAGGGTTCATCTAGGAGCCTACCGCTTCTCAAAGTAACCGCCTTAGCTTGGTCCTTGGGTTAGGATTTGTTTTACTTGGTAGGGCGCCAGGCTGTCTCTGAGCAAGTTGTTCAGAGATTTGATCGAGTTGAGTTTTAAGGCTCTGGTTAAATGTCATCTGGTTGGCATTGCAGGCCTCTGCTCGGTGAACTTAGTTTGAGCGGAAGTCATGAAGTTCATCGTCATATTTTGCATGTTTTGCATCATGGCTTCCATTCTAGCCAAGTTACCATCAGAAGAGGAGGAGGATGATGGTTGTTGTTGTTGTTGTGGTTGTTGTAGTTGTTGTTGTTGTTGTGGTCTGAATCCTGGTGGGCCACCTTGAGGTCTATACCCCATTTGAGAATTATTTGCTTGTGGTGGCCCTTGAGGTTTATAACCCATCGAGTTGTTGGAAATATTACTCGGTCCTCCTTGGGTGGGATCGTTGTTCCTCCATGAGAAATTAGGATGATTTCTCCATGGGGCATTGTTGTTGTTATAGTTGTAGTTGGGGCGGTTGCTAACAAAGTTGACATCTTCTTGTCCCTCGATGTGACTTTTTCCTTCACAAAAATGGGTCTCATGGGGACCCGCACATATAGCACACCCCTCTGTGGCTGAAGTAGAAGATGATGAAGCTACAGATTTTGCATTCTCTTTCTGGGCTGTAGCGAGCTTCTCCACCATCTTTGTGAGTGAGGATATTTGGGCGGAAAGATGGTCGGATGGTTCAACATGAAGTAGACCGGCCGCTCTTGGAGTTCTTCCCTTACTTCTGGCCCATTGCCTCGTGTTGCTAGTCATTGTCTCAAGAAGTGCCATTCCTTCTTCAGGGGACTTGGTCATGAAACTACCTCCCGCAGATGAGTTCACAAGCAACCGGTTAGCATCGTCAAGCCCATTAAAGAAAGACAGGCATAACGATTGATCATCCAACCCATGATGGGAGCAGTTCATCAACATCTCCTTGAACCGGTCCCATGCATCGTACAAGGTTTCTCCGGGCTCTTGGCTGAATGTATTGATCTCTCCAATCAGTTGCCTCGTCCTACTAGTCGGGTAATACTTGGCAAGGAAACTTTTGGGCCATTTGTACCCATGTTTGGATTGATTGAGACGGTAAACTTCTAAACCATCTTGATGCGGAGTCGGATAAGGAATGGGGGAAAAGCTGCAACCGGATTCTCTCCTTCACGTTACCGTCTTTCCCGAAGGAATTGCAGAAATCAAGGAAGAGACTCAGGTGGTTCGGAGCATCATCAGGATTTGCTCCACTGAATTTCCTAAGTCCCGAACAGCAGTGATGTAGTGAGTCTTGAATACCCACTGCCCGGCCTCTTGAGGCGTCAACACCGGTAGGACTATGGCCGAAGGCTTCCTTCGGTATCCGGCTGGTGGTAATCTGAGAGGGCTCGGTGTTGCTGCTGCCCATTATTCATGATTTCTGGGTATCATCCGCCATGTGTAAACCTCTTATGCGTCGTCTAAGAGTGCGCTCAAGTTCGGATCTCGGACTAGCTAGCGGGGAGCTACTAGACCGAGTGTTTGGCATACACAGAGGAAGCACAAGGTACCTAAGCAATCACAAGAAAAACCAGCACTACAACTTAGTAAAAGAAAATATAAACAAGGATAGGATATATCAACAAAAACGAAAACACAATCAAAGAAAACAGAACACTAAACTTCAAAACAGAAACTAGAAATACCGGAACTAGGGAAATTGATGGAATCAATTTCCCGGCAACGGCGCCAAAAACTTGTTGGGCAAAAACTATATAACAAAGTATACAAGTATATGCAAGGAGTAGGCAAGTGCACCTAATCGGTGTAGTACAACAAGTGTCGTATCCACAAGGAAATTGGTCCTAACTTCCTAGTCTCGGTATTTAGTAATTGTAATGTAAGCAGTAAAATGGGGTTTAGCCGGTGGCAAGCTTGATTGTGTTGGTTGAGTAATTTCAAGAACAACAAATAAAATAAATGTGATAAGTTAATGGATTGGATGGAGAAGTACTTTGGGAATTTGGCAATCCCCCAAACTACCTAGATATGCTAGCAACTCTTCTTATGCCATAGTTGTCTTCTAGAACAAAAATAATAACTC
Organism: Limonium bicolor; assembly: GCA_023374045.1. Taxonomy (NCBI): domain Eukaryota; kingdom Viridiplantae; phylum Streptophyta; class Magnoliopsida; order Caryophyllales; family Plumbaginaceae; genus Limonium; species Limonium bicolor. The sequence continues at coordinate 371,062,032 of CM041778.1, read as the reverse complement.
TCTAAACCCAAGATGAGTTAATTCTTACTTAGTTAATTTAGCCTTCAAAATCAATTAGGACTAAACTCACTAAGCAGCACTAAGCAAGTTCTAGAACAAAGCTCCAAATTATGCTCACTAATCCTAGAAGCATAAATCAAGAGTTCTCTCTCAATTGGTCACAAACCCTAACTCAAAACCAAATTGTAGTTTGGGTTCACCACAAATGCACTCAAGAGATCAATTTGAGGACATTGAAAGATATTGAGAGAGAGAAACAACTATATTAAGGCATAATAAAGATTCACAAGCAAAATCTAGGGTTTGGGTTCAAAGAAACCATCCCAAAGCACAATGGAGTACTACTCAAGCATAGAGGAAAGAAAAACTAGAAAAGAGTAAGAAGAAGCCATTGTTGAAGCTTGGAAGCTTTGGAGAAGGTGAGTTTCCTTCTTCTTTTCTTCTTCTTCTTCTTCTTCCTCTCTTTTTCTCTTCTTTCACGTTCTTTCTCAGCTGCTGTGTGTGTGGAAGTGTAAAAATGCAAAGAATGCCTCAAACCCCTTCTTTTTTCCCGTTTTTAAAACGATCGTCTGGGCAAATTTACGTCGGGACCGCCCCACAGGGGCGGTCCACAGGGGCGGTACAGGGGCGGTCCACACCAGAGAGGCTTTTTCTGCACCGAAATTGGCTCGTTTGGCCCCTCGTCTTTGACACACTCCTCGGGGCATTAAAGCTCAGCTACAAAGTCTGAGAGTCTCCTAAAAACCATTGCTCAAGTGAGCTTTTACCTAAATTTAAATCAAAACTGCATGAGTTCAATTATATTAACGAAATGCTCTATCAAGTGGTGAAATGAGTCAATAGTTACACGAGATAAAGGTAAATAAAGACCTTATAAATACATCATTTCACCACTTATCAGTAGTAGACCTTTGAAACGGTCCCAAGTTTCACAAATATTCTCCGACCCTGGCTGCTTAAAGTTGTATATTTCAGCAATCATCTTCTAATGTTCGGCTCGGCGGTAGGAACTTGTCGTAAAACTTGGTGGCCATGTCGTCCCTGTATTGATGGTACTGGGTGTTAGACTATGATACCACTTGCTCGCACTTCCCGTCAGGCTGTGTGGGAATAAAGACAATCTTGCATATTGAAGTACTGCGTCGGTTGCAGTAAGGCTGTTGGCATGTTGTAAGAATTTTGTAACATGTAACAGGGCTTCGTCTGGACTGGTGCCATCAAACATGCCCAACTCCTTCACACATCGAATCTGATGATATGGCTTCAGCTTTTGCCACTCCTCGTATTCGGATGGGCTGAGGTGAGGAAGGACGATAGCAGGCTGTTGTCCTTGGTTAGACGGCCTGTTGATATTTCGAACTGTTGCTGGTGTAGCTGCCATGTTAGCTTCGGGTCAGAATCTATCACTGTGTTGGTAATGTTCTGTTGAGTTCGTCTCTGCCTGAGATTGCCCAGAAAGGTTCTCTCGATTTCTGGGATGTAACCAACCGTGTGATTAATATTCTCTGGAGGCTCTGTGACCTGGTGAAAGGCATACACCACTCAAAACAGAGAAAAGAACTGGTTATACGTTAGAATAATAAAAATGTTAGGAATTAGTAGACAGAAATTTAAAGTTAGTAGTTAGTATACAAGGGAACGAAATGACAATGGAACGAAATGACAGAAATTTAAAGTTAGTAGTTAGTATAATATGGAACGAAATGACAAGGGAACGAAATGACAATGGAACGAAATGACAGAAATAAATAACAATAATATTAACAAATGTCAGAAGTCCGATGTCCAAAATTAGATGTCCAAGTCAGATCAGAAGTCCGAAGTCCGATGTCCAAATCAGATGTCCGAAATTGGATTCAGTTGTTTTTTTTTTGAATTTTATTAGTTAATTATTAGATTAACAGATTATTGTAATAAAACAGGTGAATTAACCGGGGCTTAGGGACTAGATTAAATCAAGTCCCCGGCAACGGCGCCATTTTGCAGAGTGGATTTATCGTGAGTGATTTAGAAGAGGTGTAGTTGTTAAAAGAAAGAAATTAATACTCAAAATATCCGTCGGGCTGCAAATTAAAACCCGGTCGTAGTAGTGTAGAAGACAGAAGCGGCCGGGGTCAAACCGTGGGACTTATAGCGAGCTAAAGTAGTTCCTAAGCTTGTCACAAAAAGGGGGGAAGTTAATTGACTTGTTTTTAGAGAATTAAAAGAGCAGATTAAATTACTGAGTGCAGATGAATTAAATGGAACTCCGGGTTCAGGTTTTATATAATCTGATTAATTATGCTATCTCTTCCGGTTTAATAAATTAGTTTGGCAAAATTCCTGTTTTTATCCTAAGGACTAAGTCATAGACCCTTAAGAACTCGTTTACCAGAAAATGCTCGGTCTAATCAAGGTTCGAGCAGTACTATGTAAACGGACGTTAAATTCGAGGAATTATAATTGCATCTGTAAATACTAACTTATTAAATCATAATAAGTTTTCTCCAGATTTACGGCTTAAATAACCTGTCTATTTATCACTGGTCTGATCAAAATAGACTTAGGAAAACATTTTAATAAATTCATGTAATTTATTAAAATGGTGAGAGAAATCCTTTAAGCGTAACAAACTGTATTTATTAAAACCGGTAAAACAATATTGATTACATAATTAAACAAACCATAATTAAAAACCTTGCCCGGAGCAAATCCTCCTTAGCCAGACATATTAACTGGTAATAAATCTGACAGAGGTTGGACGTAATAACAGCACGGAGACGTGATTAGTGAATGGAGAAATGGAGAGGTCGAAGAGTGAAACATGTACGTAGGTTATTATAAGTGAAGTGGGTGAATTTGAGAATTCAGAGAAACTGGGGTAAGAGATGTACGTGAGTGTTAATGGAAGAGAATGAATGAGGTGAGAATGAGTGATTTTCTGGTTTTCTCCGTGCACTCGTATAAGGCTGTAGGGAATGGGTATTTATAGAAGAAATGAAGAGGTAGTCTTCGTAGATATTTGCAGTTGATTGCCCACTTGAGTGCTTCGTTGATTGAAGCATTGATTGCTTCATTCATTTATTGCAGGGGACAGTGGCGAAATGCGGGAGCGATTTAAGGTAGGCAGTGGTCGGAGTAGATAGATAAGGTGAAGACGACGACTGCGCGAAGAAGAAAACTAGTCCGGCGTCTATTTTAGTCTTGACCGCGTCGAAGACCGCCTGGCGGTTTGGGTGTGGTGTCGCCTGATAAGTGGCGGTAGTGGTAGTGTGTCCGCGTGGTAACGGGGCGGACAAGAGTGAGGAGACCGCTAGGCGGTTGCACGAGAGGAGTCCGCCTCCTCTTGGGCGGTCCCGTGTGTGGAGTCGCGTGGTAATGGGGCGGACAAGAGTGAGACGTCCGCTAGTGGTTCCGCCTCTTTAGAGGCGGTTGTGTGTGAGAGGACCGCCAGGCGGTTGTATATGAGGTGACCGCCTGATATGGGGCGGTTGCAGCCTTGACCGTGGCCCATTTTCCTTCGAACTTTGACTGGCTCTAGATTCTTCATTTGGACTCCGTTTTCTGAGCCGTTTGCGTCTATGCGTTCGTCTCTTTGACTACTTCAGTCCCGGCTTGGTTTTCCTCATGTTAAACCAATAATTTTGTGAAATAAACAATAAAACATAAACTAGAGGAAAACTAACCGAAGTGGAGAAAATGAGCAGGAAAAGTGCTAATATTAAACATGAAATACACCTATAAACATGCTCATTTGACACTTATCACTAACTGAGCCTTGAATGTGAAACTCACTTGGGTTGGTTCTTCTTTTTGGTTGTTCCATTAGACATTGGCTGCTTAGGGTTTACGCTTCTGCACTCTGTAGGACTGAGTGTTTTGGTATTGCTCTGGGTAGTTAGTGATCTAATGGGAATATGGGAAAGTGTTATTCTTGGTATGGAGTATGGATTATTTCTATTAAGTGGTGCACACACTTTTCACCGATGACTGAGAACGGGTCGGTGGCAGCGGAGGTCTGCTATACCTCGTCCATATGGACAACTGACAGCGGAGGTCTGTTTACCTCGTCTTGATGACAACTGACAAACGCGAAGGTCTGTTTACCTCGTCCTTGTTGACAACTGACTGGCGACTGGGTGGGGGCCATCTCTCCCAATTGGTTTATTCCACTCTTGAGTATATTTTGTCTATGGGAATCGTCTTCTGAAATGGTGGAGACATAAACTGTCTACCACGGGTTATGGATATTAATGTCACTCCTAGTCATTTGTGACTACTTAAGTCTTTCTCTTCTTAACCAGAATTGGTTCTAACATCAACAATGGATGCTTACTAACTATGTGGTGTGACTACTTAAGTGGATGACTTATTTTGGAAGTTCTCTATCTCTATCTTTGTCTTGTTTTCTTTCTCTTTAACTTGATTGTTTTGAAGTGCTTTATCTCTGTTTTACTTTCAAGAGTTTAATTTCAAGTTACTGTTTATTTTGAGGAGTTATGTTTTAAAGATTGTTTTGGAGAATTGTACCAGTTCCATTCCAGGGAACTGACTCACCCCTCCCGGGGTGGGCTGCTTGGTTTCATCTTGCAGGTATAAATTGATTTACAGGTGGCCACGAAGAGCATGAGTGATTGGGATGGGATTAGGCTTATGGAGAGTGAATGTACTTTATTATTGTTATGTTAATGTTAAGTTTTCTCGAAGTTCAGACCGTAACTTAGTTAATTGTAAAGGTTGTAATTGGTGAGGTTGGTACCGGGTGTTTGGAGCCCGATGGTCTGTAGCACCTTTAGTTTATTTTCCGCTGTTGCTTTATTATTATAGGGGTGTTACAGGTTTCGTTTATGATACTGGATTGTTTCGCTCTTCCTAATGCGCCTTTTATGATTTAGAAGCCATCTCTTTATGTGGTGTTATGTTAGGTTCATTAAGGTTAAGTTAGTTTGTTAGTTAGTTATTTATTTATGTGAAGTAAGTTTTTGATGAGATTCTGGGTTGGCTTGCAGGCTAAACTCTGTGGTATGTGTTTATGGGTCTTTGTTTTTGTTTTGGGCAATCCTTCATGGATTCAAGTTGGTGAATTGTTGATACCCTGTGGGCTCCTTTGCACTTTCGTGTTACACGGAGTGTTTTTTGAACCACTGGATAGACAATTGTCTCTTGAGACTAGGTTTACCTCAGTGGATTGGCTGGTTTGGTTTAGCCGAGTTGGTTGGTTTGGGGGGTTAATTCTTAGGCTGGTTTGGATTTTGCTTTCATTGTTCCTAGGTTTGTAAGCTATTCTTTAGGTTCCTATTAATATAAGTCTTCTTATTATTGCCAAAAAAGAACTAATTTGTTAGCAAATACCTTTTCTTTATTAATTATCTTCGATGTAAAATATATAAACATTTTAATGACACGTATCTTAATTGACAAAGACTCATAATTAAGAAAAATCATTTTATAAGTAATATATAAATTGAATATTATTTCTACATAGTCGGCTAAAATAACATATCATCAATTCATAGCCCTTAAAATCAATTGCTTCTCACATCACTATAGTAGTGTGTTGTACTTGTTCTAGTGTTCCACGTTTTTGAGTTTTGTGTTCAATGTTTCTTTAATTTGTCATTGTAAACATTTATAATAATTTTCAGGTATGAAATTATTGTGGTTTCACTTGCTCAAAACGAGGAAAAGAACTAAATAATAAAGAGGGGTGCATCATGTAGAGCTATGATCTTGAATGGGGGAGTGTAGAATGGTCTTAGTATCTCTCGAATCGAATAACTATTTATAGATTGATATTGTAGGAGAGCCAAAATCAAGTTTTGAATGGTGTTAGTTTGCAACTTGGCAAAAATAAAGACACAATTGACAATCAATTTGATAAGAAAAATTAATCTCAAAATTTTGAATTTGCTAACAAAGAAGAATAATAATCGGCAGGTTTGAATGCAGTAGACGTGAAGTGCACTGTAAAGAAAATAGAGTACTTAAATTTCGGTTAAAATACCCCTTAAAAACAGTTGACAACCGCACTTTAAAGAGACGGTTTGAATACACCGGAGCATATAAATCACGGTTCATAACCGTGTTTTAATATCGTTTCCAAGGCGCGGAACTTGGGTATAATAAAACACAGTTGACACAATAACTGTGTTTTATTGTTCATTTCCCGCATGTGGCCTCCAAAGAATTTTTAAACACGGTTGCCTTTGTAATCGTGATTTCAGCACAGACCTTTAAACACGGTTCTATGCCAAACCGCGCTTTAATGCCTACTGGCGCGCCATGCTAAATGGTCATTAAAGACGGTTCATTGAAGAACCACGCTTAAAGGTATTTTTTGTTTTTTGTTTTTTTTTATATTTCACCAGTGTATTAATCAATCGGAATACACAGTAGCAGCAGTAGCAAAACAACAACAAAAGCAGCATCAATGGTTGTTGTTTCACATAATGAGACATTGCATTATGTTGCCAATAAACTAACCATGTCTTTGCAATATCATATGCACTTCACTTTGCACAATTTATTGCAACTACAAATCAGAAAGGAAACAGCTAGTTAACAATTGTATGAATAAAAAAAAATAGATATCACTACCACAACCCAACCTATATATCTCTTCATCTTGAGAAGAAAGTATATATGATAGATGCTCTCTCACGAAGTCAAGATTTCCTGTCGAATAAGTCTTTGAACCCTTGAAATGATCACAAATCCACACAAGACAAGTGAATACAATAGTAGGCTCATATCTATATAAAATGTTCAATTAATGTTTAGAAGTTTGTAAGATTAAGATAAGTATTATGTATCTTATCATCATCAAGTAACGTTTCTACTCACGACAAAACTCATACATGTATTATGTGAAGTAACCACAACTTTTGAAGTCTTTATGCCTAGAACACTATAAGCAAAAAAAAAAAAAAAACATATGAAGAATTTTGAAAACGATAAACAAATAAATACGATTGATATATGAATTACCGTACTTGTAATGGAGAATTGATTAAATGGTTGATTCACAAACCATGGCAATAAACGTCACCTCCATTGACATTACTTTATAAAAAAGTTTAAAATTTATATATTGACAACTATTTCTAATAATAATCATTAACTATAACAGAACCCCATTCACATTTAAAGCAAAGGTAAAAAATAAAACACGGTGAATTGAAAAAAATAGGACGAGTTTGGATTTGAACCTGCGAGGAATGGACACTAGGCAACGAGACATCACCCTAGACCTGGTAAACGGATTATCCGTTCGGGTTTTGGGTCATATCTTTTTGGGTCAATATCTGTTGGATTATTAAACTTTCAGGTCATTTCGGGTTCGGGTCAAATCGGGTTCGGGTTATAATAGTGTCAGATAGAATCAAGTTTTAGTTATTTCGGGTCATGGTTAATATTTTTGAAAAAATTCTTAAATAATATATACCTAATTTCTATAAGAATATACTACATATAGATTACATAAAATTCAATACAATGCATATTGTGAATTTCATTCGGATATACTAAGTTTGAATCAAGTTTTTTGTCATATTTATTTGGGTCATTCAGGTTTGGGACAATTTATGGTCACTATTATTTCATGTTATTCGAGTTTGGCTGATATTTAATTACTATTATTTCGGGTCATTTCGGGTTTGGGTCGGTTTTAGGTTATAATTTTATCGGGTCATTTCGGGTTCGAGTCACATTGGTTTTTACCCAATCGGGTTTCGGGTTTATTATATTTAAATATTTTCGGGTTCGGTCAGATTTCGGATTCGGATAAAACGAACGGGTTTTCAGGTTGGGTCAAATTTTGACAGCTCTACTCTACATCATCGTTGTAATGTTACGGACAATTTGTATATATGTAAGTTTAGAGAACTAACCTTGTAATTATTAACTTTCTATAATATTGTTGAACTCATATTCACTCAGAAACCACTAATTATATAAACACATCAGTAATAAAGCATCATATTAATATACTTCTATGAATGATTACATGTAGTAAACTTCAATGACATATAATTTTTTAAATATAGGGTAAAATAATTATTCTTTAAAAGTATATTAATATGTTGCTTTATTGTTTAGGCATTTATGATTTATTATTTTATGTGCGGGTGAATATGATTTCTATATATTTGGGAATGGTAATTATTAAAAGACTATTACTCTAAACATAGATATATAGATATAGTCAAATGTAACAAGGATGAGGTCTCATTGCCCAGTGATTTGAGGTGCATGAGCCTAAACGTGAGATTTCTCTAAGAATTGTAAAACTAATTTAATTATAATTTATTAAGGCTAATGAGTCTTAATGGTATATTATATATACATTTTCATGACTTCAAAATTTACATAACCTTAACTTATATATATTGTCCAAAATGAAATACCCCAAACTTAATTGTGTTAATAAATTGTGTGATTATGATATTCTAAGGCTAATTAAATCGTTAAGAACAATGGTGAAGAAAGAGAAACCAAAAGAAAGAAGAAAACGCGTAAAAGTCACAAAACGTAAAAACGCGCGTAAGCAATTTTAGGAGGTACATAACCTCAACTAGGGTCCTAAATGGATTCCTAGGACTTAGTTAGACACTAAGACCATGTGTGAAGAATTCCCGAAGAAAACGGATCCATATAGGTTAAAACGCAAACGAAGCCTTAAAGCACATTTTTCGAGAAAACCCGAAAATATGACTTTAAGCAGTTTAATGGACTCATAAAAATTATAATTGATTATATAACTATAATTATATTAATGAAGGTCTAAGAACCATTAAAAATAAAGAAACGAGAAAAATCCAGAAATTTACCCGGATTGATGAATAGTGCCAAACGGACACTTGTGGGGGTGTTAGTCGCTAAAAGACCAAAATGCCCTTTATCAATTTTGTAATAATATGGCCCTTCCCAGCATAAGGCCACGTTTTGCTCCCTTCCTTCTCTATTAAGTTAGTCTCTATTAGTTAAAAGAAGTCAAAAAGCAAAAAGTAAGCAAAAGTACAAATTACCTTTTTCTCTCTCTCTCTCTTCTCCTCACGTTTTTCTCTTCTTTCCCAGAGCATCTCTGCTCCTTTTCTCTTCCATGGTGATTTCTACTACCCTCCACCCAGCTCAACTTCATCTTCCATTTTCAAGCCTTAAACAAAGTCAAAACAACAAAATAAATACATATTCTTGCTCACCTCATCTTGGAGCTTCTTTCCCTCCTTTCAAAATTTGAAAACGATGAAGTTGGAATCCATGGCTGTAGCTCAAATTGAAGAGAAGAACACCATTTCTTGAGCTAGACAACTCCTTGTTGTCTTAAGGTAAAAAAAGCTTCAAAAACACCTTCTTCTTCCTAGTTCTTTCATGGCCGATTTTCCCCTGATTTTGAACTCCATTTCCCTCCTTGTTCTATCCTTTTTTATATTCAATAAGTGCTGGAACTTTGTTTGTGTTGTTCCAAAACTCCATTGGAGATTAGAAGGTAATTCCCTCCTTTTAGTGCCTTACACACTCTCTTGTTCTAGGGTTGTTTCAAGAGCTTAAGTAATCTCTTAATACTCATTATTGTTCCATTGGGCAATGGTCTTTAGCTTAGCAAAATAACCCCACATGACTGGTTTGTAAAACAAGAGCAAAGAGGAAAGAAAAGAGCAAGGAAGAAAGGAGCAAAGAAAGAAAAAGAAACAAAGAAATTCTAAGGTAAATTGGCTTACCTTTGGAATTGATTCTTGAATGCCATGTGAGATTAAAGTTATATTGCTTTAGAGTTGTTTTGTGTTAGTGTAATTGTGATCAAGAAAAGATTGATGAAAAATGGAGTTATTTTGGTTGTTTATGTTGATGTTTAAGGGCCTTGGAGCCAAGTTGTTTAAGTTGATTTCACCCTTGTTATATTGTGGAGAATGTGCTGGAATTTGAGTGTGGTTAGTATCTAGGATGGATGTGGTTATTGAATTGATTAAGTGAGCTGAATAATGCATGTGGGGAGTGCTAGAATTGTAGGGAAACCATGGCGAATTTTCTGTAGCAAACCAAGTGTCTTAGGTATGTTTTGTTGGTAGAGATGACCTAGAGAAGACTAGGTTGTTAGAGTTCAAATTGGGTAATTAATCACCATGGAGCTATGTTAGAAGGAAATCATGTAGTTTGGTAAAACTTGGAGTGGTAATAATGTGGGCTGCATACTAGGGATGCATTAGTTGTGAAACCTTGAAAATGATGAGTGAAAATGATGTAGGGTGTCATGAGAATGTATAGGGGTGCATTGGTGGGTGTAATGTGGTAAATGAGGAGTTTAGTGTGTTAGGGAGAGAAATAAGTTATAAGGGATTAGTATGACTAAATGTGTAAAAGTAATGGAGAATAACTAATTGTAAGGAAAACAATTGAGGTGGTTAAGATTTAAGTAAAAATCAGCAAGTGCTAGGAAACTAAGTATAATGTGTTAGGAATTATGAGTGGGAAATGGTGAATGATGATCAAAATTAAGTGACAAGGTTGTTCAATGGTTTAAGAAGGTTTAGAGCATGATTAAGGTTTTGGAACATGCTTAGATGTTTAGGGAAGTATTAGGGAAGAAATGAGTAATAATTGAAGTTAGGATGGCAAAATCAAAGTGAACATTGTAACAGAGAGTTACAGGGTCCGGGACTTAGTCCTTGGAAAAGGGTCCCGGACCAACACTGAAAACCCCCCAAAATTGCCTGCAACATTGGTCTGGGACTTAAGTCTTGCATCAAGTCCCGGACCAACATCAAAACAAGGCCGAAAGTGAAGTTTACAGATGGTCCGGGACCTACCTTAAGTACAAAGTCCCGAACCTACTAAAAAAACATCCCGAAAGTCAAGAAAACAATTGGTCCGGGACTATAGGTCCGGACCTAGTCCCGGACCACACTAAAAACCACATTAAAGGTTAGTAAATGACATCTAATGATGGAGATTGTTAGGTATTGTTGTTATATGATTGTTTAGGACTTGTTTGGTGCCTTATAATGGTCATTAGGTGTGTGAATAAGTGTAAGTGATAATGAAAAGTAAGTAACTTATGAGGAAGTGTTTGAATTACAAGGAGTTAGTAGTTGTTAATCGGGAATCATTAGAGATGATATGAACTAGGTTAATTAAAGATAATTAACCACCCGATTCCATGAATATTATAGGACTTGAATATTCGGACTCCGGAGGAACTCAACAATCAGCAAACGATGGTGAAAGGTATGGTTTTCTTGCAACCTGTGTTCTACCGGGTTACGCCGGCTTGTATGCCTATGTGTTTTCTGGATGTTTATGACTTTATAAGATAAAGCATGTAATGAGTTTATAGTAATTCATTTATGTGCCGCGTTTGTTCTCGATACCGTCTAACTTCGAGTAGGTGTTAACCCCGTTTGCTAACCAAGTTTGGATCACATAGAGAAGGTACGGTATTCGGTTGTAAACGTCCCAATCCACGGGAACGTTCTAACTATGGCTATTCATGTGTTAATTGTGGATTGTCGTGTGTGAATGTGTTACCTCCCCTGTGTGACTAACTGGATGTGGATAACCATAATGTAATATGATGTGATAAGCCCCATGGAGGGAGCTTCTAACCAATGTATAACTTGGGGGTGAGGAATCTGGTAGTTCCAGTCGCGCGCGTATGTATGGGAGTTGATATCTATATCAGATTCAGGTTTCTCCCATGTATGGTTGTTTTCCTTCTTGGAATTCAATCTCCCGTGAGCCTATGGCTGGCTCTCCTGCCTTGACTCATGTTCGGGGTTAGGGGGATTTGTGTACGGTGTGTTTGGATCCTCTAGATCCGACACACCTTGTGTAAGTTATTCGTTCGATGAACAGAACGACAATGTGTTATGTATCGAGCTCGACATGAGGACCAAAATGTTCTCTAGGCTCTATAAAACTTGGCTAACTCTTACCCAGGTTTGATTCCTCGCATGACTCGTTACAGAGTTATGTCGTATGTATGTTGCTGTGTGACAAGTGTTGAGACGTGTGTGTATATGATTATCGAAATCAATACCAAGTTTATTATGAGAAGTAGTGGGTTGTAGCCCGATTAAAATGGATAAGTGTTAACCAATAAGAATGAAGCTTTTTGAAGTAAAAACCTTCAAGACCTAAGGACCAAGTAATGTGAGCTAATAAACGTCATGTGTTATACCTGATGATTGTATTCCATTGTTTGAATACCTGTTGATTGTGTTGTGTGTTTATAGTATTTCATGCATGATTTAAATAAAATCAACCGCATGCTCAAACGATAATTAGTTGTGCGTGGCCTGGTAGCATGCGGGCTGCACGATTACCATGCCAGCAAAGGTGCTGAGCCCCTTCGGGGCCACCCATTATATTTCAGGTACAATGGAGCTGGCAGCCGTTCGAGAGTAGGACGGGGTGGGTGTTTATGCATGGGTAGTTATGTAACCTCTTATGTAATTGTAGTTGTTGTGTAGTAAGACCGAAACTGTTATCGGCAAGTAAATTGTAATGAATTCGGTACAGTAGTGACTTGAGGATTGTACACGATTCAGTTGGAAATGGAATGGAAATATATGTGTAAGTGCTCGGTAATCTTGTCCATCAGACTGGTACATTGTGTATGTATTAGCCTTGTTAGCCACGTGGGTGGCTAACGGCGTGTAACACCAGTCGATTGAGTTAAGTGTTGTGTAGTATTTCCGTTGTGATCAGTTGTTAAGTCCTGTGTTTATAGTTGGGGTGTTACAAAAAGTGGTATCAGAGCGAAGTATCGCTCTGTTGACTGGAATTACCGAGCTTAGGATGTACCGAGTTAGTATTAGAGACTTGGGTTTAAGGGTTGAGTGATAGCGTGAGAGATACGCTAGTTAGGAATTACCAGTGTGTACTGGATACCTACAATATCCTTCGCGCCCTCCACATCCCCCGTTTTATAACTCGGGAAAGAACGCCAGAGAGATGGAAAGTCCTCTCATACTCGGGAAAAACCCGATCTGGTTGTTATAAATTATATCGGTAAGAACCAAAACCTGTCATACGGTAGACTCCAAGGATTGGAAATCCCGGAGACGGTTCCCGTTTGAACAACTTTACCCGCACTTAATAGCGGAAGACTAAGAACCCTACTTATAGGAAAACGAAATTTCCGGCAACCTGGGTTGACATGCCTAGCAGTTGAGGGAACCTGGCCAGCAAGAAGGAAAGCACTAACTGTGCAAAGAAGCGGAAAATGGAGAAGTAACAAACCCGAGACACATGTCTACGGGACCGCAGTTGTTAGATAATACCACCAACGGTACACTAACTGACTAAGGAACTAGTCAGAAGCGGGTAACTTCAAACCTACACGTCCAAGGGATTACAACCCTGATTGACAAGCCTAGACGACTATGAAAATATTTACGTAACATATACCAATAGGACTGCTATGTAGTGCCTAAACAAGAGTCAAGTCTCGGTAACCACGACAAATGCGTGGGAACGAGCAATAAGGAATGACACAGAACTAAGTGGATAAGGGTCTCCAAGAGCAGAGAAGCACCCTGATTAACGACTATCATGTCAAGACCAATGAGAATTTGTGCAGTAGGTTGATTATTAAACTAGAGAACCAAAGGATAAACTAATAAGGCTACCGAATACGATGTGAATAAAAGTAGTACTGTAACCGGTATGTGCTGAACCGATAGCCAGCCTGCATGGCTGAAATACCCTGAACTTAAATAAGGTGATTAAATAATTCTAATATGGTATTTAAGGGCCTAATAGTGCCTAAAGAGTATTGGTGAATAAAATAAACCAAAAAGAAAAGAGAAAACGCTTAAAAAGCGAAAAACGCAAACATGAGCGTTAAGTGACCATAGAAGGGATACGACCTCGACAAGGGTCTTAGATGGATTTCCAAGGCGTAATAATGCCTAAAACATATACGGGAACAATTCCTGAAGAAAACAGATCCATAAAATGAATTAAAACACTAATAAAGCTTTTAGCGCATGTTTTTTGAGAAAACCCGAAAACGTGTCTTTGAGTGGTCAAATGGACCCGTAAAAATTATAGTCAACCAATAACTATAATTAACATTAATGGAAGCTTAAGAATCATTAAAATTAAAGAAACGAGAAAAATCCGGAAACGGGTCCGGTTAGTGAATAGTGCTAAAACCGGGTAAATTAACGAGCGTTTTCTGTAAAAGACGAAAACACTCCAGCTTATGTGTACATGGGGGACCAGTTTTGACTGAATAAATCAACCCCTTCACTCTTGACTAGCTAGCTATTAATATAAGTCAAAAAGCAAGAAAAAGGGAAAAAGTAAAAAGGTAGCCCCCTTCTCTCCTCCCTCATTTCTCTTTTCCCTCTCTCTCTCTTTCCTTTTCTTCCTCCTCCAGCTGGCAGCACTCCTCCCTTCACCTTGGCTGGCGATTTTTGCAGCCTCCAATGGCTTCCCCTCTTTCTCTCCAAGCTCAAGCCACATTAGAGCTCCAAATGAAAAATAAATTACATATTTGAACTCCCCTCACCATGGGCTATCATTCCCTCTTTTTAGAATTTCAAAATGATTAAGTTCATCTCCATGGGTTTTGGCCATTTGAAGAGAAAGTTAGAGATTCTTGAAGCTTGGAGTCCCCTCTTTCTTCTAAGGTAAAAAGTTCCAAGGAAAACTCACTTTCCTCCATCTTCCTTCTTGACCGATTTTCCACCCCTTTGTAATACCTTGTTTTCTTCTTGTTTTGGAGCTTTGAATCATGTCTCCAATGGTGGTGGAACCTCCCTTCTATTCCAGGTTTGAAACCTCTCCAAGAACTCCCAAGGTAAACCCTAGCTTGATGCTTTGAGCCTCTCTTAAATCCTAGGTTAGTTTAATGTGATGTGCCTAAGTGCTTGTACTTAGTCCCATTGTCCTTTTGAAGGGTTATTTAGTGTAATGGGCATTTGGATTGCCTTGGCCGATGTTGGAGCCAAGAGAAGTGGAGAAGAGGAGAAAAGAATTAAAAAGGAAATTTGAGAATCCAAGGTAAAACAAAATCTACCTTATTGTATATTCTATGTGTATTAGGATTTTGGGATGGGAAAATAAAAGATGAAACAAAATCTGGAGCAAAAATTATGTTTGGTGAAAGTTAGAGTGAATTGTGAACTTGTTGATTGAATTGTGATTTAAGGGCCTAAGAGCCTAGCATTTAAGTTATTGTATTATATTGTGCTTGATGAGGCTTTGGATGAGATTTTGATTGAGAAGTGTGTGCTGGTAGGATCCCTTGCGGATGTGGCTAGAGAATGAACTAGGAAATGTGGAATTGTGCATTTTGGGCAATGTAAGGATTGTAGGTGAGTTATGGCAAAATGTTGGTAGAAATAAAATGTTGTAGGTGTTGCTATGGGTGAGAAATGACCTAGGGTTCACTAGGTGTATCTAAGGATTTATTTGGTGGAAGTAGACACCCATAAATGGTGGTTAAAGGCTTGGAAATGGTAGAATAAAAATCTGTAGCAAAACAGTATTTTAGTGTGTAGAAATTAGGAAGAAAGTTGGTGAGCATGACCATGGAAATGGAGGATGAACTTGTGTAATGAAATGCAAATGTCTAGGAAGGATGTGGAATGGTAAAATGAGTCGAGAATGTGGTAAACCATCTAGAGGAAGGTTGGGAAATGCACATGTGTGCCAGTGTAAAATATGAGAGAGGAAACTTGTAGAAATTAAGCAAGGATTGGGTAATGGATTGGACCAATGGTTTGAGGAGGTTTAGAGCATGGTTAAGAGTATTTAAGGTGGATAAACATGGGAAAAGATTAGGGATGAAGAGCATGGTTAAGAGTATTTAAGGTGGATAAACATGTTGGTAAACATGGGAAAAGATTAGGATGGAATGGGTAGAAGAATGGAGTTGAAACAAAGTCAAAAGGAGTAAACTGGGTAGGACCGACCCAGGGACCGACCCATGGCTGGGTCGGTCGAGGTAAATTCCAGACCCATTGCTTACTGACTTCGACCGACCTAGTGATAAGTGGTGAAATAGTGCTCTCCCAACATCTTTATTCACTGTCATTTTACTTGGCGCTTGACTTATTTCACCACTTTATGAAGTAATTTTGTGTTTATTAGTAATCTTACACCTTTGACATATTCGAATAGGTAATTACTCGTTTGAGTACATTTCAAGAGCTTAATCTGAGTATGCATCAATGTTTGAGCATCTCGGGAGGGATGCCAAAGCCAATGGGAAGCATCGGGAGAATTCCGGCACAAAAGAAGGACATTCTGGGGCCGACCGGACTTGCGACCGGACTTGCAAGTCCGGTCCGGCTCTGTTCAAATCGTCCCAGAACTCACTGGAATCGACCGGACTTGCGACCGGACTTGCAAGTCCGGTCGAGCTTAAATCCCGTCACGTGCTCCGCGCTAAAAAAGTGTCCGACCGGACTTGCGACCGGACTTGCAAGTCCGGTCGGACGGAAATTTTTGCCAGAAATTGCAGTTAAAAGACTACCTTCTTGGGCTTTCTTCCCCATTATCCACACACACGACTACAACCCTAAAGAGAGGAGAAAGAACGTGAAAGAAGAGGAAGAAGAAGAGGAAGAAGAAGAAGAAGAGAAGAAGGAAGAACTCACCTTCTCCAAAGCTTCCAAGCTTCAACAATGGCTTCTTCTTACTCTTTTCTAGTTTTTCTTTCCTCTATGCTTGAGTAGTACTCCATTGTGCTTTGGGATGGGTCTTTGAACCCAAACCCTAGATTTTGCTTGTGAATCTTTATTATGCCTTAATATAGTTGTTTCTCTCTCAATTATCTTTCAATGTTCTCAAATTGATCTCTTGAGTGCATTTGTGGTGAACCCCAACTACAATTTGGTTTTGAGTTAGGGTTTGTGACCAAATTGAGAGAGAACTCTTAATTTATGCTTCTAGGATTAGTGAGCATAATTTGGAGCTTTGTTCTAGAACTTGCTTAGTGCTACTTAGTGAGTTTAGTCCTAATTGATTTTGAAGGCTAAAATTAACTAAGTAAGAATTAACTCATCTTTGGTTTAGAGAGTTATTATTTTTGTTCTAAAAGACAACTATGGCATAAGAAGAGTTGCTAGCATATCTAGGTAGTTTGGGGGATTGCCAAATTCCCAAAGTACTTTTCCATCCAATCCATTAAACTTTCATTTTCAGTTTATTTGTTGTTCTTGCAATTACTCAACCAACACAATCAAGCTTGCCTCTGGCTAAACCCCAATTTACTGTTTTCTTTGCAATTACTAAGTACCGAGACTAGGAAGTTAGGACCAATTTCCTTGTGGATACGACACTTGTTGTACTACAACACCGATTAGGTGCACTTGCCTTTTCCTTGCATTTATTTATATACTTTGTTATATAGTTTTTGCTCAACAAGTTTTTGGCGCCGTTGCCGGGAAATTGATTCCATCAATTTCCCTAGTTCCGGTATTTTTAGTTTTTGTTTTTGTTTGAAGTTTAGTGTTCTGTTTTCTTTGATTGTTTTTCGTTTTGTGGTTATATCCTATCCTTGTTTATATTTTCTATTACTAAGTTGTAGTGCTGGTTTTTTTTTCTGGTGATTGCTTAGGTACCTTGTGTCTCTTCTGTGTATGCCAAACACTCGGTCTAGTAGCTCCCCGCTTGCTAGTCCGAGATCTGAACTTGAGCGCACTCTTAGAAGACGCATAAGGAATTTAAACATGGCGGATGGAGAGCACGCAGAAATTGAGAATAATGGGCAGCAGCAACACCGAGCTCTCTCTGATTACTACCAGCCGGACACCGAAGGGAGGCCTTCGGCTATAGTCCTCCCAGTATTGACACCAGAGGAAGCGAGACAATGGGTTTTCAAGACTCATTTCATTACCGCAGTCCGGGACTTAGGAAAGTTCAGTGGAGCAAATCCAGATGACGCTCCGAACCACCTAAGTCTCTTCCTTGATTTTTGCAATTCCTTTGGGAAAGACGGTAAGGTAAAAGAGAGAATCCGGTTGCAGCTTTTCCCCCATTCCTTATCCGACGCCGCATCAAGATGGTTTAGAAGCTTACCGTCCCAATCAATCCAAACATGGGCACAAATGGCTCAAAAGTTCCTTGCTAAATACTACCCGACTAGTAGGACGAGGCAACTGATTGGAGAAATTAATACATTCTACCAAGAGCCCGGAGAAACCTTGTACGATGCATGGGACCGGTTCAAGGATATGTTAATGAATTGCTCCCACCATGGGTTGGATGATCAATCGTTATGCCTATCTTTCTTTAATGGGCTTGACGATGCGAACCGTTTGCTTGTGAATTCATCCTCGGGAGGTAGCTTCATGGATAAGTCCCCTGAAGAAGGAATGGCACTTCTTGAGACAATGACTAGCAACACGAGACAATGGGCTAGAAATAAGGGAAGAACTCCAAGAGCGGCCGGTCTACTTCATGTCGAACCAGCCGATCATCTTTCCGCCCAAATATCCTCACTCACAAAGATGGTGGAGAAGCTTGCTACATCCCAAAAAGAGAATGCAAAATCTGTAGCTTCATCATCTTCTACTTCAGCCACGAGGGGTGTGCTATATGTGCGGGTCCCCATGAGACCCATTTTTGTGAAGGAAGAAGTTACATCGAGGGAAAGAAGATGTAAACTTTGTTAGCAACCGCCCCAACTACAACTATAACAACAACAATGCCCCATGGAGAAATCATCCTAATTTCTCATGGAGGAACAACGATTCCACCCAAGGAGGACCGAGTAATATTTCCAACAACTCGATGGGTTATAAACCTCAAGGGCCACACCAAGCGAACAATTCTCAAATGGGGTATAGACCTCAAGGTGGCCCCCCTCAATGGGAGGACCCACCAGGATTCAGACCACAACAACAACAACAACTGCCAACAACCACAACAAACAGAAACAACCATCATCCTCCTCCTCTTTCTGATGGTAACTTGGCTAGATGGAAGCCATGATGCAAAACATGCAAAATATGACGATGAACTTCATGACTACCGCCCAAAACCAAGTTCACCGAGCAGGAGGCCTTCAATGCCAACCAGATGACATTTAATCAGGGCCTTAAAACTCAAATTGAAAGCATCTCTCAACAACTTGCTCAGAGACAACCGGGCACGTTCCCAAGCCAAAACCAAGCCTAATCCGAAAGAGCAAACTCAATGCTATATTCGTAAGAGAAGATGTTGAAGAAGAGGTTAGCAAGATAAATGTGATTGAGACTTCAAAAAATTCACCCTCTTCATCAAGTATGGGCTATTCCATAGCAGCATCAAAAAGAAAGATAGCCCAACTTGAATCTTCTTCGAGAATTCATGATCTGAACTTCAAGATGAGAGGGAGCACTTGGGAAAGCTTCTTACAAAACTATGCAAGAGAAAAAGCCAAGTTGGAGGATGATGAGGAAGGGATAAAAGTTGTTACCTTGAGAAGTGGGAGAAAAAACACAAGAAGTCCAAGTCCCACATGAGCCAAGCAACCCAAAGGAGGGTGGTGACGAAGAAAGGGTTGACCACCCAACGGAGGGAACTCCTCAAGACGTCCCCCGCAAACCTCTCCGCACAAAAACCCTCTCCATGTGAACCACCCGTACCTTTCCCCAACCGACTCAAGAAACAGAAGCTTGATGCAGAGTACGGGAAGTTTCTAGCGGTGCTTAAGCAATTGAATGTCAACATCCCTTTTGTAGACCTCATTGCCAAGATGCCAAACTATGCCAAATTCCTCAAGCATCTCATCTCCAACAAATTAAAATTGACCGAAGACGGCACCATCCAGCTCAATGAAGCTTGCTCTGCTATTCTCAAACAGCCATTACCTTCGAAATGCAGCGATCCAGGCAGCAGCTCACCATCCCGGTCATGATCGGCATTCGGTAGCACCTCTTTTCAATATCCTTATGTGATCTAGGGGCCTCCATCAACTTGATGCCCCTTTCCACCTTCAAGCGGCTAGGTATAGGTGAATTGAAAAAGAGCAAGATGGTCCTTCAACTGGCAGAGATGGGTCGACGGTTTACCCAAAGTGGAGTGGTTGAAGACGTTATCATCAAAGTGGAACATCTATACTTCCCATGCGATTTTGTCATTTTGGACATTGAAGAAAACTCCACTACACCCCTTATCCTTGGCCGGCCTTTCCTTGCCACTGCTGATGCTCAAATTGCTGTGAAGAAGCAAGAAGGACCATCACCTTGCAAGCATATGATGAGAAGTTGGTATTCACAGCGGGGAGGTCCCCTAATAACAAGACGGCGAAGGTCAAGGTTGTAGAAAAGGAGGCCCAGCCACACTCATCTTCTTCACCTCTCTTCATCACTCTACCCGAAGGGATCACCATCAGGATGAACCACCATTAATCCTTGAAGAAGAGAAAGAAGAGGGCAGAGGAGAGGAAGGAAGCGGAAGGAAAAAGGTGAACGGGTAAAAGTGGATACCCAAAAATGTCTTCGCTTCATGCTTTGGATGTCCTCCTTACGTCCACCTCCAGGTTTGATCTAACCCTCACAATGGTCTAGCCAAAGACCTTAAAAAGACGGGCAGCTTTCCGGGAGACAACCCGGACTATTGTCATTTTTAGCTTGCATTTTTTCCTAATTCGAGTTAGTATGTTAATGTTTGCCTATTCTATGCTTGATTTATTGTGTGTTAGTGTGTATGTTTGTTTTTTGCTGGTTGAGTTGAGTCTGTTTGTGATTGATGATAAGTGTTGAGGGCAAGAAAACAAGCATTTTGTGTGAAATTCTGGTCTCGACCGGCCGACTTGCGAGACTTAAGGTCGGTCGAGTCCCAGTCCCAGATTCAAACCCACGAAGCTACTGACTTCGACCGGACTTGCGACCGGACTTGCAAGTCCGGTCGATTCGAAGCGAAAATTTTGAAATCCAAAACATTCTGGAACCGACCGGACTTGCGACCGGACTTGCAAGTCCGGTCGGGTCGAAAATTTTGAAAAAAAAAAAACGCAGCGTTTGTAAAAACACTCATCTTCTTCCTCCTTCCTCACTTCCTTCCCCGACCCCGTTCTCTTCTCTCCCTCGCAGCCCTTGTTTCTCCTCCCTGCACTTGCGCAACCACGCCCAAGCACCACCACCACCGCGCCTGCTTCTCCGACGCCGCCTCTGCCTCGCGCCGACGACCGCTGCCCCGCCGTGTGCTTCCGACCCGCGCCAGCCAGCACCAGCACACCACACCCCCTCTCTCAATCCGAGAACCCTAACCCCCAAATCGACTCCCTTGTCGATTTTCTAGCCCCCAAAATTGTCATATTTTGCTCCTTCCACTCCAAACACATCAAGGTACTTGTTCCTAGCCTTAATTTGTCAATTTCGATTTTTTGACAAAGTTACATTTTCGGCTACATTACAATCGAACCCAACAGAGCCTTGGTGTGACATTTTAATTTGGCAAATTTGTGCATTTGGATTGTGTTAAATACTTCATTGGGACTTTGTGTGGGTTTGTTGAGGTTACAAATGTGAAATTTGGCGGTTTTGAGCATATATTGTGATTTCATGGCTTAACTTGAATACTGTTTGGTTAGCATTATCCAAAGATGTTTTAATTTATGCTACTTGCCTTGTGAATGATGACTGGATGCCTAAACTTCATTGAGCCTATATGGTTGCATTTTGTGGTTGCGAGTTGTTGACTGTGACACCTAAACTTGTGAAACTTGATAATTTGGTAGTGTGCGTGGTGGAGAGTTCTCATTTTGCTTGACATTGTTAGTCGGATACTTGGTGAACTGCGTGGCACACCTTCTGGTGAAATTGAGGAGGTTCTTAGAACCGAGGAATGATAGAAAAACAGGGGGGACTCTGGCAAAATTTTTCCACGAAACTGTCATTTCTTTGTTCTTAGTTGTTTTCTAACCATTTAATGGTTGTTTCTTTTTGTTGTTTCTGTTTTGCCTTTTCTTTTTTTTCTTTGTTTGCAGCAACATGGCCCACCGACAACGCCGTGCTAGGAGGAACCAAGCTGCTCCAAACCTGGAACTCGGCCACCCCGTTGGCCTACTCGATGGCGTCTTCATCAATGAAGAGGCCCGACGTTTGGTTCACCTCCCCCAAGAGACGGGAGATTGTTTCGGAGCGGCCGGTGGATCCGGCTCTGATTGAGGACCTCGAGCTCCGGCCACACTTCGACTTTCTGGGCTGGAGCTGTGTGCTCACCATGGGTGGCCAATACCACCCCCGCCTCATCAAAGAATTCTATGCGATTGCGGCGGTCAGCAGGCAGCCGAAGGAGATCACTTCTGTGGTCAGTGGCCGTGCCATAGCCATCCGTCAGTGGCATGTGCACCAGTTCTTTCAGCTCCGTGATGATGACCTCGACCACCACTCCATCATCCACCCGGGCGACCTCATCGCCAGCCGCCACCGCTACCTTGCCGACCTCCCGGTCCAGACACGTAGAAAAAACCAGGCCGGGACGGATGTTAGACAAACAATGACCCACAACATGGTGAGCTGCCCGCTGAAGAGGGTCATTCTTGCGATCCTGCTTCATAATGTCCCTCGCGACAGCAGGGATCTCACCTCCAGGGACTGTTTTCTCATGGACTATGTGGTAGCCCCAGACCCTGAGAAGGCGATCTCCTTATCCCATCTCATCTTCAACCACCTCTGTCACATCATCGTGAAGAAGGAAACCATCACTTGGGTTTTCCTTACTTTTGGAGATGCAGTTGGTTCGCTTGTGGTGTGCGACCCGGAGCAGATGAGGCAGCTAGCCTACACGTGGACCCGATCTGCGACACCACTATGCGGAAGATGGGCTTCTATCGTGATGAGGACGGGTGGCACAAGACGACCGCCGAGCATCGACAGCGCCGGGGTACCCTCCTCTTCCGGTGCCTCCTCCTCCACTGCTGCACTGGGCCGTTCCTCGCTCTGCCACCTCCACCCCCGACCGGAGCGCTGACCCCGGAGCAGCTCGCGCTGTTCGAGAGGCAGATGGCCGACCCGGCGTCTCATGGAGGAGCACCAGCGCCAGATGGAGGCCTATTGGCAGCACGTTGCGAGCATGGTGGTGCACCCCCCCAGTAGCCATCTTCTGATCCTGGGATGTTATGCTTCTGTTTTATGCTTTTCTTTCTGTCTCTGAATTACTTGTTAGGCTGTTAGACCTTGTTCAGATATTTGTGATACTTCTACTTTACGCTACTCTTGTGCTATGGTGCTTTACGCACCCTGTTGACTACTCTGCTATGGGACCCCTGTGTGGGACCCCCTTTAAACTATCTAACTTGGCCTCAATGCGCATTCACTCGAATCCATGTTGCGCCTTGTTTATTTTGGTTTTGCATTGTAGATATCTCAACTGAACTCGACAACATCCCGAAGTGAGTTAGGTGACATTCCAGAGAGCCTCTGGTCCATTTGTCTTAGGCCATACGACTCTTCCTCACGGAGCTAGCGCTTACCTGCATATGCACACTGGCAAGTGGGGGGAAAATCACCAACACATTCTCAGGGGAGTATTAGTTCTTTACACTTAACCACTCAATACAATGCAACACTTTTTCTGCTTACTTCATGCCAAGTGATACCCAAAGGTCTTCTGTTATTTCTCCCATCTGCTTTTATTTGAACAATGCGGACATTGTCCCATTCAAGTGTGGGGGAGACGACCTTTGGTACACTAAGTCAATTTCCTCATAATTATCTATAGCTTCATTTGGGAGTTATGTTTATAGTAAGCAAGTTTTTCTTTGAATTCTTGGAATTTTCCACCGAACTTTTTTTTTTTAAAAGGTTCTCTCTTGAGGAGCACTTATGTGCGGTGCAATCATAAATCCATTTCGTGATGAATTTTTTTCTTGCTTAGGGGTTCCTTCTACCTTCTTATCTAGGGATTGCTAAGGGGTGCTTCCTTGTGAAAAAAAAAGAGGACAAAAAGGATCTTGAGAGACACCATAGGTAACTAACAAATGAGAGATGAGTGTTCATTGAAGCAAGGCAAAATGCCAATTTACCTCTTCTCATCTCTTGTTGCAAAAGTGAATCAACTGCAAATCTCTATTTTTCCTTTTGTTTTCCCTCAATGCCCATTCTTGAGAGAAGTTGGCCATGGTAAAAGTTCTCCAAGTTCCATAATCTGTAAGAACTCGGAAGCACTCTAGATCATACCCCGGCACTCTATATTTTCATTTACCCTAAGCACACCCATGTCATCATGAGAAGGTTGGTTGCACTCCTCTTGAGGTTTTTCACAAATTTTGCTCACTGAAATTCAAGAACTCATCTAAACACTTGCTTGCTTTAAATGTTCCTTCTTGTTGTGAGTCCTTAGCTAATTTTGCTTGAGGACAAGCAAATAGATAAGTGTGGGGGAGTTGATAAGTGGTGAAATAGTGCTCTCCCAACGTCTTTATTCACTGTCATTTTACTTGGCGCTTGACTTATTTCACCACTTTATGAAGTAATTTTGTGTTTATTAGTAATCTTACACCTTTGACATATTCGAATAGGTAATTACTCGTTTGAGTACATTTCAAGAGCTTAATCTGAGTATGCATCAATGTTTGAGCATCTCGGGAGGGATGCCAAAGCCAATGGGAAGCATCGGGAGAATTCCGGCACAAAAGAAGGACATTCTGGGGCCGACCGGACTTGCGACCGGACTTGCAAGTCCGGTCCGGCTCTGTTCAAATCGTCCCAGAACTCACTGGAATCGACCGGACTTGCGACCGGACTTGCAAGTCCGGTCGAGCTTAAATCCCGTCACGTGCTCGCGCTAAAAAAGTGTCCGACCGGACTTGCGACCGGACTTGCAAGTCCGGTCGGACGGAAATTTTTGCCAGAAATTGCAGTTAAAAGACTACCTTCTGGGGCTTTCTTCCCCATTATCCAACACACACGACTACAACCCTAAAGAGAGGAGAAAGAACGTGAAAGAAGAGGAGAAAGAAGAGGAAGAAGAAGAAGAAGAAGAAGAGAAGAAGAAGAACTTACCTTCTCCAAAGCTTCCAAGCTTCAACAATGGCTTCTTCTTACTCTTTTCTAGTTTTTCTTTCCTCTATGCTTGAGTAGTACTCCATTGTGCTTTGGGATGGGTCTTTGAACCCAAACCCTAGATTTTGCTTGTGAATCTTTATTATGCCTTAATATAGTTGTTTCTCTCTCAATTATCTTTCAATGTTCTCAAATTGATCTCTTGAGTGCATTTGTGGTGAACCCCAACTACAATTTGGTTTTGAGTTAGGGTTTGTGACCAAATTGAGAGAGAACTCTTAATTTATGCTTCTAGGATTAGTGAGCATAATTTGGAGCTTTGTTCTAGAACTTGCTTAGTGCTACTTAGTGAGTTTAGTCCTAATTGATTTTGAAGGCTAAAATTAACTAAGTAAGAATTAACTCATCTTTGGTTTAGAGAGTTATTATTTTTGTTCTAAAAGACAACTATGGCATAAGAAGAGTTGCTAGCATATCTAGGTAGTTTGGGGGATTGCCAAATTCCCAAAGTACTTTTCATCCAATCCAATCATTAAACTTTCATTTTCAGTTTATTTGTTGTTCTTGCAATTACTCAACCAACACAATCAAGCTTGCCTCTGGCTAAACCCCAATTTACTGTTTTCTTGCAATTACTAAGTACCGAGACTAGGAAGTTAGGACCAATTTCCTTGTGGATACGACACTTGTTGTACTACACCGATTAGGTGCACTTGCCTTTTCCTTGCATTTATTTATATACTTTGTTATATAGTTTTTGCTCAACAAGTTTTTGGCGCCGTTGCGGGGAGGAAATTGATTCCATCATTTCCCTAGTTCCGGTTTTTTTAGTTTTTGTTTTTGTTTGAAGTTTAGTGTTCTGTTTTCTTTGATTGTGTTTTCGTTTTTGTGGTTATATCCTATCCTTGTTTATATTTTCTATTACTAAGTTGTAGTGCTGGTTTTTTTTTCTGGTGATTGCTTAGGTACCTTGTGTCTCTTCTGTGTATGCCAAACACTCGGTCTAGTAGCTCCCCGCTTGCTAGTCCGAGATCTGAACTTGAGCGCACTCTTAGAAGACGCATAAGGAATTTAAACATGGCGGATGGAGAGCACGCAGAAATTGAGAATAATGGGCAGCAGCAACACCGAGCTCTCTCTGATTACTACCAGCCGGACACCGAAGGGAGGCCTTCGGCTATAGTCCTCCCAGTATTGACACCAGAGGAAGCGAGACAATGGGTTTTCAAGACTCATTTCATTACCGCAGTCCGGGACTTAGGAAAGTTCAGTGGAGCAAATCCAGATGACGCTCCGAACCACCTAAGTCTCTTCCTTGATTTTTGCAATTCCTTTGGGAAAGACGGTAAGGTAAAAGAGAGAATCCGGTTGCAGCTTTTCCCCCATTCCTTATCCGACGCCGCATCAAGATGGTTAGAAGCTTACCGTCCCAATCAATCCAAACATGGGCACAAATGGCTCAAAAGTTCCTTGCTAAATACTACCCGACTAGTAGGACGAGGCAACTGATTGGAGAAATTAATATACATTCTACCAAGAGCCCGGGAGAAACCTTGTACGATGCATGGGACCGGTTCAAGGATATGTTAATGAATTGCTCCCACCATGGGTTGGATGATCAATCGTTATGCCTATCTTTCTTTAATGGGCTTGACGATGCGAACGTTTGCTTGTGAATTCATCCTCGGGAGGTAGCTTCATGGATAAGTCCCCTGAAGAAGGAATGGCACTTCTTGAGACAATGACTAGCAACACGAGACAATGGGCTAGAAATAAGGGAAGAACTCCAAGAGCGGCCGGTCTACTTCATGTCGAACCAGCCGATCATCTTTCCGCCCAAATATCCTCACTCACAAAGATGGTGGAGAAATGAAATGTGAATGTGAATGTAAGTATATCTATATGTATATA
The DNA here is from genome assembly GCA_023374045.1 of Limonium bicolor. Lineage (NCBI taxonomy): Eukaryota > Viridiplantae > Streptophyta > Magnoliopsida > Caryophyllales > Plumbaginaceae > Limonium > Limonium bicolor. Next base: position 371,035,195 of record CM041778.1, on the reverse strand, counting down.
TATATATGCATATGGGTGGCATTATTAGTAGATCATTGAGAGAGTAATGGAAAGAAGTTGTAAACTAAGTACACTTGAGTAAACCTAAGCTAACGGGATAACGACGTAAGTACGAGAGTAGTAAATATTTACATACCGTAACACCTTAATGTTAATAGAAACATTTCGAATGTTATCAGTGGAACGAGTAAGAGGACGAGGAACGTGAGGAGACACGGTAGAAGAATGAATCCATGGTGGAAGGTATGATTTTCTCATGCCCTGTATGCTACCTTGGTTACTCTGATTTGTGTGCTTGTGTGCTTTCTGTTATCACCTAAACAAGATAAATGCACGAATCGGATTGTTTGCACTTTCTTGTGCTTATAATGTATTGTTCCTTGTTAGACTGTTTATTGAATTGAAGTTTGTATAATTCATGAAATGTGTGATTGTGGATGAGAAGCTTGGATGTTGAATGTGTACTATAGTTCAACTCATAGTTGAGTCTTGTTTGAGTAGTGGCTCGTAGATAGAGTCGTTCCGCTAAGTAACTAAAACGTGGGAACACACGAAAACTATCAAATTAAGAATAACGATAATGTATTCTATGAACTCACTAGAATGTGAGAGAGTGTACGGGATTAGTGAACTTCCGATAACGGTTAGGGAACCGAATTGATTTAATCCACAAAACAATTAATAGTGGAAGTATATAAGGAACCTCTATTTAGAGGATTGATGATTGTTCAAGACATGAACCTTGAAAGAAGTAAGTATGGTAAGGGATCACCAAACCCCTTAGAAAGATAGTCGACCCACAATGAGAGGATCCGACTAATATAAACAATGTCCCGAACATGAGAGTATTCGATACGTTAGGGGAACCCTTAAATATGAGAATACTAGACATTGGAATTTCCCTAAGCTATTAGAGGATATCGAGAGAGATACTTCTAGGCTAATCCATGTGATTGTATCATAACTCCGAGAGAGGAGTGTGGGAATTTGAGTAGTCCGGTAGAGAGAAACGGACATTTGAGAATTTGAGGAGCTAAGCGTATAGTTCCGTTTGTATTTGAAAGCCCGGTGGTGAGTCTTGTGTATGAGTCTGCCCGAAGGTCATGGGTAATGACTTAAAAGATACCTTTGAGTATTTGATTTGAGAATTTGATTGAGAGGTTGAATTGAGAATTTGATTGAGATTTGAAAATTTGAGTATTGAGAATTGAGTTGAAACTTAAGAGACTTGAGAAATTGAGTTTGAGTAGAGAATTGAGTTTGAGTATTGTAGAACTTGATTGAGGTTGAGAGTAAGAGAATTTGAGTAAGAGTAACCAAGAGAGTGGGTAAGACAATGAGGAGTTGAGTAAGGCATAGTGTAGGTAGAAACCCTCGAGGCCTATGTGTAGGATAATATAAACTAACCCCTTGATGTGCGAGTTAGTGTTTGTATTCGATGTCGAACATTGATTGTGCTAATGTACATATATAATGTTGTTGCATTGCATGTTGATTGAATTAAAAATGAACCGCATGTTCTCGACCAAAGTAGTCGGCGTACCCCCGTTAGCGCGGGGTATGCGAATTTCATATGCAGCAATTTGCTGAGCCCCTAGGGGCACCGTTTTTATTTTCCAGGTACATTGAAGCCGATCACCGTCCGAGAGTGTAAGACGGGGTTGCTATATAAGTATGGGTAGTTGGTTAGGAATGTTGTATTATTGAAATATTGTATTGTGAGTCCGATTTGTTATCGGCAGATTTGAGAATTGTAGATACTCGGTATAGAATAGATTTGAGGTTGTATTTGTATAATATGGAATAGAAGTTTTGTTTGGTTTGAGATTGATTAAGGAATGGATTGTGTCGTTTGTATAGAGTACTCGGTATAATAATCCATCAGACCGATATTGTATTTGAATTGTTGTATCGGATTTGGCCTTGTTAGTCACGTGGGTGACTAACGGCATTGTAATACCCACCGTTGGTAGTTTGATTTCCGCTGCTTTGATGTTGGTAATTGAGACGAGTTAGGAGTTAATGATTGGATTAGCGGTAGGGGTGTTACAATGACGCACTTGCCATGGCAAGTGCCGTTATAACGGGGCTACTCAGGAAAACTTTAACGAAAATGAAGTACTTAGTAAAGTACCATGAAGGCGAATGAAACAATTATAGGATCACCAGTCCTAAGAATTTTAAGCACGAACCTTTGGAAGGGCTTAACGGCCTAACTATTGTAATTAAGGATATACAGTCTGCGAGAAGCTAGAATCGGTCAAGACTACCAAACATTTTAATACCATGAGAATTTTTCTTTCAAACTTATTTATTTCAAACCCAAATTTTCTTCCAAACTCATATTTATTTCAAACCTTCTTTTAATCCCAAATTTCTCTCAAACTTCAGATTTTCCTTAAAACCAAAACCAGAGGACCTACACCGGCCTCAGCGACACACAGTAGGTAAGCTATACCCAGTTCACTTTCGAACAACCTGACGACAATCAGATAACCCGAGGGTACCAACCCGAAGGAGAAGATCGAATCCATACTAAATACAAAAGAAGGTAGAACATACCTAAGAGCACAATAGTTGAATTTCCCTTGACTAAGTTCGGGAGCACTGAATACATGTTATCATAGGACGATATAAGAGGAGTTGACAACAGAATACTCCACATAGGCGTGTGACGGACACTACGAGTGTACAAAAATGAAATGTGGGACGACCGCACTCTGATGGAGCTTGCGGGCCTCACAGACTTATTTATAAGTTAGTCAGGTAAGTAGTAATGTATCAGTAAGGTACCCCACATATGTATATGAGTGGTGTAAAGAACACGGAAGTAGTCGACTCCGTACTACGGTCAGCAGTAAAATTCAGACCAGAGCAACTGATTACCGCGAATGATTGAAGAAAAAGAGCCAAGTTAAGTTAAGTAATTAGAGAACTCATTTCAGGAAATGATTAAGAGTCAGGAAGTGCGAAGTGCAATGACTAGTAAGTAAAGACATCGCATATGTCTCAAGAATCACGAGGGATAAACATGATAGCTGGAACGAATACCCAGCCTATACATGCTAAGGCAGATGCCTAACATGGACACGTTAATGTTCAACGAACGGGATGAAATTCCAAGAATAATCACCAGGGCTACCGGGGGATATCGATCTTCACTGAAGAGGATATTAAACCCAGCCAGGAAGCACAAGTAAGGGAGCGTTAATGGTTTACCTAAAGCGGGAGATACTATAATTCTAAGCAAGACAGTCTGAAATACGGTACCGCAAGGCGTAACTAAGCAACACCCAGGAATAACCCTGGAAAGGTGTCTGAGTCAACAATTGTTGAACAAAATATCGTGATAGATACACGAGAGCTACAACAAATACCCAATTTAAACACTGAAGGGAGATCCACTTATTAGAAGGTACCCAAAATTACCAAAGGCAGCCCGTTATTGCTTAAAGGCCCCCCATGAAAGGAAGCGTGGTGCAACAACCTTGTCATGGAGCCTAGTAAACCTCCAAAACATTTGATCGTATATGGAGAAGTAAGAACTTGTGTGAACAGCCTACAATGAGCAGTGCTCGAGGCAACGTGGCTTATAAGCCGTGAGCCAAATGCAAGTTGTAAATTCAAACAATTACAAAACCTAAATAAAGCCATAAGAGGAATTACCGGAAATGGCACCAGTAAGAGAAGAGATTATGTTATACAAGTGTATAGAGCGGAGAATGAACCATACCTTATAAGGGTGGGGAAACCTCTCATTATTGTGAGGCTCTAGAGAGGTGCAAATGCGGACCCTCGGGAAAAAGCTTTCACCTATTGAAACACAATAATTGTATGTAGATCCAAATACCTAGAAATTTTCTAAGGGTATCCCATTTAACTTGTAATGATAAAAGAGGACACTTCAGTTTGTTCACCTGATAAATCAAAGCTTGAGTGTGTGGAGATTTCCAAGACTAGCATAAAGAGAGGAGCTTTATAGCAATGATCAAAACCGAAACAGTAGTCAGGTTTAGAAGCAACACAATATGTGTACAATGCGAACTGTAGAGTGAACAACGCTCAAGGAGCATAAAGACATAAAGGATAGCATATTCAGTAATCATCTAAGTAAGCGGCTAGTCGTAGTATGAATGACGTAAGTACATGAGCGGAATCTAACATAACAGTGGATGCCATGTAAATCAATACTGTATATGGAATAAGAACATGGTGCGCAACAAGCGACCATTATATGTATATGATATGGAGAACAAATAGAGTTATGAGTTAGACTCAATGGAGATGCAAGGTAAGTGATGGTAAATAGACTGGGCAGTAAAGCCAGTAGCCTATACCATGTGACAAAAGATCTCACGGATAAGGCATTGTTCAGTCCTATTGCAATTGCATACGGAACTGGAAGTGTACCCCTAGAGGATCAGTTTGATAACAGAAGTAATAAGCCTTGGGACGATAGCACCCGATTGCTAAATAACCGGAAGACTAGTAAACACCAATGAATATGGCACAAGCCAGTTAAGCAAAAAGCTAGAAATAAAACCGTGCGGCCATGAGCCATAGAGACACGAAGAGCGTTGGACGTACCAATAATCACAACAAAAATGAATTCCACCGCAATAAAAGCGGATGAGACCTACGAACATTATAAGGACTGATGCATAGACAAGGCAAGGCCATACAAATGAAAGACTACTTGTACAGAATCAAATAATTAATCATGATTCAAAAGAATGATCAGGAGTCAGTGACTATAGAAGCACTGAATACCAAATACCGGTATATAATATACCTCAAGTGTGAGAACAACAGAGGGATCACTACATGCTACGTAGTAGCTCGACCTCAACCGACAGTAAGTCGGAAGAACCAAGTGAATAATCACAGAGATACACAGCTGTATACACAATAAATTATCAGAAAACTGGATAGAAATCTATAACTCACCAAATTAGCACACGGTAAGAGATTCCACATGTCGGTTGAGAAACCGTTATTCCCAAGATAAAAGGAATAAATGGGAGATGTACAATACATTAAGAATAACGAAAAGGGTGAACTAAGCTCTAAAGTTATTAGGATCGCGCAGCAGAAGCTAGTGGGCCCATGATTCAAAGGTTGAATATGTGTAGTGAATACGAGTAAATGGCTAATATCAATGCCTTGAAGCCCTTAGGCTAGAACCGAACCGGTTATGAGTTAAACAAACTCCAATGAAAATTCTTGGTTCAGGAACTAAACCGCCATATGGTTAAGATCCTCTGACCAGAACGTATTGTTAATAGACCTCATGGAAGTCAAAAATTTTATAACGCCTAAAATTAGTGAACCAATTTAAGTTATAACATATGGTCGATTACGTGGGCGTAATCCCTTTAAGGGGGGGTAGAGCGAAAAATATCTTAGCGTATGTTTACGAACAGTGTATGTGAACTACGTTGTGCATAGCACAAAAAAATTTATTCTGGTGATTGGTGCGTATGCTATATAAACATAAGTATTCATTCATGGTTAAATTGTGGTCATTGCGCACAGAAGATGCGAATACCATTGATATAAACGTACCTACCTTGTTAACCTTAGTGTGAGAGTACAAGTGTAAGGGAGTAGAGAAAACTCCGAGGAACTAAAACCCCGATAGTATATATTCATTTAAGACCAAATATAGTATTGTGAAGTATGAATCGGTATGAAACCGAAGAGGAACCTAGTGAGAATTAAATTCCCTAGGTAATTTGATTTGAGGCGAATTGAGAATGGTTGATGGATAAAGTTCCATCCTTTGAGACGTATTGCTTTGTGATTATGGCTAGAATGATTAAAAAGATAGAGAAAATGGAAATAATTGAACTATTTGATGGTGTGATTATGACTAGAAGGATTAAAAAGATAGAAAATGGTAAATGTTTGAATTAGTTGTTGGTTTGAAATTGAAGTGGGAGGTGGAACTTGATTTACATGCGATCAAGGGAAACTGAACACAAATTGGGGTGAAACGATAATTCAACACTGATACTGGTCACATCAGGGTTGGATGACTCTTAAAGCCCCCTATAAGTGGTCACAAATAATCACGTTAAGAAAAGATGCAGTTGGCATAAATTGGACTTGGAGTTGTATTGCGTTTTCAAGAAGGATTTTCAATAGGTATTTTCAAATAAAAGATTTTCTTCTACTTGGCCTCGTAAAAAGGATTTTCTGTTATTTAGTCTCGCTCACGAGCCGAGGACATATGAGCCTTTTGTCTTCGGACCGGTGACATGAGGAGAATACAACAAAATGTATGTGATTGTTTTGATCTTCTAAAGGACCGGGGACCAGAAAGCATAAGTGTCTATCGCGACCGGTACCTGCGAGATCACCGTGTGTATTACTCGATATGGACTCGAAGACTGAGATGTCTGTAGTCTTAGGACCGAGCCCATGGAGAGAGTATAAAAGAGTATTTTGATTGTTAAAACATGCAGTGACATGTGTGTGTTATGTGCAGTGTACATTATCCAGACCTTTGAGTCTGAAGGTTTATATCAAGTGTATTTTGATATGTGAGAATTACGTTGCCAAAGTAATCCCGGTATCCTAATTAAGTGATGCATGGGAATTTTGGAACTTTGAGGACAAAGTTCTTTTAAGGGGAGTAGATTGAAATACCCAAACTTAAGTGTGGTTAATAAATTGTATGATTATGATTTTCTAAGGCTAATTAAGTCCTTTAGAAAATTGGTGAAGAAAGAGAAACCAAAAGAAAGAGAGAAAACACGTAAAAGTCACAAACATAAAAACACGCGTAAGAAATTTTAGGAGGTACATAACCTCAACTGTAACACCCCATCTCATAAATCCATTCTCAGCTCATAAACCTCCAACCAATTATATTAACAACACAGCGGATTCTTACAACAATTGGTGTTACCGCCGTCAGTCACCCACGTGACTAACTAGGCTTACTAAACACTCCAAGATCTAGCTACGGTCTGATGGACCCGAATATACCGAACATTACTATACTAAAACCTTAATCAAATACATGTTCTTAATCCAAGTATTTCATATCCTAATACATTATACTAACATCTCATCCTTTTACTAAACGAGTGTACATGCACAACTCATGTAACAAAAGTAAAACAACCCGAAGTACTACTACCCGATCCTACTCTCAGGACCGTCGTCTTCTGTCGTTCACCTGCAAAATTTAAACAGCAGCCCCCGAGGGGGTCAGCACCTTTGCTGGTATGATTCTCTTATAGCCCCCAAGCTAATAGGGCTATGACGACTAATTGTCGTAGCATGAAGTTGATTTGATGCACAACATAAATAAGAAGTGCAATAAACAACACAAACCACATATGAACAATCAGAGTTCAAACACAATGAACGACTTAAAAGCGTTCCCTTAATAAGTGAGTTAGTCTTTTAACTCCTTAAATTATGATACCTCTTAATCTCAGTCCATTCTCATCTTACCTCAATCTTAATCCTTATCTCAATCTCAATGTACCAACCGTTCTTTAATTAGAATTGGTTGTACTTTATCTCAAATCTTATCTCAATTAAGACAACTGTTCTTTAATTAGAATGGTTGTTCCTTAATTCATTGTTTATCTTGTCGGGTCAAAGTAACCCAAAGTACCCTAACCAATGAGTTATCATCTCCATTGGTTTACATAAACAATATTTGTTACAATTAGTTGGGATTTAGGTAGATCCCACCACACCATCTCAGTAATGCCTCCCACCTCGAACAGAAATCCAGGTGACCGAGTCTTTATGTTGACTCAAGGCGACGAGTCCGAAGACAAGTCATATTTGGAAGTCGGAACCTGATAACGATACCAACTTCATACTTAACACATGCATGACCGAACCATTCCGGATTCCTCACTCCCCCCAAGTTCTAGTTAGTAGAGGTCTCAAAGTCAATGTTGTTAGTAAACCTCTTACGGTTACTAATAATACAATATTTGGGAGTGTTGCTTATTCTCACACAAATCTTTACTAAACATTGTTAGTAAGTTCTCAAGGTAAGTCGTGTTAGTGCATCACAATCACATAACAAACATAATATTCCGGTTGCATGCTTTATCTTGTTTAGTCGGCACACATAAATAAATAGCACACAAGCAGAGGACACCTCGTTAGCAAGCAGGCTACAAGAAAACCATACCGAACACCGTCGGTTGTTCGGTTGCTTACACTCCTCCGGAGTCCAAATACTCAAGTCCAAAAACTTGCATTCAGTTTTAGGTTGTTAAGTACTTTTCCAATAAACCTAACTTACTTAACAACCAATGTTTCCCTAACTTAATCACAAAGTTCTTATAAACTTAACCTTAAACACTTAAATCCTTTACTTAACTTAATCTTCTAAGTCCTTATATGCTTATGTTTCTAATCATCATTGCCCTCTTAATAGCTTACTACTAATGCCTCTTATCATCCTTAATTTAATTTTTTTTATATTGTAAGGGCCGACCGACCCACCGACCGACCCAACCCCCTTGGTCAGTCCATTCTTGAAACATTTGGTTCTCTGAATTTTGCCCGACCGACCCAAGCTTAGCCTGACCGACCCAAGACCCTCTAGGTCGGTCCGTTCTAGAACAATTCCCGGCTCACATTTACAGTCCGACCGACCCAGACAGGGTCGGTCCCCTGGGTCGGTCTACTGCAGAAGTTTCTCCTCAAGTGCTCAATCAATTCCAAACTCTTCCACAAGTTCCCTAATATGTCCTAACAACATTTAGGCTCTTAATATCATCTTAAATCATCCATCCACTCCTTGATTAACTCACTTATAAGTTCCTTAAACACTTACTCAAATCCTTACTAATTCCTTAACACATAATCTCAATTTCTTACACTTCCAACATATGAACTTTGTCTAAAATCTCGACTAACCAAAGTGTTTCCTCTCAACCATTTTGACTACTCCTCAAGCATTACCCATCATCCTCATTTCCTCTACTCAAACCTCTTAAAGCTCTCAAGGTCTTATTGTATCTCCATGCACAACTTCTTCTCCTTTACACTTAATACTCATCCTTCCCAAACTTGTACATAATTATGTATTTCTAGCCATCTCCTTAACCCTTAACATTGTTCTTCATTTACCTTGACCATGCTATACCCTTCTTAGACAACTTTCATCCCTCACTCAAATCCACTCAATACCATGAAGGTTACACAAACTAGATCATACCCAAATCATCACAAGGTATTATACATCATTTCCTACCGATTTTTGCACAAGTCTCAACATTCCTCATACCATGATTTTGGTGTGTTTAATACACCTCCGAACCTCTAATTCCTCATAGACAACTCTAGGTCATTCTAATCCTCAAGAACACCGTTTTTAACTTATTTCCCCTCTAATTTCTTTTAATGATTCCTAGCCAATCCTTGGTCACTTAAATTCACAACAACCACTAAAACACTTTGTTTTCTACTCAAATTTCGCCATAACTCCTCTAGTATATTATCATGCCCATTTGCATAGTTTTTCTCCTCTAATCAACACACACATATCAAATCCTTTCCTCATGATATTTCTCACCAAATCAAACCATTCACAACCAACTCAATATGGTGCAATAATCTTAAATTGCGTAGCACTAAGGCTCTTAAATGACATGGCTCGTAGGCCCTTAAATGACTTAAACTTAAACACTGAATTTCCCACATATATTAGCCTTCAACCTGCAAATACACACAACAATGCTCCCATTGTAATAATAGTGTTCTTGTAATTCACCTTGTGATTGTCTAACTATCTCATTTCCCATTTGCTCCTTAGTCACAAGTTCTCAAATATGGTCATGTTCTTCCTCCTAGGTTTTATAGCCCTGACATAAGGTAAACTCCAAACTAAACTTATCATCTATCTAAATCCCATCCATTAAACAATAAACCACCTTAAGGTAAGCAACTTACCTTGTTTTTCTCAAGTTTATCTTAACTTCCTCCTTAGGTTTTCTTTAATGATTCTTGGCCAAGGGCTCCAATCCTCTTGCCAATGTTCTAATCCACATTCAAATAGCCTAATGAGCACTAAGCAATATGCCTAAAATCATAGAACTCATTCTTAGGCTAAAATGTGTCTTAAGGTATTTTAAAAAATAGATGTTTACCTTGAAGTTCCAAGATGGGCTTGGTAACAAATCAAAGAGGACCTCCTCTAGTCCTTTAGATATTGGAAAAAAGCTAATTCAAGGCATAAAAACAAGACTCCATGAGAGGCAATCTTTGGACATTAAGAAAATGGGAGGAAAGTTGATTTTTCTTCCACTTTCCTTACCTTGGATGAATGGAGAACCAAATGGGCTCTATAAACTTGATTTTCCTCCTTCAATGGAGTTTTCTCTTGGCACCCGAAATGAAGCTTTCAAGTTTTGAAAAGATAGGAAGCAAGGGCTTGATCTAACTAAGAGAAATCTATGCTTAGTTTTTGATTTGGAGCTAAAATGAAGATTTTGTGAGCAAATGAAGGTGGAGGAAGAATGGGCTGGTTCTTACGGTTTAGAGTGGGTGAAGAAGGTGAATAAAAACGGTGGAAGAGAAGAGAAGAAGAAGAGAGGAGAGAGGTAAGCTAGTTAAGATATTTTTCTCTTTAAAAGATAAATAGTACCATTTCCAATTCCTTCTTCTTTTTCCTTAAGTGCTGGCTCATGTGGTGAGTCACCATCCCTAAAAACTGGCCCCTTGCTTAAATGGAGATATTTATGGTCTTTGTTGACCAATTAGTTAAGTAAAGTTGACTAAAGCTTAAACTGGGCACTATTTGATCACTATTCACAATTAGTGCACATATTTGTGAAATTTTGGTTTCTCATTGATTTAGGCTTCCTAATGTGATACTAATTAGTACACATGTTGATTAGGTGTAATCATGGGCATTTATCCACTCAAAACCCATTTCTAAGACAATTTTTCAAAAACGTGCTTTAAGACTCCTTAATGCACAATTTATGTTTAAACTTGTTTTTGAGCTTTGTTTTCTTTGGTAATTGATTTAACATGTTCATTAGCATGTTAATAAGGTCTAATAATGACCTTTGGGTCCTAATCAAACTTACACCAAGTCTAGAGCATGTTTTTGCTTAAATTGACATTATGGTGTTTCCTTGTGTTTTCTTTGGTTTAAATTGTCTACCAATGTTTCTAAGGCATGTTTTAGCCTTGTTACATCATAAATTGATGTTTAATTATCATACTTAGGTTTGGGGTATTTCATCAACTAGGGTCCTAAATGGATTCCTAGGACTTAGTTAGACACTAAGAACATGTGGGAAAAATTCTTGAAGAAAACGGATCCATATAATGGTTTAAAACGTAAACGAATCCTTAAAGCACGTTTTTCGAGAAAAGCCGAAAACATGACTTTAAGAATTTTAATGGACTCGTAAAAACTATATTTTAATTATATAACTATAATTATACATTAATGAAGGTATAAGAACCATTAAATTAAAGAAACGAGAAAATTCTGGAAATTTGCCTGGATTGAAGAATAGTGCCAAACGGGGACTTGTGGGGTGTTAGTTGCTAAAAGACCAAAATACCCTTTATCAATTTTGTAAAAATCTGGCCCTTCCCAGCATAAGGCCATGTTTTTCTCCCCTCTTTCTCTATTAAGTTAGTCTCTATTAGTTAAAAGAAGTCTAAAAAGCAAAAAGTAAGCAAAAGTACAAATTACCTTTCTTACTTCTCTCACTTCCATTTCTCTTCTCCTCACGTTTTTTCTCTTCTTTCCCAGAGCATCTATGCTCCTTTTCTCTTCCATGGTGATTCTACTACCCCTCCACCCAGCTCAACTTCATCTTCCATTTTCAAGCCTTAAACAAAGTCAAAACAACAAAATAAATACATATTCTTGCTCACCTCATCTTGGAGCTTCTTTCCCTCCTTTCAAAATTCGAAAACGATGAAGTTGAACTCCGTGGCTGTAGCTCAAACTGAAGAAAAGAACATCATTTCTTGAGCTAGACAACTCATTGTTGTCTTAAGGTATAAATAAGCAAAAAACACCTTCTTCTTCCTAGTTCTTTCATGGCCGATTTTCCCCTGATTTTGAACTCCATTTCCTTCCTTGTTCTAGCCTTGTTTTATATTTAAGAAGTGCTGGAACTTTGTTTGTGTTGTGCCAAAATACTCCATTGGAGATTAGAAGGTAATTCCCTCCTTTTAGTTCCTTACACACTCTCTTGTTCTAGGGTTGTTTCAAGAGCTTAAGTAATATCTTAATACTCATTATTGTTCCATTGGGAAATGGTCTTTAGCTTAGCAAAATAACCCCACATGACCGGTTTGTAAACAAGAGCAAAGAGGAAAGAAAGAGCAAGGAAGAAAGGAGGAAAGAAAGGAAAAGAAACTAAGAAATTCTAAGGTAAAATGGCTTACCTTTGGAATTGATTCTTGAATGCCATGTGAAATTAAAGTTATATTGCTTTTTAGAGTTGTTTGTGTTAGTGTAATTGTGATCAAGAAAATATGATGAAAAATGGAGTTTTTTGGTAGTTTATGTTGATGTTTAAGGGCCTGGGAGCCAAGTTGTTTAAGTTGATTTCACCCTTGTTATATTGTGGAGAATGTGTTGTAATTTGAGTGTGGTTAGTATCTAGGATGGATGTGGTTATTGAAATTGATCAGGTGAGCTGAATAATGCATGAGGGGAATGCTAAAATTGTAGGGAACCATGGCGAATTTTCTGTAGCAAACCAAGTGTCTTAGGTATGTTTTGTTGGTAGAGATGACCTAGAGAAGACTAGGTGTTGTTAGAGTTCAAATTGGGTAATTAATCACCATGGAGCTATGTTAGAAGGAAATCATGTAGCTTGGTAAAACTTGGAGATGGTAATAATGTGGGTTGTATACTAGGGATGCATTATTTGTGAAACCTTGAAAATGATGAGTGAAATGATGTAGGGTGTCATGAGAATGTATAGGGGTGCATTGGTGGGTGTAATGTGGTAAATGAGGAGTTTAGTGTGTTAGGGAAGAAATAAGTTATAAGGGATTAGTATGACTAAATGTGTAAAAGTAATGGAGAATAACTAATTGTAAGGAAAACAATTGAGGTGGTAAGATTGAAGTAAAATCTGCAAGTGCTAGGAAACTAAGTATAATGTGTTAGGAATTATGAGTGGGAAGTGGTGAATGATGATCAAAATTAAGTGACAAGGTTGTTCATGGTTTAAGAAGGGTTATAGCATGATTAAGGTGTTGGAACATGCTTACATGTTTGGGGAAGTATTAGGGAAGAAATGAGTAATAATTGAAGTTAGGATGGCAAAATCAAAGTGAAAATTGTAAGAGGGAGTTACAGGGTCCGGGACTTAGTCCTTGGAAAAGGGTCCCGGACCAACACTAAAAACCCTCGAAAATTGCCTGCAACATTGGTCCGGGACTTAAGTCTTGCATCAAGTCCCGGACCAACATCAAAACAAGGCTGAAAGTGAAGTTTACAGATGCTCCGGGACCTACCTTAAGTACAAAGTCCCGGACCTACTAAAAAAACATTCCGAAAGTCAAGAAAACAATTGGTCCAGGACTATAGATCCGGACCTAGTCCCGGACCACACTAAAAACCACATTAAAGGTTGGTAAATGAAATCTAATGATGAGGATTGTTAGGTATTGTTGTTATATGATTGTTTAGGACTTGTTTGGTGCCTTATAATGGCCATTAAGTGTGTGAATAAGTGATAATGAGAAGTAAGTAACTTATGAGGAAGTGTTAGAATTACAAGGAGTTAGTAGTTGTTAATCGGGAATCATTAGAGATGATATGAACTAGGTTAATTAAAGATAATTAACCATCCGATTCCATGAATATTATAGGACTTGAATAGTCGGACTCCGGAGGGAAGTCAACAATCAGCAAACGATGGTGAAAAGGTATGGTTTTCTTGCAACCTGTGTCCTACCGGGTTACACCGGCTTGTATGCCTATATGTTTTCTGGATGTTTATGACTTTATGAGATAAAGCATGTAATGAGTTTATAGTAATTCATTTATGTGCCGTGTTTGTTCCCGATACCGTCTAACTTCGAGTAGGTGTTAACCCCGTTAGCTAACCAAGTTAGGATCACATAAGAGAACGGTTCGGTTGTAAACGTCCCAATCCACGGGACGTTCTAACTACGGCTATTCATGTGTTAATTTTGGATTGTCGTGTGTGAATGTGTTACCTCCCCTGTGTGACTAACTGGACTTGGATAACCATAATGTAATATGATGTGATAAGCCCCATGGAGGGAGCTTCTAACCAATGTATAACTTGGGGGGTGAGGAATCCAGTAGTTCTGGTCGCACGCGTATGTATGGGAGTTGATATCTATATCAGATACAGCTCTCTCCCATGTATGGTTGTTTTCCTTCTTGGAATTCAATCTCCCACGAGCCTATAGCTGGCTCTTCTGCCTTGACTCATGTTCGGGGTTAGGTGGATTTGTGTACGGTGTGTTTGGATCCTCTAGGTCCGACACACCTTGTGTAAGTTATTCATTCAATGAACAGAACGACAATGTGTTATGCATCGAGCTCAACATGAGGACTAAATGTTCTCTAGGCTCTATAAAACTTGGCTAACTCTTACCCAGGTTCGTTTCCTCACATGACTCGTTACGAAGTTATGTCGTATGTGTGTTGTTGTGTGACAAGTGTTGCGACGTGTGTGAATATGATTATCGAAATCAATACCAAGTTTATTATGAGAAGTATTGGGTTGTAGCCCGATTAAAATGGATAAGTGTTAACCAATAAGAATGAAGCTTTTTGAAGTAAAAACCTTCAATACCTAATTAAGGACCAAGTAATGTGAGCTAATAAACGGCAATATGTTATACCTGATGATTGTATTCCATTGTTTGAATACCTGTTGATTGTGTTGTGTGTTTATAGTATTTCATGCATGATTTAAATAAAATCAACCGCATGCTCAGACGACAATTAGTTGTGCGTGGCCCGGTAGCAAGCGGGCTGCACGATTACCATGCCAGCAAAGGTGCTGAGCCCCTTTGGGGCCACCCATTACATTTCAGGTACAATGGAGCTGGCAGCCGTTCGAGAGTAGGACGGGGTGGCTGTTTATGCATGGGTAGTTATGTAACCTCTTATGTAATTGTAGTTGTTGTGTAGTAAGACCGAAACTGTTATCGGCAAGTAAATTGTAATGAACTCGGTACAGTAGTGACTTGAGGATTGTACATGAT
Organism: Limonium bicolor; assembly: GCA_023374045.1. NCBI lineage: Eukaryota > Viridiplantae > Streptophyta > Magnoliopsida > Caryophyllales > Plumbaginaceae > Limonium > Limonium bicolor. Next base: position 371,019,979 of record CM041778.1, on the reverse strand, counting down.
TCAGTTAGAAATGGAATGGAAATATATGTGTAAGTGCTCGGTAATCTTGTCCAACAGACTGGTACATTTGTATGTATTAGCCTTGTTAGCCACGTGGGTGGCTAACAGCGTGTGTACACCAGTCGATTGAGTTAAGTGTTGTGTAGTATTTCCGTGATCAGTTGTTAAGTACGGTGTTTATAGTTGGGGTGTTACAAAAAAGGTTATTAAACCTTACATGCAATAAATATGTGTGATTATGCTCAAGTTTTTTTATGTGCTATCTTCTTGTGGTTATCTTGCTTGAGTTAACTGTGAGTGGCTTGTTTATGGATACATGTTATGGTTGTTAGTTTCTAGATGATCTGAATATTCTTAAGCTATATTTATTGAATTTATTTTAAATTTATTTGAAATCGGACTTTATTAAATTGGAATGCATGTTAACCTCGACCAAATAACTCAAGTGTAGTCTAAAGGTGTAATACCCTTGAGGTTTATCTCCCACATCGATTGGTGGGGAGAACGAACCACTCCTTATATGGGTGGGGATACCTCTCCTTGTTGTGAGGCCTTTTGGGGTTAGAAAACCCCATGAACAAAACCGTGCGGCCTGCGTGCCAAAGCGGACAATATCATAACAGTGGGATATTCTGGGTTGTTACAGTTGGTATCAGAGCTAGACCCAGGTCGGTGTGCCGGTGTGGCCCGCGAGGGCGCTGGGCTCCCAAGGGGGGTGGAGTGTAATACCCTTGAGGTTTACCTCCCACATCAATTGGAGGGGAGAACGAACCACTCCTATATGAGGGGGGGGATGCCTCTCCTTGTTGTGCCTTTTGAAAAGGAAGGAAACGTGTGGCCTTTTGGGGCTAGAAAACCCCAGGAACAAAACCGTGCGCCTGCGTGCCAAAGCGGACAATATCACAATAGTGGGATATTCTGGGCTGTTACAGTTAGTGTAATACCTTGAGGTTTACCTCCCACATCGATTGGAGGGGAGAACGAACCACTCCTTATATGGGTGGGGATACCTCTCCTTGTTGTGAGGCCTTTTGGGGGCTAGAAAACCCCAGGAACAAAACCGTGCGGCCTGCGTGCCAAAAGGTAGATGAGAGTTGCATAATAGCAAACTCACTAGTTGGGCTGATCCATCCAACAACATTTACAGGTGTGTTTGAAGACCCACAACTAGAGAGTTGGGATGGGTAGAATTATGGGAGTTATTTTGATATTTCTTTTAGTATAAGATTGTATTTACTCACATGTGTAGGATTATGATGTTATACTATCTTTGTCATACTTTACGTTCTAGGAAGATTTTGGTAGTCATGTTTGTGTTGTAGACGTGGGTGTGCAACAATGGTAGCATCCCGGTTTGGTTATATGTTCTTAATTCTGATTTCCGCTGCTGATTAATGATTTGTTAACCTAGTGAATGAGATATGTCTGGTTAAGATAAGCTATTAAGAAGGTATGTTACAATACCCTTCCATTCGGGTTTGAAACTGGACCTTGCCTTACTTTTTCATTTTTCTCTGCGATTTAATTTCAAAACAATATTAGTCGGTAGTCTTAAATGATGGTTGAGACCCAACTGTGTTTTAAAATCAACCACTGAAAGTTTTCTGACAGTTAGACGATTATGTCCAACCGGTTTAAGTGCATATTCACGGGCGGTATTATACCAATTTTAAAATACAGTTTCCTTAAAACCGTGTTTTTTGAACTTCACGTCAGCATATTCACGATGGTTTTTTAGATTTTTTTTCTGATAAATGCTGGGAAAACCCAGTTATAATGGCAATACTATGGCCGAAGCCTTTCTCGCCTGAATAAATTGAAAAAACGCAAACACATAGACTACTTATAGAAAAGAAGGTAAAACAGTTCTTAACCAGTTTGTCCAGGCTCTCTAGTTCGTACATGGCTTTTGAGCTTCAAGTTAATATGGCCATATACCTCTACATTCCATTTCTTCAATGGTTTTTTAGATGTACCACCCTTTAAGTTGAACACGATTTTAGTTAAAACCAACTTTTATTCGCTTGTGTTTTTTTAATAATTTTTCTACTAGTGACATGAGGTGAAGTGAAGAGGAAGAGAGGAGCTTGTTCATTCAATTGTGAATGAATACTTGCAAAGCTATGTGATTTATTTCATTTGTTTTAGGTAGATATAGAGTTGAACAGGGGACAAATTAAAAAATCCGAGGGGTATTTGAGAAGCCATAAAATCCACTTAATATGCTTCCATAGCTCTACACATTCCTTTCAATATTCAATAGAATTAGTTTTTTGATTGAGACAACTAAAAAGTTTACACACCCCTAGTACATTTATTATAGACAACTAATATATGAATGTAGTTTTTGTGCAGTACTTAAAAAAACATTCTTGTATGTGGAGGCAAAATTGTTTCATTTATAAAATCTTGCGCATTTTAAGAAGTATATTGATGATTTTCTTCCTTTTGAAGGGACATGCATCAAATTGAAAGGGCACTCATTTTAATGTTGTCATGTGATTGCTTTTTGTTTGCTATCAAGGAAGAAAAGGAGTTTGGGCATAATTTATGAAAGGTATGACAAAGTGTTAAATGATTTATGCATGTGATGTCATGTATGGTTATATTTCCCTTTCTTGGATAAGTTAGACGTCCTCAGTTTAACACTTCAGAATGCACGAATATGTTAACTGTGGTGGTATGTCTTTTATGACATTTTCTGTGTGGAAGTCAACAAAACGTTTGAGCTACTCTTATTTTAAGTCATCAGTAGCTTTTTCTTTTCATAATTCGTTAAGGCAAACGATGCGAGTACAAATTTTCTATCATAGAATGTTTCACAATCTTGCTTGTAATGTCTACTCTCAAGGAATCATATATCAGAAGTTGAGCTGAAAGTAAAGAACTATTATGACATTAAAGAAGTTCCAAAACAAAATGTATAATCTTCACATCTAATTCTAAACCCACCGTCAAGGCATTTCATCACCCTAGATGCACATCTTGGGGTTTAGTTATAGGATTTTCATTCATAAATAACTAAATTATCACAACCTACGGTATATGTATATGATCCATCATTACAGATCACTGTTGGGTTATATGATCCAAACGACTGCCGTATAACAATGGTTCTAATGGTATCTTTTTGAAAGCGACCAGCTCCCACTTCTGTCATGACATGCAAATCATGTCATTTGGCTAAAATTTCATGTCTAATTGACATAAGCTTGTAGAAGATAAAAGGATGGACATGTGGATTGTAAATAGGTCGAATTGGTCATAAGCCATGAATTGTGAAGAAGTTTGGAACATTGAATTTGCTTTAGATCAAATTGTTCAGTCTTAAAAAAAACATTCGGTCAACTAAGTGCAAGTAGGTAGAACCTCACTTGTCCGGGTGGGTGTGGGGAAGCCATCGACGTGGTGGTGTTGAGGAACACCACAAGAAATTTAAGGATTACCAAAATAAATTAGCAAGAATTTTTTTTGTCAATAAATTTTTTTGTTGCTATGATTTTTAATTAGCTAGTCACTTTCAACAAAATTCATACAATTTTTTAACAAACAACTTAGTTATGAACTAACAGTAAAATAATTTAGCTAGTAGATTTGCTTTGTTAATTAAGCAATAAAGAAATTTGGTTACAATTAGCAACAACTTAGCAATATAATAAATTATCAACAAATTTAGTTAATGTGAAATCAGTAATGAACAATGTCCCTTTGCTAACTATCTACTACAAACTTGATGCAAAACTTTGCAAAAACATTTGATTGGTAAGACGATATTAAACTTTAGCAACACACAATTGAATACAAAATTTTGTTAACCAATGTTCGTGTTATTTATGGATAACTTTGAAACGGTTGGTAAATGGTTACAAATTTGTCAAGATTAATAGTGTTGCAAATATTGTAGACTAATATGTTGTAAATTTTGTATTTGGATTTGAGTTAGTAATTTGGTAGCAAAATCAACCATTGCAAACTACATATTTGTATGTTTAACCGTGGTGTTCCTAAGTATTTGTTAATTTGTAATATAAATTGTTTGTTAGTGAATTCATAATGGAAAAACTAGTGACTAAAATATGTCGTTGTTAGTTAGTGTCGTTGGTAGTTAGTTACTAGAGTTCAAAGCGGTTGTCTGGCAATGGTCATCTAAAATAACAGTAAAACGTGAGTATTGGTGGAAAGGAGAATCGATGTGTGTGCCGAGAAGGCGGCGGTGGAGGGGGGTGGAAGATACAGGGTAGGGGAGATGGGAGGAGGGATGAAAGACGAAATAAAGATATCGAGCATCGATCGGTTTCAGACATCACCCCTTTATTGTACAGTCGTAAGTGACACCAGCATATCCCAGCTCCATTGCCTTAACAACAAGCTTCAAGCGGTTTTGTTTTTTTCATCGATTTTTCCTTCTCCATCTTGGCCGATGAAGGACACCCATTATATGGAATATTGAAGTCAAAATACTGCATTTTTTTTCTAGCTTGCTCTCGACACAGACACAGAGGTCAGTGAATTTGGAAGATTCACGTGTTTCAAATGACACTCCCCCCCCGCCGTCACAAAAAAGGGAAAGTGGGAACTTCGTTGGATTGATTCCGGCGTTTCCTTTACGGAGCGGATTATGGCTTTCGTTTGCTTGGAGGGGATTTTCTTCTCTGCTTCTTACTGTGCAATATTTTGGCTCAAGAGACGTGCGCTGATGCCTAGATTAACATTCTCAAATGAGCTGATCTCGCGTGATGAAGGCTTGCATTGCGACTTCGCTTGATTGCTTTAGTTGCAAATGCTCAGACATATAAGTTAGGATTGACGCGCCGCGGTAGCAACACGGAGAAACCACATCTTGGAGTGAAGTTTATTCAAAATTAGTACTCTATGCTTCTTCTCTGAAATCACTCAATATACACATGATCATTGGTGCATACTCTTACACCATAAATGCACAAAGTAGTCTTAAAAGAAAAAGAAAAAAATAAGTCATACATATACAATTAATTACCAGAGCTAGAATCAGTACCTGAAGTTTGGATTGCTCATCTTGTAATGATTTGATCCATCATAGCTCCCTCATATCGAGTAGAGAATGAGGTTTTAAACTAAATCTCCTTATCAGTATAAAATTAGCTTTTAGTAGTGGCTTTTTTCAGCCTTCTAGAAAGTAGTAAACTTTAACTTCTTTTAAAGATGATTATATCAGAACCTAGCCGCTCGTTGTCCTGCTGAAAAGGGGTAGCTTTGGTTACTTCAGGTTTTGCTATTGAACAATACTACTTAGCCTCAAATAGTTAAGATAATATCAGAAGCTTGCAGCTTGTTGTCCTGTCGAGAAAGGCTCTTTATATCCTTTTACAAAGTTAAGTATTGTAGACTTCTTTTCAAGATGATAAGAAGCTTGAATTTGTTGACTTGTTGAAATGCACCTTATTCCCATTTCAAGTCTTGAAACTGCTGTTAAGAAAAAATTGATAATATGAAGATAGTCATATTGCTTGGCGTATAGATTTACAACGAATTATTGCATTTACCGCACAGAAAAGGGTCATCATTTGGCTGCCTTAGTAATCAAGAGACATAAATAACCGCCAACAGATACTGTCCTCTACTGTGTATTTGGTTGTGGCAGAGTGAAACAAACAAGGAAGCCACATAAATACACCAAGTAATATACTTATGCAATTAATCATTCTATTTATTGTACATAACATAATTCAAATTCGTTATTTCCAATGATACTCAACATGATAAGAAGAGGGCCAGGGCGGCTGCAACGAATGTTCCAAAAAAGAGGAAAGCGAGGAAGAAAGGTTATTAACGAGAAAGATCCTAATAATTAGAAGTTCAAATAATTTAAAAAGAAAAAAGGTGTTCATATAGATGTGGTAAAAATGGCCGGCCAATTAAAAGAAAAAATGGATGTATCACTCTCATCTTCATACCATCTAAGCTCTTGTGTGCTCTTCTTGTTTAACCTTTGTTATCTATTGCTCCACTACTGTTATTTTTCTACCTTGGGACTTAGTTTTGGGTTATTGGTGGGGATGGAAATGCTCTCTGATGATCTATATAGTATTGATGAATTTTTGTGCCTCTTAGGAAATTGTACGATTCATGGAAAAATTCCTAAAAATCATATTGAACTTAACAAAGAAATAAAACGGCGACTCTTTACGAGCTTAGTTGAACATGGAAAAAAGCAGTATGAGCATCCATTGATTTCAGAGCTACATTCATAGTTCACACAACAAAGTAACTCAGAGTTGAACAACCATATTATCCGGTGCACTGCTCGCAGAGCCTACTCAATCTGGTGCGTGAGATGTTGTACAGCAGTATGAACACCAGACTAAATAACAGATTCTGGTGTGCGACAGTGCAAGATCGAGATGTTGCTTATTTCATTACTTGCTTCAATCTTCACAAACTCACAAGGTGTGTGCGATAGAAGAAGAGTTTGTGAACTCTGTTAGTTTTAATCGCCCGAAAGTTAAACAACCAGAATGGTAAGAATTCAAGAACAAACAAGAAGAAGACAAGAAGTGTACCGGTTTGAAGACAACAAACCGCTTGATCCCTTCTTACTCTGAAGTGTAAAAATGAAGGGTGATGTTGTGTGTATGATAGGGAAAACCAAATTCGTTTGGTGATGTTGAAAGAAATTCTAAACCCCCACCAAGGTATTCCATCATCACCCCTCGATGCACAGCTTGGAGTTTAGTTATAGGATATTATCATTTATAAATAACTGAATTATCATAGTCTATAGTTATCGGTATATGAAGACTATTATTACATTCACAATGAAATATTATATTTTATGAATACTATCGTAACAAAAAATATATTTCAAACAAATACCATTATTACAGACCAACATAGGGTTATATGATCCAAACGACTAACGTATAACAACCTTTTTTCTAATGGTAATATCTTCCGGGAAGTGACCAGCTCCCACTTCTGTCATGACATGCAAATTATGCCATTTGACTAAAGTTCATGTCAATTTGACATGAACTTTTAGAAAATAAAAGGATGGACATGTGAATTGTAAATAGGTCGAATTGGCCATAGGCCATGAGTTGTGAAGAAGTTTGATACCTTGAGTTTTCTTGAATTATAATCCAAATCCTTCCGTCTTAAAAAGACCATTCGGCCACTACAGTGCTAGTAGGAAGAACCTCATTTGTCCAGGTGGGGTGGGGGAAGTCATCGATGTGGTGTTAAGGAATGCCACAAGAAATTTAAGGATTACCAAAACAAATTTACGATAATTTTTTTGTCAATAATTTTTTTTGTTGCTATGTTTTTTTATTAGCTACACAATTTCAACAAAATCATACATTATTTTTTTTAACAAACAACTAAGTTACGAACTAATAGTAAATAATTTACCTATTAGATTTCAATTTGTTAGTTCGTCAATAAAGAAATTCTATTACAAGTACAACAACTTAGCAATATAATAAGTTATCAAAAATTTAGTTATTGGAAACTTAGTAAAGAACAATATCCTTTGCTAACTATCTACTACAAACTTTATGCAAAACTTTGTAACAACATTTGGTTGGTAACAGGAGATTAACTTTAGCAAATGTATAATCCCCACGTCCAATTCTAAACCCACTGCCAAGGTATTCCATCATCACCCTGGATGCACAACTTGGGTTTAGTTATAGGCTATTCATTCATAAATAACTAAATTATCACAGTCTATGGTTATCGGTATATGAAGACCATTATTACTTTCACAATGAAATATTATATTTTACGAATACTATTGTAACAAAATCTAATTTTGAACAAATAACCATAATTACAGACCAACGTAGGGTTATATGATCAAACGACTAACGAATAACTATGGTTTATAATGGTATATCTTCCCGAAAGTGACCAGCTCCCACTTCTGTCATGACATGCAATCATGCCAGTTGACTAAAAGTTCATGTCAATTTGACATGAATTTGTAGAAGATAAAAGGATGTACATGATGTAACACCTCAATCGCTAATCTCTTCATTACCTATTCAACTGTTACATTTTACCATTAATCTCGCAGCGGAACTCTAAGTACAACGGAGGGTGATACAATGTCGTTAGCCACCCACATGGCTAACCAGGCTAACTCAAATACAGTAACGGTCTGATGGACCGGAATAACCGAGTACTCAATACCATACATTACTCATTCATTCCTTCTAACCGAGTATCATACAATACAATTCTCAAATCAGTTCCTTACTATACCGAGTTTACAACCTCCGGATGCCGATAAACACTTTTGGTCTTACACCTCATTCAAATACAAAGTGAATTAAAATCTAACTACCCATGCTAACCACCGTCCCCGTCCTACTCTCGAACGGTATCATCTTTGGTGTACCTGAAAATAAAAACGGTGCCCCTAGGGGCTCAGCATATTGCTGGCATGAATTTCACATACCCTGCGTGCTAACCGGGGTACGCCGACTACTTGGTCGAGAGCATGAGATTCATTTTTCAATTCAATCAACATGCAACATAGCAATACATTATATATGTACACTACACAAGGATTCAACATTCAATCATGGAATACAATCCCTAACTAACATAACGAGGTTGTTAGTTGTATCAACTTACACTCAGGCCTTGAGGGTTCCACCTCGCTATGCCTTAGTTACTTGTTCATTGTCTTCCCATTCTCTCGGGATACTCACTTGTTCTCTTAGTTTCTTGAGACACTACAAGTCTCATTATTACTTTCTCAATCCTTTTCTCTTAAGGACTTCTTAAGCCAAGCACATGGCCTCCGGGCAGAGTCATTCTCAAAACTCACCACTGGGCTTTCAAACCTAGTCTTACTTCCCCGGTTTCGACCCTACTCTAGGTCTAGCATGGTGGGAAGGTTCAACTAGCTACCGGAACTCTCTCTTAGTTCCTACTTCTTTCACATACGTCCGAATCTCTCTCGGACTTCTCACATTCCCCATACTCCTCTCTCGGAGTTATAATATAATTATGTATATTAGTCTAGAAGCACCACTCTTGATGTTTGTAATGACTTAGGGAATTCCTCTTAAGTTCGGGTATCTTAGGTTTAAGGGTTGCCCCAACATTTCGAATACTTGTATTTTCGGTTATTTTCTCATACTGGATCGAATCCTCATATAGGAGGTCGACCGTCTTTTAGACGGAGGTTGTCGGTCCCTGTAACATTTTTACTTCTCTCAAGAGTGCCTCTCTTTGAACTATTTCAACCTCTAAATTGAGGTTCATTATCTTTCCACTGTTATTTATTTCGTGGATTGTTTCAATTTGGTTTTCTAACCGTTATCGGGTGTTTACTCAGCCCGTACAACTTCCTCACATTCAAGTGAGTTCGTATGTTTGCATTATCGTTCTTGGTTTGATAGGTTTCGTGTGTTTGTACGTTTGTTAAATTGCAAAACGACTCATTCTACGAGTCACTAACCAAACGGTACTCAACTAGGAGTTAGTCTATACACTAAGTTAGACCACACAATCATCCAAGGTTGGTGTACACACAACATACATCAAGATACATAATCAAACAATGGATCATTTTCACGCTTTAGTCTTGGTTATGCCGGCACACAAACAACAACACACAAATCAGTGTAACACGGTTAGCATACGGGGCATGAGAAAATCATACCTTTCACCTTGGATTAACTTTACCGTGTCCTCACATTGATCGGTTCACACACGATCCTCTGATAATGTTTCAAACATTACTATTAGTAGCAAGCTCATACGGTACGTAAATAATTACTACTCCCGTACTTACCCCCGTTATCTCGGTTTACTCTTGTTAATTTAAGTTTTCACTTCTCAATCACTTCTAGCACTTGTTTACACTTCTTAGGGCTTACAAGTCACCAAACAAGGCCTAATCATCATCTATCATCATTAACATTCAAACCCCATCATTAGAAGCCTTTAAAATGCTCACGACACACTTCTGGGGGTGGTCCGGGACTTGGTCCTTACCCTAAGTCCCGGACCAATACAAGATCTAACTCTCGGGTGAAAATATGACATGGTCCGGGACCTTGTACCTAGAGCAAGTCCCGGACCAGCTGCTTGTTTCTACTCTCGGCTTATTTCAGACCCTGGTCCAGGACTTCATCATGGAGCGAGGTCCCGGACCATAGCAGCTTTTACACTTATATTGCATTTTCAATATCTATTCAGCCTCCTTCCTTTGCCCATTGATTCCCCACTCCTTTCCACACTTAATCTAGCATGATTAAGCACCTTAATGACCATCTAACACACCTTAATTCATTATTACTCATCATCCAATCCCTAGTTCAAGTACTCCACTTCCTCCCTTAGATTTCAAACATTTAGCTTTCTAATTTCTTCTATGTGACAGATTTTGCTCTACCACATCCCTTGCTCAATGGTTTACACAAAATTCCTTGCTTGTATTCAATTGCATTATTCTCCATTCCAGGTTCCACCCCAAATGCAACACTCTTTCTTATCATCTCCAAGTGCTTAACCTCTCAATTTCACCTCAAATGTACCTAGTTACTCCTAGGTGGTTCTCTCACAATTACCATAGTTTCTAGACAAATGTTGACAGCACTCCCCCGCATTTCTAAGCATTCCCTCCACACTGTTTGCTCATTCAAAATCTGTTCACATCCCTGTTTATCTAAGACACCAAACAACACTCAATTTCAGCACATTCACAACTAAATTCACTTGGCCTCAAGGCTTTTCATCAACACTCAACAACACTAAATTAATCTCATTTCTTAATCCCAATCCCAACAGCATACTCAACTCTTACAAGATAGATTAACTACTACAAGACAATATCAAAATCTGTTCAAAGGTAATCTAATTACCTTAAGCTTTTCCTTGATTACTCTTCCTTATTTCTCATTTGTTCCTTCATCTTTCTCTCTTTGTTCTTGTTTCTCAACCGGCCAAACAGCTCAAGCTGGCCAGCCCAAGAACAACACACTACTCAATACATAACTCTTAATTTAACCTAGATTTTGAAGGGAATTCTTGAAGCTTTGGGAAGGGCATTACCTTGAAACTTCTAGGAGGAGTTCTTGGATAGCAAAGCTAGCAAAATTCCAGCCCTTATTGAAGATTAAAACCCGGCTAGCATGGAGAGCAAAAGGCTCAAAATCTGGAAATTCGTAAATCAAAGGGAAGACTAGAAAATGAAGGTTTTTGAGCTTACTTTTTACCTTAAAGTAAACAAGGGAATGATGGAGACCAAGATACCCTTCTTCAAGCTCCAAAATATCTACAGCCATGGTGGCGAAAATGGAGGTTTTCCAATTTTGAAAGGTGGAGAATGTTCCTCAAGTCAAGAGGAATCTAGTGGTATAAATTTTTGGAGTTTGGAGTGGATTTGAGCCTTTGAACAAGAGGAGAGAAGAGAGGAGCTGGATGGGGTATTTGGAATCGCCATTGCTGGCTTAATGAAGAAATGGAGTTCTGATTTTTGGGGGAGCAAACGTGAGTGAGAGGAATGAAGAGTAAGAGAGAGATTAAGTGGGTTTGTACTATTTCCCTTATTTTTACTTCAACTCTTCTTTTTCTTTGTTCTTTATCTAATAGAGAGGGGAGGCTGATTTAATTAGCCAAAACCGGCCCCCTGTATACACATGCTGGAGCGGTTTTCGTCTTTTACAGAAAATGCTGGTTAATTTACCCGGTTTGGCACTATTCACTAACCGGGCCCGTTTTTCGGATTTTCTCGTTTCTTTATTTTTAATGGTTCTTAAGCTCCCATTAATACTTAATTATAGTTTATATAGTCAACTATATTTTTACGGGTCTGTTTGACCACTTACAGTCACATTTTCGAACTTACAGTCACATTTTTGGGTTTTCTCGAAAATGTGCTCTAAAGCTTTATTAGCGTTTTCAATCCATTTTATGGATCTGTTTTCTTCGGGAATTGTTCCCTTAAATCATTTAGGCCTAACTAAGCCTTGGGAATCCGTCTAGGACCCTAACCGAGGTCATATACCTCCCATACTTGTAAAACGCGTGTTTTTGCGTTTTTCGTGTTTTAACGTTTTCTCTTTTCTTTTGGTTTTTCTCTTTACCAATACTCTCTAGGCACCATTAGGCCTCTAAGAATCATATTATAATTATTTAATCACCATTTTTTAAGTCCGGGTATTAACACTGAAAATTGTAATAGATCGAATTGGTTATAGGCCTTGAATTATGAAGAAGTTTGGTACCTTGAATTTGGCTTTTAACATCAAATCGTTCAATCTTAAAAAAACCATTTGGTCAACTAAGTGCAATTAGGTAGAACCTCACTTGTCTAGGTGGGGTGGGGGAACTTGTCGACGTGGTGGTGTTGGGGAACGCCACACGAAATTTAAGGATTACCAAAACAAATTAGTAAGAATTTTTTTGTCAATAATGTTTTTTGTTGCTATGATTTTTTTATTAGCTACTCAATTTCAACAAAATTCATACACTATTTTTTTTAAAAACAACTAAGTTACGAACTAACAGTAAAATAATTTAGCTATTATATTTTTCTTTGTTAATTCATCAATAAAGAAATTCCACAAGTAGCAACAAATTTGCAATATAATAAGTTATTAACAAATTTAGTTATTGATCCCTCTACTAACTATATATTACATACTTGATGCAAAACTTTGCAACTACATTTGGTTGGTAAGAGAAGATTAAACTTTAGCAACACACAATTGATTACAAAATCTGTACTAACCAATGTTCATGTTATTTATTGGTAACTTTGAAAAAGTTGGTAAAAGGTTCTAAATTTGTCAAGATTAACAGTGTTGCAAATATTGCAGACTAATATGTTGTAAACTTTGCATTTGGATTTGAGCTGGTAGTTGTTGGATTGGTACACTCTTCGTACCGTTCTTATGATCTGGTTCCTGTTACACGTATGTATGTGTGTTCCGAGTTTTTGCTGCGACACAATTTACGAAAATATGGACGTTCAGGCGTGTTACTCCGCTTCAGTTAGTCGGACAGGATGTCCGACAGGTTTATATCGCGTGCGGGTGAAACGAATAACATATACGCATCCTCCTGAGCTGTCCGAATCGAGCTCTCACCCGAACGTGTGCTGGTGGTCGAGGAGTTTTGGTTATTGCGATCCAACGGCTGAGAAACATAACAATTCGTGATCTAACGGATGAGAAATATATTGTTGTCCAGCCAGGGTTGTCCGGATCCGGACGTTAAAACTCGCCCGGACGCTAGAAAACGAGGCGCTGCGCTCTGCCTATAAATGTTGTCATTTTTTCTTGTTGCTCATTTAGTTTTCCGTGCACTGCCAATTATTTTTCCCCTTCAATGCAATACTTTCATGCTTGATTATCATTGTTTTACTTCTCGTAGTCATTCAAATTCCATTATGGTATCAGAGCAAGCAAATACAGAGTATGTTATTGTGTTGTTACAAAGATGGCAGACAGCGTCAGAAAGGGCAAAACGCCTATTGGGAGCAAAGAAGCTGCCACAACAGTAATCGATGTTTCGGATCCTTTGTATGTTCACGGTTCAGAACAACTGGGTATAAGTTTGGCTCCGAAATTTAATGGCACTGGTTTTCTGGGATGAAGTGGGCTATGATTCTCAGCCTACAAGGAAAGAACAAGTATGGCTTTGGTACTGGCGATTAAGGGGGAAAGACAAGCTACCGAAATTCTTAAAACAATGAAGTACGATTAAGGGGGAATATACATCAGTTCAAGACTCGGAGTTTGCCCAATCAAAATGTGGGAAATTGTTCTGCAAAAGTTTTGATTGACCAAACTGAGTAACTGACACAGAGATCTGAGTCTTGACCTGACCTAGGGAGGTACCTTACTGATCAAGGTATTGAGCTGCCAATAGAAGATCTCGCCGTGTCTAACTGTCTCTAAATATATTCTACACAGATTTTATCTTTAGTAGATGATCTAGAGAATATCTTTTTTGTTTAATATCTAAGTCAGTTACTGGGATTTTATCTTTAAAGAAATTATATCTTTAAAGATATTGTTTATGTAATCGATAACTATATATAGGAGATGTTAAGAGAAGGTAGAGAGACGGTTTGGGGGCAGAAAAAGAGAAAGAATAAGCTGGTGAGTTTTAGAGAAGAATCTCGTGATTGTAATTCATTTAAGGTTTTTGAGGCTAAGTTGAATACGTGTTTGATCAACTGAGATTGTGTTCTCAAGGAGCGTGTGGGTGTATTGCTCTTCAACATATGTCAATGTGGCATGATTTCCACTTAAACCCAATCTCTCCTCTGCTTTCAATTTTGTGTTTCTTAATGAGTCCGCTACTCAGGAGCTAAGGTCTCGATTCTCATTCAACTAAGAACTTTCAGTGAAGGCTCACGTGAAATTATCGTCTTCTGTCTTATTCAATCTCTCGTTATATCTGTTCTGGTGAGACTGTAACACACACAATGTCTCTTCGTGAGTAACTGACTCAAGAAGAATAGAGTAGGAACTTTCAAGCAGCTTGCCCCGAGTCCCGTCGCTCTGTTTCTCTGGATTCTATATATTCCTAGGTGATAGCCCAATTTCTTGGAAGACAAAGAAGCAAGCTTCTGTGTCTCTCTAGCGCCGAAGCGGAATACCATTTGTCGTGTCGTGTTACTGCAGAGCTTGCTTGGCTAGTCGGTTGTTGCATGAACTTTAGGTTGACAAAATTACCCTATTGCTGTCAAATGTGACAACCAATCTGCCATCCATATTGCTCGCAATCCCGTTTTTCACGAACGGACAAAGCACATGAGATTGATTGTCATTTTGTTCGGGAGAAGATTCAGGAGGTATGATTGACATTCGTTATACTGCTACTACTTCTACACAGTTGGCTGATATGATGACGAAGGTTCTTCATGGAAGTCGGTACAAGACTCAATTGTCACAACTTGGTATGGAAGATGGTTCTCCTTCAAGAATTGCTGAGCAAGCTCACTTATGTCTTGCGGGGGGTGTTGGATTGGTACACTCTTCGTATCATTCTTATGATCTGGTTCCTGTTACACGTATGTATTATTGTGTTCCGAGTTTTTGTTGCGACACGTTACGAAAATTTGGACATCCAAGCGTGTTCCGTCCGCTTCAGTTAGCCGGACAGGTTTATATCGCGTGCGGGTGAAACGAAGTAACATATACGCGTCCTCCTAAGCTGTCCGGATCGAGCTCCCACCCGGACGCGTGCTGGTGGTCGAGGAGTTTTGGTTACTGCGATCCAATGGCTGAGAACATAACAATTCGTGATCTAACAGATGAGAAAGATATTGTTGTCTAGCCGGGGGTCCGGATCCTGACGTTAAAACTCGCCCGGACGCTAGTAAAAAAGGCGCCACACTCTGCTTATAAAAGTTGTCATTTTTTTCTTGTTGCTCATTTAGTTTTTGTAACACAGAACAGAAGCGCCGTGCGCTGCCATTGTTTTTTCCCCTTCAATGCAATACTTTCATGCTTGATTATCATTGTTTTACTTCTCGTAGTTATTCAAATTCCATTAATAGTTTGTTAACGAAATCAACCATTGAAACAACAATTTTGTATTTTTAATTGTGTATCAATTATCTTGCCAAGTTGTTAATTAGTAATATAAGTCTTTGTTATGAATTCACAATGGAAATATCGTGTCTAAATTATGTTATTATTAGTTAGTTACCAAAATTATTGCTAAAGTATCGTGTAAGATTTTTGTTGCAATTAGGTATCTAATTAAAATCGTATCAACAAAAAAAGTTTCTAGCTAATTTTAGTTGCTAACCCCTAAAGTTTTAGTGTTGGAGTCGTCGAGGTGGCGGACGTGGGGAATCTTACATGGAATTAGTTCAACTTGGTATGAGAGGATTAACGCTTGGGGCTGCTAAAGGGCGAGACGTGGGAAGGAAAGGTGGGGATAAGAACACAAAGGCAAATTCTTGGCTACACCCATATGTAGCTAAAGATAAATATATTTACTGTACAATTACCAATGAGAACATGTACATTGAATAAAAAAAACATACAACGAACTATATCTACTTAAGTATTATTTTTATGTACAATATTTGTTATATACATAATGTACAATTTTTGCATGTGTAATGTATTATTTTCTTTAACTATATGTATAGTTAATGTAGATATTCTTGGCTACATGTGGGTGTAACCAAGACTTGTTGGGGGACCAAAACGTTCGGCAAGTGAGAGAGTTTTAGAGAGTGGAGAACGCGCTTTCACACGCGCCTCTCTTCTTTTTCTTTTTCTTTTGGCTTCCGTGTGCAGATATCTCGCTTCTGTACCGCTCCCCTAGCTCCACTGCGAGCTCCTTATCTCTAATGATGGTAATTACAATATCTCAACCGCGTTGGAATAGTGAGCTCCCCACTCACAGAAGCTGCTTGGGGGTGGAGAAGTCGTATCGGAATTCAATGTCGCCTGCGTCCTTAGGAGGATGCCGGTCAGCCCTCCCCCCAGCCCTCTCTCAGACTCGTCTGAAGGTGTCAGCGGTGTTAATTCCAGTTCGAAGACGTCTGCAGGTAGGGTAAGATTTTGCTCTCTGCTAGATTCTAGGAAAATATTTCTAGTGCCCCCTGATTTACTTGTTGTTTTGCTCAAGAAGCTTAACATCCTAGATAACCCAAATTTCCCTCTCCATTATCCGAAACCAAACCTAAGTTAAACCCGATTAGTCTGTTGTTACACAAAGTTCCCCCCTTTCTCTTCACGGCGCCTCCCATGGTTCGATTATTTCGATTTGTTCTCTAGGATGCAACTCCATCCAGCTGAGGCTAGTTTGATCGAAGCCAAAGATATTACTAATAATCAGCCTTTCCCCCCTTAGACTTACCAGAGCCTTATATGGTAGGCTATGGAGCCCGAATCGAGCAAATCCGAAAGTGCTACAGAACGTCCTTGGCCCTACTCGGGTTTCTTCTTTCTCCTTCCAGTTTGCCAATGAAGTTGACAGAAGGGCCATCCTTCACAACGGCCATGGCATTTCCAAAATCGTCTGTTGTCTCTGATGGAACTCAACCCTTTGTGCAATCTAGTGGAACACAACCCGGTAACGACAAACATTTGGGTGGGTATCCACAAACTTCCATGATCTTCTTCAATAAACATTCTGCTGTGGAATTAGGTAACCGTATTGGAAAATTTGTGGAATGCTCCGATAGATTAAACCCCTTTATCCTCTAAACTCTCCGCTTAAAGATTGAGATTAATTTACCAAGCCTCTGTGTCGTATGCTTCTTGTGAGTACTGCTCAGGGGAAAAGGGTTTGCCGGGTGTCCTATGAAAACCTTCCGTGCTTCTGTTACAGATATGGGTGTATTACCCATATTATGCCTGATTGTAAAGCCCCTGTCGAAAACCCTAATACTCCGGATAAGTTTGGGTCGTGGTTAAGATCTGAGCATGCTGAATCGGTCTCCTCTCTGTCTGATGCCCAGTTGCTCCGTCAGTGGAAAGATGAAGGTATCCTGGATAGTTTAACGGCCATGGCTTCCATAGCGGAGGAAATCCCTCATGTATTGCCCCCTCTGTCAATGTTGACCTGTCCTTGGCCACTCTCCCGGTCAATGTTATCCCTACTGCTGCTCCTCCTCCAGTTAATGTTTCTTTTTCCAGAATTTTCCCAAGCCCTTTCTCCATGATCTCCACGTTTACGGCTCCCCCTTTAGCCCCTCTTCCTGGGTTTGATGTTATTCCTCAAGGCTGCTCTGCTCCCTCGTGCACTTTATGTCCTATTTCCCATAATACACCTCAAAATTCTCCTCTGTCAAATTTTTCCACCTCTGTCAACTCGGAACAAAGAAATGGAGCCAACAACTATGATTGGGAGGCTGCTGTTTCTCTTCCTTTGAAAATGATTTCAATAAAAATCCAAAGCTATGCAAGCCATTCATTCTGATTCTTCTCCTCCTTTCCACCTGTTTCCTCAGATCCCTCTAAAATTTGAATCACCCTTTCACTTCGAGCCTCAACCCAGCTCCACAAAATTTTGTTTCTTCTGATCCAAGAAACTGCTCTCATCCTTATCCAAAGGAAAGACCAAGTTGTTCCCTGATTCCGCTCTCCTTCCCAAACACTCTGATGTTTTCAAGTCTAAAAAAGGAAAGTCCATACTGTCAGACCACTGATGAACACTTCTACTACCCCTTTGTATGAATTGGAGGAGTCTGATTATTATGAGACCACCCAAGATAGGGCAGACCCTGATGACAATCAGGGCTGCCTGGACAAATGAGTTGCATTTTCCTCAACTGCCGGGGTTGGGCCGCCCCTGTGCAGTTGATTGGGTCTCCAGATTATTGAGTGCCCATAGACCCAAACTTGTTTTTCTAATGGAGACCCACAAACAGAAGGGAGATATGGATGTTTTGATTAAAAGATGGCCTGAGTATGAAGGTTGTGCGGTTAGTAGCAGGGGCAGAAGTGGAGGAATTTTGCTTCTCTGGTATAAGGAGGTGGATATTAACATGGTCAGTTGGTCCAATCACCATATAGCAGCTGATGTTAAACTCCCAGGTATGGACTTTTTTCACTTTACTGGTTTTTATGGTTGGCCAGATTGGGGGCTTAAGTATCTTTCATGGAAGTTGATCCAAAATATTAGAGATAGTACGTCCTTGCCTTGGATTATAGGAGGGGATTTTAATCAGATCTTGTTGAGAGTGATAAAAGGAGGGAGACTTAGAAGGGAGGACCAGATGGCTCCCTTTCGAGAGGTTATTTCCAAAACTGACCTTATTGATCTGGGGTATGTTGGATATCCTTTTAACTTTCACTAATGGTCAGTTAGACCATTCCCTGTCTGAAAGTAGGCTAGATAGAGTCTTTGGGTGTCAGGGAGCTCTCTCTATGTTGCCTGGTATGTCTGTTCATCATCTCCCTAGGGAATTTTCAGATCACTGCCCCATCCTTCTTAATTTAGTGGGTAGCCACAAACATCCTAGTAAGATTTTCAGATTTGAGAATGTTTGGTTAGAAGAAAAAAATGTAGAGACATTGTGGAAGATATTTGGGGTGACACCAATCTTGATTTCATGTCCAACATTCTTAACTGTAAAAGGAAATTAGTGGAGTGGAATGGGTGGGTCTTTTGCAAAAATCAAGAACAAGATTAGTAGTAAGAAAAAAGAGTTGGATGGTGTTCAGAAGGTTTTCAAGTGTTGTGGGCGGGAATAATAGGAAAAGACTGTTAATGGAGATTGAACTTCTTTTCTTAAGGAGGAGATTAAATGGAAGCAAAGATCAAGGGATAAGTGGATAAAGGAAGGTGACAAAAATACTGGATTTTTCCATTCAAAGCTTCTCATAATAGAAGAAGGAATGAAATCTTCTGTCTGGAAGATGAAAATGGATCAATGAAGTATGACTGGAATAATCTTAACCGAATTACCTCCAGCTTTTTTTACCAATCTGTTTCAAGCTTCTGAGTTTGGTAATAGAGACAAGTTAAAGAAAGATGTGGAAAACCTGATTCCCTCCCATCTCTTCCTTGAGCTGCAGTGTCCTTTAACCCTAATGAGATTACACTGGCTGTCAAACAATTGGGTTCCAACAAAGCCCCGGGCCCTGATGGTTTTAATGGAGGTTTTTACAAAACCTACTGGTCTCTCTTAGGTCCACAAGTTATCCAAACAGTTACCATATCCTGTGTGGTAATCCTCTGCCACCTAATCTGAACAACTACCTCATTGCTTTGATTCCAAAAGAGAAAGGAGCTACAAACCTCTCAAAATTCAGACCTATAGCCCTTTGCAACTTTGTCTATAAAATAGCCACAAAAGTCCTTTCCAACCGTATCCAGCATATCCTCCTCTCTTAATATCCCAAAATCAATCTAGTTTTGTTCAGGGTCGTCTTATTACTGATAATATTATCCTTGCTAGTGAGTTGCATCACAAAATCAGTAATTCAAAAGCAAAAAATATGGTATGTTCTCTTGCAAAATAGATCTGAGCAAAGCTTATGACAGATTAAGTTGGGAATTCCTTGATGATATTATCAGTGCTATGGGGTTCCCTGATTGTTGGAGAATCCCGGTTATGAACTGCATCTCCTCTGCTAAAGGCATGGTGAATATCAAAGGGTCCCCTGGGAACATGTTCTCCCAGTACAGAGGCATTAGACAGGGTGATCCCCTATCCCCCTTTCTCTTCATCCTCATCCTCTCAAGAGGCTCTCTCTAGATCCCTTAACAATGCTATGAGAGACAAAAATTATGAAGGTATTGCTCTGACTAACATGGCCCCCAGATTTCTCATTTAGCCTTTGCCGATGATATTATCTTTTTTGGGAAGGCCTCTAGGAGTAATTTACTCTCTCTGGCTAGTATTATTTCTGAGTTCCTCAATGCCTCTGGACATCAAATTAACCATTCTAAGTCCGAGATTGTCTTCAGCCCCAAGCTTCCCATGGCCACAAAAACCCAGTTGGCTGACGTGCTTAATGTCAAACTGTGGCCACTTTCTCTAAGTATTTAGGGATCCCCCTGAAGGTTGGAAGAAACAAAAACAGACCTTTGAGTACCTGATAGAGTCTCTCCCAAAGAAGTTAATGGTTGGAATAGACCCATGTCTCAAGCTGGCAAGATCTATCCTCACTGTTAGTGTTCTTCAGTCTATCCCAAACCATACTATGTCTTTATTTAAACTTCCCCTGGGGGTCATTGACAAAATGAATTCTATTAGCTCCCAATTCTGGTGGGTTGTTTCTTCTCAAAGGAAAGGTATGCGGTGGAAAAAATGGAAGGAGGTGGTGTACCCAGGTTGATAAAGGTGGTATGGGGTTTAAGGAGATTGAGTCCTTTAATAAAGCTCTTTTGGCCAAACAAGTTTGGAATTTATTGATTAATGACAATAGCCTTGTTGTCTAAGTCCCTGAAATCTCTCTATTTTCCGCATGTTGATATTCTCCAAGCTTCCAAAGGAAAAAAGGATAGCCCTATTTGGAAATCTCTTCTATCTGCTATAGAAGTGATTAAGCTGGGGGCTTTGAGAGTTAATTGGATATGGGGATATACACACAGATTTGGAAACACCCATGGTTATCAAAATCTCCCCTGTCCCTATTTCCACATTAGATTCGACTTCTCAGATTCCATGGTGTCTCAGCTCTTTACTGAGGCACAAAGCTCGTGGACCAGAGATAGTTGAGAATATTTTTTCACCCTCTTGGATCAGCAGGACATTCTCAATACCCCTATCTTTCTGGATTGTAAAGATTCATGGAGTTGGAAAGGTAATAGAGAAGGCAAGTATTCAATGAAATTGGGTATGAGAAGCTGATAACTCTCTGTCACTCGGAAGGCTCCTCCACCACTCTCCTTCTGCTTCCTCCAAGGAAAACTTGATAGACAAAAATGTCCCCATCCCCGCCAAGCCTCAACCCTCCTGAGCAAGTCTGTTGCCTGGAAATTTTTGAATGATAGTATTCCTACCATGGCTAACATTGCAAAAGAATAGGAGGCTCTAACAAATGCTTCTTTTGTGGCAAGGTGGATACGGTATTTCATAGCTTGTTTGAATGTTGGACTTCAAAGGATGAGTGGGTGGGTCTCATTGGCTTACAGCAGTTTTAAAATGCAACCAAACAGATATCCAGGTTTGGATCAGAGATCAAGCTGATAGGTAGGTGGGAAAGAAGCATACTTCAATGGTGCTTAATAGAATGTGGGCTATTTATGAGGCCAGGAATAGAACTAGACACAATCCTCAACTCCCTTTTTTGGAGTGTATCAATTCCAACAAAGCTTTTTTAGAGGCTTATCAATTGAATGGGAAGTCCATGACAGAGGATCTCCTTTTAGAAATACAACATCGGCATTTTGATACATAAGCTTTGATTTCTGTTTATTGTAATAGAAATAGAGGTAGGAATATGATTTGTAGTGGTGCTATTATCTCACTTTCAGGAGAACTCCAATTATGTTTTAACAGGAAAGCAAGGAGTAAGGTTCCCAATAATCTAGCTGAACTGGATTCCATCAAATTTGGTGTCTTCTTGGCTGCCTCAAACAACATTCGAGATGTGGTGATTATCATCAACAATAACCATATTTTGAAGAAGGTCAAGTCCATCCTGTACAAGAAGCAAGATGCTCTCTCCTCCTCTCCCATGTGTTTTTTTGGTTTTTGTAAGGAAGTTAATATTAGACTTATGGTTTGTAATGATAACTTCTCTAATTTCCCTGCTTTTCTAGCTTCTAGACTTAACAATAACTCTTTTGATTGGAGGATTTGGGGAAAACATAATTCCCCACTTAGTATTATTCAAGCTGCTACTTTGGAAGGAGAAGGTATTAGAAACCTTGCTCAATGGATGTAATTGGTCAGTTCTCTGACCCCTTTTGAGATCCTGATGGTAATAGATAAAGTATCAAGTTAATATCAAAAAAAAAGACTTGTTGGGACAAAAAGGGGAAGGAGATGGGGGTCTCATATTTATAAGAATATTGGGGCGATGGTGGTATACCATAATATCCCGATGTAAAGAGGATAAAATTAATCAATATAAATACACCAATGTACCCCTGCATCAATAATTTAATGGTATAGTTCATATAAATTGTGGTCAGCATGAATACAATAATTGGAAATGACTACTACTCAACATTAGCTTGTAGAGAATAAATGGATGGGCATGTGGATTGTAAACAGGTCGAATTGGCCATAGGCCATGAATTGTGAAGAAGTTTTTTTTTTTAAACAAGTGGGAATTTAATCAGTAGTAGATACAAGCCTAGGAAAACTAGAAGAAGATGGAGAACAATCTTTCGATTAGAGTAAATTTTATCTAGGCGGCTACATAAAGCGACTAAACCCTCCTGGGATCGCAGAGTAACAAGAGCCATTCAGAGATTACCATTCTTGTTGGGATCAAAATCCAAAATAACACCAGAAAAAATGACTATAAGACAAAAGAAGACCAGACAAGTAAACAAGGCTAATAATACTAAGCAAATGGTAGAAGACATACCACACAAGACTAGACATAGAACATAAGCCAGACCCGGATAGAGCCAACAGGTGGTGGCCATCTCAGATCACTAGAGTAGGTATTAAACCCGATGATAAGAGGGACCGAAACAAATTTGCCAGTTCAAAGAAGACAAGCCCATGGTTAAGTGGAGCAGCTTGGTCTTTTGGGTTGCGAGGAACAGCCTGCTCCAAATCCTTGTGAGTTGAGAGATCAACCACTAGATTCAAGACCTACTTACCCATTTTGGATTTTGGTCCCCCTTTATAAAATATGACCTTAGACTCATAGTTATAGACGGTGACCTAATAGGAATATTATATGGTGTGTTATGTGTTAGTAAGTAGTATGTTATATTCTGTAACATGTTACTACCTACTACTACCGGTTACCGTCGCTGTCTTCATCACTCATATACATATTCTGTATATATTCAACCCCTGTAGCGTGTGTGACAATATCAATAATATACACAGTTCCATTTCTCTCCTCCTTCCTCTCGCCTTACCCCTCTGTATTCCCACATCGAATAAGCTTGACATGGTATCAGAGCTTCACACGCCGATAATAGACTTCCGCAACCATGGTGAGTGAAGATTCAGGCAAAATCGAAACGGAGACAGAGAAAGAACGAGATGAGGAAGAAGATGAGGACAACGGGCGTTCAAGAAAACCTCGAATGCAGCAAGCTCGACTACAACGACCCATTGTACCTCCACCCATCAGATTCTTCCTACGTTCTCACCTCAAGATACAAGGAAGGACAAATTTCGATTCATGGAAGCGGGCGGCAACTATCGCACTGAAATCGAAGAACAAATTCAGGATGGTAAATGGCCAGATCGAAGAGCCCGATATCTCATCCGAGAGGTATCCAGTTTGGGAGCGGTGTAACCACACTGTCATGAATTGGATTATCAATTCTCTGGATAAGGAAATCGGTGAAAGCGTAATCTACTGCCCAAATGCGCATCGAATGTGGGTGAGTTTATGCAAGAGATACGATGTGGCAAACGGACCTGAAATCTACTCCATCCAAAAGGAAATTAACCAACTGCAACAACTAGACGACAGCGTAAGCATGTATTTCACAAAGCTCAAGAAGCTTTGGGACCGCCTCGATTCTGCGAGAAAAAACCCTAAGTGTGTCTGTGGGTGTAAATGCGGTGCTGCGAAGACTATACAAGACAATAAAGACCAAGATCAGTTGATGAAATTCTTGGACGGGCTCAACGACAATTTCAGAAACGCAAAGGGCACAATCCTGCTGATGAATCCTCTCCCAGACATTGAGCATGCGTACTCCTTAATCGCTCAAGACCACAAGCAGCGTCAACTATCAGATTCCCGGGTGGAAATCAACGAAGAATCATTGCTCTTGCCAACAAATCTTACCCAGCCAACAAGAAATACAATATCAAGAACACGAGCAAGAAACCTAATTCTACTGGTAGTGCCGGAAAGAAAAACCAGCCCAAATGCACCAACTGTGCGAATTGGGACACACCAGAGCGGAGTGCTGGTGGATTATGGGTTTCCAGAAGGGAGAAATCAGCCAGATGGCCAACAGCAACGAACAGAGCGTGTCGCTGGACCAATTCTCGACAGAGGCGATCGCAAGGACGAGTCCAGAAGCAACTCTTCACCAGTTCTGGTTTCTCTGTGGAGCAAGTCGATCTGTTGGCAAGATACCTGGAACAAAGAAGCTTGAGCACAAAAGAAAACTCAACCAAGAATTTCGGAGACTTCTCTGGTAACACTCTTGAGTCCCGTATTTATCAGTTACACACTGCCAATACTTGCTTTGATGATGATGTGAATTTCTTTTGGATACTGGACAGTGGTGCATCTGAGCATGTTACTGGAAACGGTAATTTATTTCATAGCATCAATAGTTTATCTGAAACCAAAAACATCACATTGTCTGATAACCAAAAACGCATAGTAGAAAATATAGGATCCATTCGTCTGTGTGATAATCTCATTCTTGAAAATGTCCTGCTTGTCCCATGTTTTACTTTCAACCTGATTTCTGTTAGTAAACTAAGCAGACAATTAAATCAGGAAGTTATTTTCTCCCATGATAATTGTTTTTTGCAGGATAAGCAACAGACCTCCAAGCTAAAATTGGTTTTCAACGGCATGGCTTATATTTCCTTGATGTTGATGCTCTGTGTGCTCATTTAGGACACATTAGAAAGAACAATGTTTTCAGTTCATGCCATGATTCTCCTGGTCCAAATACTGCCTCTCTATTTCGACGAAACATGATGATGTTGATTCCAAACTTTACAAAGAATTCATGCTTTTGGCATAGAAATTAGGTCACCCCTCACCTAGGAAGATGTCTAGAATGAAACTGGGAAAGAAATTACCCACCTTAGATATCATTCCTTGTACAGTCTGTTTCCAAGCAAAAGGGAAAAGACTTAGATTTACATCTTCTGAAATAAAGTCAACTGCCCCATTCTTCATGATACATGTCGACATTTGTGGTCCTATGAGGACTGAAAGTCTGAATGGTTGTCGTTATTTTTATTACTTTTGTTGATGATTATACTCGATCTGTTTGGATAAAACTTCTTCGGTCAAAATCAGAAGGAATGCAAAATATCAAAGAATTCATCCAACTTGTAGAAACACAATTTAATAAGCAAGTTAAGGTTATAAGGACTGACAATGCTAAAGAGCTTGGCACCTCACAAGAAGGAACAAATTATTTCAAACAGAGAGGTATCATTCACCAGACTAGTTGTCCTCACACGCCCCAACAAAACGGGATCGTTGAAAGGAACAAGGCCATTTAATGCAAGTCACTAGGGCTTTCTTATTCCAATCGGGTTTAGACTCAAAGTTTTGGGGAAATGCTTTAGAACATGCCTCCCATGTTATCAACAGAACTCCCACCAAGGCGATAGGGAATATCACCCCATTTGAAAAACTATACAAGGAAGTTCCTGATTATAG
The DNA here is from genome assembly GCA_023374045.1 of Limonium bicolor. Lineage (NCBI taxonomy): Eukaryota > Viridiplantae > Streptophyta > Magnoliopsida > Caryophyllales > Plumbaginaceae > Limonium > Limonium bicolor. The sequence goes on along the minus strand of CM041778.1, from coordinate 370,994,045 downwards.
CCTAATTAAAAATTTCGGCTGTCTTTGTTATGTTACTAATATAAGCCCAAATAGAAGTAAGCTTGAGCCTAGGTCAGCTGCCTCCATCTATTTAGGGAATGCCAAAAACACAAAGGGTTATAGAGTCTGTAACATAACAACTGGTCAGATGAGTACAAGTAGGGATGTTATTTTCTTTGAAAGCATTTACCCAGCTTTAGACAAAAACTGGTGCGGTACATGGCAGAACAGAGACAACAGAACCGACACTCTACTGTCCCTAACCTTCCCAACTTCACCTATGATGAAATCAGCCTCCTTGATCGCGACCAGACCACCATTCACATTGAACCTGACGACACCAACCAAAATCTTCAGTCTCTTTCTGACCCAGAAACAGCTCTTCCAGATTCCCAAACCTCTATCAACCAGGAACCAGAGCCTCCCACACCACAAGAAATACAACCACAAGAAACAGATCCCATCGACCACCCAGAAACAGATCCTATACACCACAACACCAGTGAGGAACAACACAACCTTAGAAGGTCCACACGAACCCATAAGGCCCCAGCAAAGTACAATGACTATGTCTGCCTTACTAATCATGATCAGGACTGTTTTTCTGATATTATCTCAAACAGATTACAGAACCAGAATATTCCTTCTTGCAATCTGATTTCTGTTGAATCCCTCACAAATGTTACACCAGACACAAAGATACCTTCTCTTTCTCTCTCTACTGATGCTCATTTCTTTCTCACTCAAGTCCTAACTTCCCAAGAACCATCTTCCTACGGTGAAGCTAGCAAGGACCCTAGATGGGTCCAAGCTATGAGAAAAGAGTTTCAAGCCCTCAAAGACAACAATACTTGGTCTATAGTGGACTTACCCAAAGGCAAGAAACCCATTGGTTGTAAATGGGCTATAAAATAAAATTCAATGCTGATGGTACTATAGAGAGGTTTAAAGCAAGGCTAGTGGTTAGAGGTTTTACACAAAAAATATGACCTTAGACTCATAGTTATAGACGGTGACCTATTAGGAATATATTATTGCGTTATGTGTTAGTAAGTAGTATGTTATATTCTGTAACATGTTACTACCTACTACTACCGGTTACCGTCGTTGTCTTCATCACTCATATACATATTCTGTATATATTCAACCCATGTAGCGTGTGTGACAATATCAATAATATACACAGTTCCATTTCTCCTCCTTCCTCTCGCCTTACCCCTCTGTATTCCCAACATCGAATAAGCCTGACAAAGCTAGATGCTCCTCCATTTTAAGTCCCACAGATAAAAATTTGAAGCTAAGGGGGATCTTATGCTCTGAGGATGGCCTTTTATCCGTGCCTAGATTTGAGGAACCAACATCAAAACTGCTAGCTGGACCCATGGCCTTAAACTACCCTACTTCAGGAACTTCTTTCGTCCTGAGTTTGGTCCAACTAGGCGCAAAAGGTTCTATGGGTGAACCCTTTTCAACAATCCACATGCATGCTTCCATGTGTCACGTTTCACTCCTCAGCAGGTTGTGAACCAGCTTTGAATCCCAGGGCTTGAAGCCATGGCCCATAAGGGAAAAAACCCCCTTCTACAATCCCTATGATTAGAGCACTCCTTTGTTGGAGAGTGAAAAGGCCGTAGTGGAAACAAATCGCCGGCATCCTTTTGTATGTAACTCGAATGATAGATTTCTTCCCTTCAAAAGAGACTGTGACACATCGCAAGACTGACTTGAGGATGTCGAGTATGACCTTGATCCTCATGAAATCTACACCATCTCGCTTCTCTTCCTCGCCGACCTCGAGAACTCCAGACACTTCTAAATGTGTTAATTAATTTCTTGGCAATTTCCTTGTGCTGAAAAAGGAACGAGACATGATGGACCCTGATCCATCTGGGAACTGTAGTAAAATTATGGTCACATGGAGCATTTCGTGTATCAATTTCACTGGAAGACAAGAAATATCCCTTTGAAGCATCATGGACCTTATTGCAGAACTGCATGCACCATATCCTGCTTTCGAATTCAAAGAGAATAAGGGCCTTCCCAGCTGAACGAATTTTGAAGTCGCGTCAAACTGCCGGGCTTTTTTGAGGGTGTGCTCCAATGTGTAAAGACCTGGTCTTTTGGAGGAGAAAATTTGTCGAGCAAGCATCGGACAAAGAGAAGCTTGGTTATTGACATCCAAGTATTGCATGGTGGCTAGTCCCTCATCCTTAGTAAATGATAGGTCAACACATATGGAGGAAATATCGATCTTCCATGGATGAGTAGAAATTCACTTGTTCCCTATTGAAGATTGGAACCGAGTCAAGAAAGTGAAGGGGATGAGAGGTGGGGGAAAGACCGGAGGGGAAAAGGCAGGATGAGCTTGTCAGGAAAGAAAACGCAATCAGGTAGAAGGTTGGATAGGCGATGTGTAACACCCCCTACTCGACCCTGGCAGGGAATGTCACAACGCCACGTATAAGTCACGCGAGGCTTGCTACATCACACTTACAACATTAACAACGGTGTGGAATTGTTATAGCAAAAGATTCACAATCTACTAACACAACTCTTATCAATCTATTATTTATCTACCCCCCCTTATCCTAACACTACTCGCCCATGCTGGATCTTAATCCTTTTGTTGATCTTCTACCTGTTAAAAAATATATATATTCCTGAATTTTGTTTTTAGTCAATCATATTTTGTTCCTACTTAGTTGCTAAAGAATATGTCAATATAGACGTTGAGTCTATTTAGTTTTATTTTATTCAGTTTAGTCAAAAACTGTTACTATTATTTAGCTGACTTTGATCATTTAGCCTTGTAATTTTTACTATAAAAGGAGTGTTTTACTCCCTCGATTGATGCACTCATCAGTAATATTCATCAGTATTTTACTCTCTCATGTCTGTCTGTTCCTTTTTTCTATCAGTGGCATCAGAGCCTTATTTTCTGTCTTAAATCAGCCACGCCTCCATCACCATTTGTAGCCTGCAGAAACCATCTCACTCCCACTGTACAATCGTACAAAAAGAAAAAGCTATCATCATTTTTCTACAGAAGGAAGCCTACTTGTCCTTTCTGTACAAAAGCATTGTGAGAGTTTTTCATACGTGAGTAACGACAGAGAAAAGGACAATAGTCCACTGCCATCCCATCGGCTGGTGTAGCCCATACACTCATTTTCATTTTTTTATTCTTCTTCCACTAATCGTTGCTACACAGAACGAGAGAATTTACAAAACCTAAGTCCACTATTTATTTTTTTGTGTACGTAGCCGGGTGAGAGCAGAAAAAAAAAAGTAAAAAAAATCGAGTGTTTGTGTCCCACAAGAGTGACAATGAACGGTTCATCCAGTACCAGTTCGAATATATCTATTCTGGTATTAGACGGAAAGAATTATAATCAGTGGTCAATACAGATGCGGGTGATATTTGATTATCACGAGTTATTTACGGTGGTAAATGATGGCGTTCCGGAGCTTGCGACAAATGCAACAGATGCTCAGAAAAGTACCCACAAGGAGAATACAAAAAGGATAAAAAGCGCTCTACCTCTTGATTCAAGTCAAAATGAATTAAGTATTCGAGAAGATAGATGCAGCAACTACGTCAAAAGAAGCTTGGTGATACCCTTGGCAAACACCTTAAAGGTGCAGAGAAAGTCAAGAAGGTAAGGTTACAAACCTTACGTCGTCAATACGAGTTACTGCAGATGGAGTCTTCAGAGACGGTGTCAAAATACTCAATCAGTCGAGTTTGACGTACTTAAACCAGATGAAGATTAATGGAGAGGCGCTGACAGAACAGTCCAAGGTGGAGAAAATCCTGCGGTCACTAACCCCCCAATTCGACAATGTCGTGATAGCAATTGAGGAGGCTCATGACACAGCCAAGATGACCGTAGATGAGGTGAAGGGAACGTTGCAAGTACACGAGCAACGTATGAATGAGAGAAGACTAAGAAGTCAATCGAGCAAGCATTGCAAGCTCAAGTTTCCCTCGCCGATGAGCCAGATGATGAGCCAAAGAAGAAGCAAGGTGGTTCCGGCCGGAAAGGAAGAGGACGTGGATCATATAAAGGTCAAGGTGGCTATAAAAATTATGGAGGCGAAAGAAATCAAAATGACGGTGAAGATAAGTCAAGATCCAACCGTCAACAAAATTACAATGGAGGTCGTGGACGTGGCAAAGGTGGAGAACGAGGAAGGTATGAAAGATCCGATATTCAATGTTATGCTTGTCAAAAGTATGGTCATTATGCCTCAGAATGCAGGAGTAGAGGCAAAAACCAAGGGCAAACTATGTGCAAAATAGTGATGCCAGTGATGATAATGACCATACACTCCTGATGGTAACAGACGATGGAGAGAGTTCGGATAACCAAACTTGGTTCCTTGACACCCGCCTGCACCAATCATATGTGTGGAAAGGAGCTGTTTTCTGATCTTGATGAGTCGGTTCACACCACGGTAAATTTGGAGATGAAAGTAAAATCCCAGTTGCCGATAAAGGTAAAATTCTCATCACTTTGAAGAATGGGGACCACAGGTATATTTCTGATGTTTTCTATGTGCCCAAGTTGAGAACAAATCTATTAAGTATCGGCCAGCTACATGAAAAGGGTATAACATGAAGCTTAATGGTGGCAAGCTTTCTATTTCTGATGAAAAGGGTACATTAATTCTCACTGCGGCTATGACTAGAAATCGTATGTTTCCAGTTGATATCTCTAGTGGTGCCTATCATTGTTTGTCTACGATAATCTCTGACGATTCATGGTTGTGGCACTTACGATTTGGTCATATAAGCTTTCATGGCTTGAAGAAATTATCCCGAGAAAATATGGTGAAGGGTTTACCAGAGATCAATCACCCTGAGCAGTTGTGTGAAGCTTGCACCGTCGGAAAGCATCACCGATCACCGTTTTCAGGAGATGGAAAAAAGCTAGCCATCCTCTTCAGTTGGTGCACTCCGATGTATGCGGTCCAATGAGTACCATGTCAAATGGTAACAATCGGTATTTTCTTACATTTATTGATGATTTTTCTCGGAAACTATGGGTTTATATGCTGCAGAAGAAATCCGAGGTGTTTGAATACTTCAAAAAATTCAAGGCTCATGTAGAACGACAAAGTGGTTACTCACTAAAGGTGTTGCGTACTGACGGTGGTGGTGAATATATCTCAAATGAATTCAAGGAGTACTGCGAAGAACAAGGGATAAAGCATGAAGTGACATGTCCCTACACCCCTCAGCATAATGGTGTTGCTGAGCGGAAGAACAGAACCATCATGGATATGGTGAGAAGCATGTTGAAGACCAAAGGGATGCCAAATTCTTTCTGGGCGGAGGCAGTCTCTTGTTCAGCATATATACTGAACCGCTCTCCGACGAAAGGTGTCTCAGGTCTTACTCCTGAAGAATCATGGACCGGTGTCAAACCAGGAGTAAAACATCTGAAGGTATTTGGCGCCATCGCCTATGCCCATGTTCCAGCGGAGACAAGAAAGAAGTTGGATGATCGAGCCGAGAAAACCGTATTCATTGGATATGAACAGGGAGGATACAAGCTATTCAATCCAATGACGAAAAAGGTAATATTCACTCGTGATGTTACCTTTGCAGAAAATGAATCATGGGATTGGAATAGAAGTGGTGCCACAGATCCCAAGAGCCGTAATATCTCACTTGTTGAAGAGTCAGAAGAGTCAAATCCAGAGGGAGGAGACTCAACACCTGATCAAGTTCAAACAGATGCTAGGAGACCACAGCGTCATCACCGACTGCCAGCACATCTTCAGATTATGAGGTAAACCTTGATGACGAAGATACTGATGATGAAGAGATTGTGCACTTTGCTCTATTCGCAGATCTTGAGCCAGTGACAGTGAAGGAAGCACTTCAAGATCCAAAATGGATGGCGGCCATGCATGAGGAAATTGAAGCTATTGAGAGGAATGGTACGTGGGTCCTTACAGATCTTCCCACCAGGACAACAAGCCATTGATGTGAAGTGGGTCTTCAAGACAAAGATGAAGCCCAATGGTGAGGTGGAAAGATACAAAGCAAGATTGGTGGCGAAAGGGTTAAGCAGAGACCCGGTCTTGATTACCAAGAAGTCTTCTCTCCAGTTGCTTGAATGGAGACTATTAGGCTGATTATTGCTTTGGCTGCTCAAAATCGGTGGAAGATTCACCAAATGGATGTGAAGTCAGCCTTCCTAAATGGCCCACTTGAAGAAGAAGTGTTTGTCAAGCAGCCTCCTGGCTTTGGTAAATCTGGAAGTGAAGGGAAAGTATACCAACTGAAGAAGGCTTTGTATGGCTTAAAACAAGCACCCACCCAGAGCTTGGAATAAGCGTATAGACGCCTTTTTTAGCACGAGTGGCTTCACCAAATGCCCTTCCGAGCATGCACTGTATGTGAAGGTGGATAAGTCCGGCGGTATACTAATCATATGTCTGTATGTTGATGACCTGATTATTACAGGCAACCGTCCCATGATGATTGAATCCTTCAAGAAGTCAATAATGAAGGAATTCGAGATGTCTGACCTTGGGCTGATGACATACTTCCTTGGCATTGAGGTGATTCAAGGAAGTGACGGCATCTTCATCTCCCAGAAGAAGTACGCTGCTGATCTCTTGCAAAAGTTCAAGATGTCTGATTGCAACCCGGTAAGAACTCCTGTGGAGGTTGGAACCAAATTGTCAAAGAATGAAGAAGGAGCCTATGTTGATCCAACCTACTACAAGCAGATTGTTGGCAGTCTTAGGTATCTTACTTGTACGAGACCGGATATCACTTTTGGTGTTGGCTTGATCAGCAGATTCATGGAGACTCCCAGATCACCACATTTGCAAGTAGCAAAGAGAATCCTACGCTATGTGAAGGGAACATACGACCATGGACTATTTTATGGGTCTACTAATGATATTTCTGTTGTAGGATATTCTGATAGTGATTGGGGTGGAGACGTAGACGATCGGAAGAGCACTTCGGGATATTGCTTCAACTTTGGAACAACCGCATGCTCATGGTCATCCAAGAAGCAGTCCATTGTTGCCCTATCAACTTGCGAAGCAGAATATGTGGCCGCAGCAACAAGTGCCTGCAGGCTATGTGGTTGCGATACCTAATGGATCACATCAATATGCCACAACAGAAGCCCACGACGATCTATGTTGATAATACGTCTGCACTTAACTTAGCAAAGAATCCGGTTATACATGGCAGAAGTAAGCATATCGAGACCCGATATCACTATCTAAGATCAAGTTGCAAAGACCAAGATAGAAGTGAAGTACTGCAAATCGGAAGACCAAGTTGCTGACATTCTTACCAAACCTTTAAAATATGATGCATTCGTCAAGCTGAAAGAAAGGTTGGGGATGAGTTCTATAAAATTCAGGATTAAGGGAGGATGTTAAAAAAATATATATATTCCTGAATTTTGTTTTAGTCAATCATATTTTGTTCCTACTTAGTTGCTAAAGAATAGGTCAATATAGACGTTGAGTCTATTTAGTTTTATTTTATTCAGTTTAGTCAAAAACTGTTACTATTATTTAGCTGACTTTGATCATTTAGCCGTTGTAATTTTTACTATAAAAGGAGTGCTGTACTCCCTCGATTGATGCACTCATCAGTAATATTCATCAGTATTATTTACTCTCTCATGTCTGTCTGTTCCTTTTTTCTATCACTACCATGGGCTGCTCACTGGTACTGGAAATCACCTGTGCAGGATAAAAAGAAGAAAGCACCGCAGCTTTACAAGTTAGTCCGAGGACTAAGTGAGGTCTTCATATCATAATATATAAATAACTTAGCTTATTTTTTGTAATACCACTTAAAATTTCATTTAAGTAAAACAGGGAATATCGCACCGGTAATCAAGGTTGACAAATACCACTTTCCAAAAAAACACTCTAGGAAGATCCATCTTTATGGATATAATTATAAGTTGTCAATGAAATATATCTCAAGTATACAATATTACTTAAATTAAAATAAATTAAATCCAACGAAGTGATTATACCTTCAAAAAAATCTGAAGCTTACACTAAACATATAAATGCATAAACAAGGTCAAAATATAACTAGGCAATTATAAGTGTTCTGCTTGTATATGGATGGAAGGTCCTCTACAATACTAAAATAGTTGATGAGGTCAGGGGTGGACCTATAGATTGAAAGTTGTGGGGTCATTGACAAATAATTTTTTTTATAGTTATTTTTTTCTAAAATTTATGGGGTCTCTGACACATAAAATATCTATAATATATAAAAAAAACACATTAAAACTTACTATAATTAATTTTTTTCACAAAAATCATGGGATCACGTGACCCCAGGTGCACCCTTTGTGTCCGCCGCTGGATGAGGCTAATACATACTAGTCTCAATTATACTGTCCCCGTATCATGACCAAGCGCGCTCGAATCTCGTCAGATCCGTAACATACTAATAAGTAGGATTATAGCAACTTGCTATCAAATCCTCTCAATGCAGTGCTAATATATTGCCCAAAAACTCTGCACAGCGTTACGATCATATCATATATGCATGTGCCTATTATAATTCATTGAAATACTTCCAGTAACATATATAAATGTCTTATAGTATGAACCAACTCTTACTGGACGAATGCACTCATCCATCATGTGTACATATAACTTCAATTAGTAGTGCCATGAAATCAATATTACTTGGCAAGATAGTTTCTTATCAAAATGCACTCCTCAACAACATACTATACTAGCTGTACATATATACTTTACAAATATGACAGTATAAGAAAGGACATAGCAAAAACATTCAACCTACCGCCTACCGCTATGGTCAGTAGAGGAGTAGTATCACAGCCAAGACCCTGTGACTTGATCGGTAGAGGAGTGATATTATAGAATCAAAACCTATTTACTACCGTGTTGCGAGAAAGGTTCATCATGTCCCATCCACATGCCTCCATCGTAAAGAAAATGTAATTAAAGCTGTCAATTGCTGATTGCAAACTAAGCTTATAATTCTGTAAAATATGTATGCCGTTAAGCATATATATATATATGTATATAGTTTTAAAATGATTGAAGATTCACTCTCCTTAATTCTCCGTTAAGTATATCAATCCCAATTAACGAAATAAGCACCGACTCCGTATCCTGAGATGCGACCAGCTGAAATTTGTCTTCATGAGATTATATCCCACGCCATTATATTATTTCTCGTCAACTCGATTCGTTGATATAGCGTCTTAATCATGCCAGGAAAAAGCATTTCATGCTGAAACAAATGGGTTGCGGCTGCTACTGTTTCTATCTATGATGATATGAGTAGATGCAGAGAATTAATATGGAGGATTCACTGAAAAGGTGGTAAAATACCTTTGCATTAACCAAACTAATCTAGAGAGTTACAAGATTGAAGAAGAAGATTGAAGAGAAAGGGAAGACCAGAAAATGTGGGTGGCTTCGATAGAGCCGATCAAAAGACAGGAAAGCTACAGTCGTAAGTGATTGTATATAGCCAAAATAACCTAGCTATCTATAACTAATGAAGACTAGGCTAAAGGACGAAACTACCCTTAATAAAACGGTGCATTTAACTCTTCTAACAGCCCCCCTCAAAACAAGGAATCTCATTGTTTTGTTTTGCCAACTACAAGTTAAGTGCAACTAACAGAAAGACAAAACTGCATACACCAAACAGAAGAACAAACTGTACAGGAACGAAGACAACCCTCACACCAAACTTGCACTATCCTTAATCCCAAGTGATTAAGTATAACAGGATAACTGTGCCCTACTGGTAGAACCTTAGTTAGAATATCCGCCATTTGATGACCAGAAGATATGAAATCCACCCGCACAAGTCCTTCAAGAATTTTCTGCCCACAAAATGGCAATCTACTTCAATATGCTTGGTCCTCTCATGGAAGACCAGGTTCTTTGCAATGTATACCGTTGTCTGGCTATCTAATTTGAGAGGAATAGGCAGTATCCCTTCTATTCCCAACTCGTGCAGTAACCTTGTCAGTCAACTTACTTCAGCCACAGCTTGTCTCAAGGCTCAATATTCTGCTTCAGCTGAGAAAAGAGCTACATTAGATTGTTTCTTGGATTTCCAAGACAAATCACTCCCCCCCCCCCCCCCCCCCAGCTTTATATAAAATTCACTAATAGATTTCCTAGTGTTAGGGCATCCAGCCCGATCAGCATCGTAATAAGCTATGAGATCAAAATTTTCAGAGGCATTCAACATTAGCCCATAATTCAAAGTACCCTTAATATATCTCAATGTATGCAACACGGTTTTCATATGAATATTTGTGGGTCTTTGCAAGAATGACTCAATAATTGAACAGAAAAGGGTAAATCGGGCCTTGTGTGTGTTAAGATGTTCAGTTTTCCTACTAATTTTCTAAAAGTCATAGGATTCTCTAAGGGTTTACCTTCTTCTAAGAGCAGATTTGTGGTTACTCTAGAGGTTCTACTACTGTTTTTCTTAACTTATCACAACCAAATTCAATAAGAAGTTGCTCACAGTAACCTTTCTGCATAAGAATCATGCCATTTTTTTGTTCTAAGAAATTCATTCCAAGAAACCTTCCTAGACAACCTATATCTTTAATCTTGAATTTCTAATCCAAAGGGTCTCTTACCCGTGTAATCATTTCAGTGTCTTTACTAGTGAGCATAATATCATCAATGTAAACTGCCAAAATAGTTATCCTTTCTTTATCCCTCCAAGTAAACAAGGAGTAATCATTTAAGGATTGGACAAATCCCAAAAGTCTAAGGAAACCACTTAACTTTTCATGCCATGCCTAGAAGTTTGTTGATAAGCCTCTGAATTATCATGTTTTGTAGGCTAGAAATGTACGAATATTAGTAAAATTTGGATAGAATCGTTAGTATTTATATTATTTTCTATATAAATTCATGTTATATGTTCAGACTTATTTTTGTATGCTTTTTTCATGCAAGGAGTAAATTTCTAACCAAAAGATGAGTTTTGTCGGGCATGAAGCCGGATGCACCATTCACGGCAGAAATATGAAGCAGAAAAGTTATTGCCGGGCATAGTGCCGGATATCCTATAGCCGCAACAAGTGAAGAGTCGCTACTGTTCGCCAAGAGTTAGCGGTTAATGACCGTTAACAAAATGACTGATGTCGGGTATGGTGTCGGACATCTCCTGTCCGGCACAAGCAACTTTTCGCTCAGATTTGGCGGTTTTGACCGTTACAGTTGAGCACGTGTTTTATAAGGTGCCGGATGACATTGACCCGACATACACACCCGGCACGTGGAGAATCTGAGGCTTATAAAAAGGGCTGAGAGTTTGCACTTCTACCATCATCATTCATTCCACATTTCGCTCCATACTCCACAAAATTCAGTACGAAGTGCTGCCAAGAGTTCTTCACAATCAACCTTCGAAGAGAAGACGTTATCGGGTACAAGGGAAATTCTACCAAGTTTGATTCTCTCTTTTTCTCTTTATATCTCTTCTTGTAATGGAATGGTTGATTGAGTAGAATTCTTGATCTTCCTTGGTTAGAGATAGTTCTCTTGTAAAACATTTATGTTCATTAATAAAGTTAAGAATTTCAACTTAAATTTTTGATTTGTGTGCAAAGTGAATGAGTTCGCTACTCCTTCCCCTCCCTCACTTCTAAATTCTTCCTTGTTAATCAAAACAAAGGTAGAATAGGCTGAGGAAATTTAAGTGGTCTCTTATACCTTAGGAAATGATAATTAAGATTTAGAATTAATAATTCTATTCTCCTCTTTCCTGTTCGTTTATTGGCATAAAATTTGCTGGAATCGATAATGGATTGAGAGTGTTTTGTTTCAAATTCGAAACTGGAAAACAATATTGACATTTGGACATTGCCGGATGCAATGCCGGATGTCTGGTGTCCGGCACATTCAAAGTCCTTGAATGTGCCGTGCATCTTATGTCCGGCACGCAATCTGGCGTGTTCAAGAGTTGGTTAATTCGAGACTATTCAACTTAACTTTGTGAACATGCTTGTTCTTATGTAGATTATTATTTCGAATTGAGGATAATTCATTGTAAATACCATTTAGTTAGATCATTAATTAGTTATTTTAGTTTAAAGAATATTACTCACTTTTCCCCCTTATTTAGAATAGGCAATTACTAGGATTAGGACTAAATTTCTATTAAGTCCCTAGGGTTTGGTACTCTCGGTCGTAATTTACTTACACTATATTCCGACCGGGAATTTTTGCTACCCGTATTAGAGTTGTAGGATTCTTTCATTCTTTTATTCATTTTTGTACATAGTCTTTCCCTACAAATTTCTTATTAACATTTGTTTCAGCCCATAGAGTAATTTCTGCAGCTTACATACCTTCCCTTTACTTTCTATTTTGTAGCCTAGGGGTAACTCCATGTACACATCACTTCCTCATGCAAATCCCTATGCAGGAAGGCATTGTTAATATCTAGTTATTTTATGTTCCATTTTCTTTTAACGGCAAGTATAATTATTGCTCTTATTGTTGTGAATTTCACAACTGGGAAAGGTTTCTAAATAGTCTATTCCATGTTTTGGTTGAAGCCATTAGCAACTAATCTTGTCTTGTATCTCTCAAGGGTTCAATCTACCTTGTATTTGACCTTATATACCCACTTTGAGCCTATAGGTTTCTTGTCTATTAGGAAGTCCACCACTACCCAAGTTTTATTAGTTTCTAGAGCCCTAATCTCTTCCCTCATTGCCCTAACCCAGTTGTCAGTATTTACAGCCTCATGATAGTCATTTGGTTCTGTTTCACTCTTTCTAACTAAATAGGAAACATGCTCAGTTTTATCATGCAAAACAACAGGTTCATCTATAATGAGACAAACATGCTTAGGTTCAGAGAGAGTGGCATTACAATTATAACTAGCCTCAGATTTATCTTGTAGGGCAACAGGTCTGGGTAATTTGGGACAGACATGCGTGGGCTCACAAAGATGCTTTAAAGAAAGTCTATGAAAGAGTAAATTAGTAAAAGAGTCAGGAAACTTCCCTTGATCTTGCTTTGCTACATTTCCAAGTTGGTAATCTGCAAGGTATTTTGGTGTTTTGTCTTTCTCTTGCAGATCTCCTCAATTTCATGCTCCTTTTCCTTCAGTGGCTCCATTGTCTGTTTCAATATTCTGATTTGTTACTTCATGGTATGTTTCTGCCTGCTCATTATCTACTCCAGTTTTTGTTAAACCTTCATTTCTGCTATGTAGTGGTGCTCTAAACATCTCATCACAGGAAATATTAGTGTGCTCAAGAAGATTATTATCAGTAGGTATAAGCAGAGGGTGGTCATCAAGTGTAATTGTATTGTGCTTGTCTAAACCACTCATATTCTCTAAATGTACTTTGTTTTATCCTCTATAAGGAAAACATTTTCATAAAACTGAACATCTATATTTATAACAATCTTCTTGTTATCTATATCAAATAATCTATATCCTTTCTTGTTTGTTGGGTAACCAAGAAAGATACACTTCACTGCCTCATGAGAGAATGTATCATGTATAGGAGCATTGATATGAGCAAATGCGAGGCATCCAAAACACCTTAACTTATCATAATCTGGTTCTGTTTCACATAAGACATTGAAAGGACTTTTTCCTCCTAGAATATCCAAAGGCATTCTATTCATTAAATAAACTGCGATAATACACTTTCCCTCAAAAATTGTTTAGGTAAACCAGAGTGGAACATTAATCCCCTTGCTGTCTCCAAAATATGCCTATGTTTCTTTTCTACAAGCCCATTTTGGTGGGGATGTGTGCACAAGTCATTTGGTGGTGTATTCCTTTTTCCCTAATATTATACTCCTTGTTTAGATGCTCTTAATTCATATGCATTATTTATCCTTATGCATTTAATTTTTTTTTTTTTTTGAATTGTGTTTCTACCATATGAGCAAAATGCTTAATCACATTAAAACATTCTGATTTTTGCATAGTCATATGTATCCAAATGGCACGGGAAGTATTCCTACAAATGTAAGGAAATATGTGAAGTTGTCATGTGTTTTTGTGTCATAAGGTCCCCACAAGTCTATATGAAGGAGTTCAAAGATTTATGTAGTTTTAGTTGTGCTTAAAGGGAAAGGAAGCCTATGACTTTTTGCTTTACAACACGATTAACATAGGAACTGCTTCTTTGCTAAGCTTTATCAAACAGATTCTATTTCTTTAGTTTGCCTACGAGCAAATGCCCAAGTCTATGATGCCATAGACTTACAATGTTTTTACAATCAAAAGTTTAACACCCCATATGGGTAACTGTCCAACAACCTAGCTCTCAAACCATTCAGGCTTGAAAACTAGCCACTTTAGGCCCTCAATCCTCACTTGGGCTTAAAAGTGGAAGGTCTTGTTGTTGTAGTCAACTCATATGTATCCTTATAAACCATTCACATTACTACTCATATCCCGATGTGGGATGGGGGTATTACATACTCCCCCACTCAAAGAACGCGACGTCCTCGTCGCAAGCCTAACATCCAAGTCCCATGGACCTCCTCGGTAGGTGTCGGGTAGATCATCCGAACACGGTCCCGAGTCAGCTCTGATACCATTTGTAACACCCCATATGGGTAACTGTCCAACAACCTAGCTCTCAAACCATTCAGGCTTGAAAATTAGCCACTTTAGGCCCTCAATCCTCACTTGGGCTTAAAAGTGGAAGGCCTTGTTGTTGTAGTCAACCCATATGTATCCTTATAAACCATTCACATTACTACTCATATCCCGATGTGGGATGGGGGTATTACAAAAAGCATCCACTAACCTTCTAGAATTACAAACTATAGAAGAAACAGAGACTTGAGAAATGTTCTCATCACAAACAAAGTTCTCATCTAATAGGTACAATCCTCCTGTCATCCTCCCAATTACATGCTCAAGGGGAATCACATTCCTGAAAAGTACAACAAGCATCATCAAAATAGAATTTTCCTTTAAGTTTCTAGCCAGTATACTCATTGAAATTAGGTTGAACTTAAAACTGGGAATGAACAAAACGCTCTTAATGGTTAAACTGTGATTAATTCTAACATTTCCTATGATGCTTACTGTTTGAGGATGACCGTCAGACATTCCTATAGTATGTGTTCTTTCTAGAGGTTTGTAATCAGTAAAGTTATTTAGATCGCAACACATGTGATCACTAGCAACACTATCTAGTATCCATTTCTTGGTTAAATGGGTTTTTATATCTGTTGAGTTCAAAGCTAATTTCTATGTTTCCAAAGCATGTTGTGCACAAAAGTCTTATGAACCAAATTGCTTCCTAGCCCTAAGATGCTCATTTTGTGACAGATAACCATTACTTAAAACAGATGCATCATCAGAACTACATGTTCCACACAAAGAGATAGAATTTCTAGGAACTATTTCTAAATTACATAAGTCGGAAAAAGAAACAAAAGTATCTTGTGCACCCAATTCACGAGTATTTTCAATAGAATCATACTGTAAAACACATAAATCACTTAAATAGTCATCAGATATAGACTGTAATTCACACAACCTATATAATAACTTTTTAGACAAAGGTGGAGTTTTAATATAGGGTCCAGAAATTGTACCGACAAAGCTACAAGTTGTGTTTACTTCTTCTCTCCCTTTCCCAGCTGATTCTTTGCAAAGTGTGACAACAACTGGTTAACTTGCTCCAGGGTGAACATAGCGTTGTTTCCTTTGTGCTTTGTTAAGTCTGGACAGCATCAATGTTTGCGGCAGCTGCTCTTTTTCCTTTCTTCCAGGATAGATGAAACCCGTGGATCTGATAGCATCTCTCTACCGTATGTCCACTTTTCTTGCAGTGTGTACAAAATGCTCCGCTTCCTTGGTATGCCAAGGCCTTCCACCCTTCTTGTTTGACTCAACAGAGAGAGATAAACTGCTTTCTCCCTCTTCGCTGTTGAACACATATTCTTCGGTCTCTCTTCATGGACCAGAAGGGAGTACACTTGCTCTATTGAAGGTATGGGGGACATCATAAGTATGTTACCCCCGCACGATCAAAAAGCTCTCCGAAAGCCCCATAAAGAACTGCACCACACGTTGTCTTCTGAAGATCTTTTTATATCCGACGTCGACTCGACACTCACAATTTGGAACTTCTTGCGAAGAATCAAGCTCATCCCAGATTCTTTTGATCTTGGTGTAATAAACCCTAATTGTGTTGGTTTCTTGTTTGGTCTCTATTAGCTTCTGATGGAGTGAGTAGATCTGTGCAGCAATCGATTCTTTGAATCGTGTTGAAAGTTTGCTCTAGATTTGTGAGGCAGTTTTGCAATATAGGACTGTATCAGCGATGTCCTTATCTAAAGCCATGAGGATCCAGGCACTCACCATTGAATTGCATCAATCCCATGACCTCACCTTCGTCTCTGAATCTGTGGGTCTTGGAATGGTCCCTTCAACATAACAGAGCTTGTTCTTTGCTCTCAACGCAATCGTCATGCTCTGCTTCCATGCTCTAAAGCCTTTTCCTTCAAATTCCCAGCTATAAGTGCTCCTGGGCTCTCGGAGTTTGCTAGAAAGAGCGGGTCAGAATTATTGGCGAGAACCACTCCTTGGACTTCACTTCGCACGGTTTCGCTTGTCTCCACCTTTTCTTTCTCCTTTCCTTTGTCCTTTCCCTCTGAACTCATCATCGACACTCTTTGTCGCCCTCTTCGAAAAAGATTCATTGATTGATTATGGAGTTTCAGGAAGACGACACTCAAGAATTAGAGTTCTAAACTATCTTCTCCTCTTCTCGTCGAACAATCTACTCCCATCAAATTAGGATTCCCACTCTGATACCATGATAAAATACCTCAGGCCTTTGCATTAACGAAAACTAATCCAGAGAGTTACAAGATTGAAGAAGAAGATTGAAGAGAAAGGGAAGACCAGAAAATGTGGGTGGCTTTGCATAGCCGATCAAAAGACAGGGAAAGCTACAGTCGTAAGTGACTGTATAGCCAAAATAACCTAGCTATCTATAACTAATGAAGACTGGGCTAAAGGATGAAACTACCCTTAATAAAACGGGTGTTTTTAACTCTTCTACCAAAAGGAAGAAGAAAATGAAGTTGATTGGTCCATGCTGTTGTAATATTTGAAGAGGCCAGAGAGTGTAGTGATTTATTTTATGGCTAGACGAAAAGTTTTTTTTTAAAGGAAGGGAATTATATTAATATAAGCAAATTACAGTCTTAAGAGTCTCTAAAAAGACACAAGTGATCTAAAAATGGCCAAGGACATATCCTGAGGCATAGACCAAGTGATAGAACAACTGGTTATGAAACTATACTCGTCAACATAGGTCGTGGCACCATAATCAGAAGTTGAACTCTCACGCCAAACCCAAGAAGGGCAATCAGATAAGGTCAACTAGATCCCGTTGGATGGTTGCATATCCAGCTGACAAGTGAGATATCCTTCAAGTAGGATTTTGGAAAGAGGGGCTTCCTTGGCATAGCATGGGAAAGACCATGGTGCTTCTCTAGAGATGAGTGTAAGATTATGCAAGACCAACCCGTCCAAGGCTTGTTATGATCAGTCCCATAAAACCAAGCCAAATACCATAACAAATTAGAGCAGTGCATGCCCATAAATTCTTGGGGGACCCAACTCATTTTAATGATCACTCTTTCCATGCATGCTTAGACTTTGACTGTCGCATGTCTCTTGAAGTCATCCAAAGCCATCGCTCTAAGCACTGGGGTTTACAATTAGTTATCAAGCCATCCGCCTCCACCATTTCAGTACTAGACGGGTATTGTGGGTCGAAGTCGCCACCGCGCACACGAAGAAGGCCGAGTTAGGATGAACTCTGGGCAAGGGTTTGACCGAGTTGTACACCTTATTTTGTATAGGTCTTTCCTTATTTTCCGGTGCATGAAAGTTCAACTCGTGAAGGGATTGATAGTGAGAATGGGACGAGGCGCGGAGGACATACCAGATGATCCCCAAAAAGAGAAACCACTGTTCTCGGCAATATCCGGCCTGACCCTGACAAAGTGAAAAGATCCGAATTAAGTTGAGAAGAATTTATAGCTGTTTGTAAAGCGCTTCACCACAATCTACAAGCTCTGGTTCTTCAGACTTATAGAAACTATTCACTTTATCAAACTCACAGTCCAATCTATCAAAGAACTGGTTCACCGCATCCTCCTCCGTGAATATAGATGCATCAGCTCTGTCTCGGTTTCCTCTTCTACTTCTGATTTTACCGTCGCTGCCTTTGCAGCTGTTTTTTCGTTCTTCCATTTCCTCTTCTTCAATTATGATGTCATCACCGCTAATTTGTTCGGTGTGGCGGTGGTCCGAGAACGATATAATAATGTAGTTGTCTGGTGACCCCCCTTCTTCATCGTCGACTCCGTTAGTTTTGAATTCAACTGCTTCAGGAGCTCGCCATTCTTCTACATAAGGGAAAGCACCCACTGGGGTTTAATGCTCAGAGAGTATGTTGGCACCCACCACCAGGGGAAGCCAAACTTGGTCTCTGGGTACATCCAAGAACACCGTTACTAACAAAAGAGGGAATCCAATTAGATAGTAGGAACAAAATAAAAAGCTAATTAATAACTAAGATTCCCATGAGAGCCTTATATCCTAGCTTATATCTCATGTTTATTATAGCATAAAAGGACCAAGAAATGATGGGTATGGTCACTAAGATAATGCCATCTGAAAAGGATGCCATTGCAGTAGAACAATTATTCTAGGGGTAACTTAAATATACTAAATAGAGGCAAGGCAGGGCACTGTGGAGCATGGGATGTGTTGGGTTACAAAGAACCAAGGTAGAAAAGAGCACTCCCCTTTGTTCTTTCCCTCAAGGTTTATGACCCTGTCGGCTAGACGAGAAGTTGATAGACTAGTATGCCATTGATTTTGTTCTGTTACTTGGTCATCTTTACATTCTTTTGGTTAAAAACCCATCATGTGTCCACAGTCATCAGTCCACTTTGCCTTAATCAAGTGACACGCGTTTAGCTTTGCCCCAAAAAAATATCGATGTTATCGATCAAAGATGAAAGAGGTGTCAAAACTAATGAGCCTTCTTATTAATCGGAGGAAAACGAACTCAGATGAGAGTTTGAAAGCTTGAGTTTTATTCTGGGCAAGATTGAGAGTGCGAGCAGAATTGGGAGGTTGAGAAGGGAGTATATTCGGACAGACCCCGATATACTTTACCAGAGGGGAAAGAAAACAAATTACATAAATGTCCCTAGATACACACTAATACTACGGAATGTAAGTTACATGCTATACCTAAGTTACACTCTAACATCCTCCTCAAAGAATACGTTTTGTAGCAGAAAAGTGCTCTGTGTGTCTCTGTTCGATAGCAGAAAGAAAACGCTGTTTATGTATCTACTAATTACCCACGACCATGTTGTTGTTTAGGCTTAGGTGCTGGAAAGAACTTTGATAATTCCTTCCAGTGAGTGGCTTAGTCATGACATCCGCCAACTGTTGTGCGCTAGGCACATAATGTACCTGTATCAAAACATCCTTCAGCTTTTCACGAACAAAATGGCAATCCAATTCTATATGTTTTGTTCGTTTATGTGAAACTGGGTTTTTAGCTATGTGTATCACTGCTAGATTATCACATCTTAAAGGAATGGGTGTGATGTCTTGGATTTCTATTTCATTAATGAGTTCACTTAGCCAACTTAATTCACTAGTTACTTGGCGCATTGCTCTGTATTCTGCCTCAGCAGAAGACACAGAAACAGAAACTTGTTTCTTTCACTTCCAACTGAGGGGAGAACCTCCTAGAATAATATAGAACCTGGTATTGATTTCCTTGTTCTTGGGCAAGATGCCCAATCTGAGTCACAATAAGCCATAAATTATAATCAGGTTGAGTATTGAAAATAAACAGAAACTAGAAGTTCCCTTAATGTAAGATAATGTGTGGTAAGCTGCTTTAAGGTGTTCTATCGTGGTTTCTTGTAGGAATTGACTCAGATACTAAACAGAGAAAGCAATGTCCAGTCTTGTATTAGTTAGGAAATTCAATTTCCCAACTAAACACCTATATTTAGTGGGGTTTTGGAACCAGAATCCTTATACAGTTTTAAATTTAATTGTAGAAGAGAAGATGAAGAACTGCAGTTTCCATTTTGAGTTCTCTTTGGATTTGATTCATATAACTTTGTTGAGACATAATTACACCATTCTTTGTTTCTAGGAACTCCATTCCAGGAAAGAATTCCAGTCTTCCTAAGTCCTATATTTTAAATTCCTTGTTGAGTTTTTTTAAGGAACTTAACTTCTCCCATGTCATTTCCAACTACAAGAATATCATCTACATAAACCCCTAAAAGTTGGAAAGTGTTGTTTCTTCTTTTGATAAATTAGTAATCATTTAGGGACTGTTTGAAACCAAGGTTTATAAGAAATTTAGTCAATCTTGCATACCATTGTTGTGAGGCTTGTTTGAGACCATAGAGTGATTAGTGTAATTTGCAAACTTTGTTTTCTTCGTATACTTGCAGCCCTTGAGGAATAGTCATACAGACATCCTCATGGAGGTCACCATGGAGAAAAGCGTTGTTCACATCGAGTTGGTCAAGAATCCATCCCCTTTTGATAGCAATTATGATAAGGGCACGAACTGTAGTGAGTTTGACAACAGGTGAAAATGTTTCATCGTAGTCTAAACCATAATTTTGAGTGAACCCCCTCACTACAAGTCTAGCTTTGAATCTCTCTAGAGTGCCATCAGCTTTAAGTTATGTTTTATATGCCCATTTACAGCTTATTGGGCATTTTCCTTTTAATAATTCAACAACTGACCAAGTGTTATTATCTTTTGAAGCTTGGAACTCTTCTATCATGGCTTTTACTCATCTAGAATCTTTGCTGGCTATTTCATAGTTGGGGGGTTCAGTTAAGTCTTTCAGTTGTTGTAAGAAGTAGTTAGTGCCACTAAGGAAAGAGAAGGATATGATTAGTTTGTTTAGTGCATAGTCAGTGAGACTGTTAACATAGTTCATGTTATTTTCACTAAGTGTTCTATAATCAAGTTTCTAAGCAAGAAATGGTTGTAAACAGATCTTTAGTGTTAGTGTTTGTTGTGCAAACATAATCATCATAGTTGGCAAGAAATCTGTGTGTTCTGGTGGATCTTCTAAGGTCAGAGACCTCATTCATCTCACTTTGAGGTTCTGATGTATGGTGTTGATTTGAGGAGTTCTAATGATCTTGGGTGTAAGTTTTTGTTGGACTTGAGGTTTCTGTTTGGAGAAGAGAAGTAGAGGGTGGATTTGTTTTTCTGTGAGAATTCCAGTTTCTGTTTGTGGGAGAAGAGGGGGAAAATTTTGTGTCTCAGTGGAAGAATTGTTAGTGTGATGGTCAGATTCTGGATAAACTTCCAAAAAGGGAAGGAGAATGTCTGGTTCTTGTTGGTTTTCTGTCAAAATAGATTTCCATTCATAGTTTCTTAGAGGGTAAATGTGCTCAAAAAAGTGACATCTCTAGAGGTTTTTATGTGACCTGTTTTAGGTGAAAAACTTTGTATCCTTTACTGTTGTTACAGTTTCCTAGGTATATACAAGGCTGAAGCTCTAGGATCAAGTTTGTTTCTGTTAGGTTCTATGTTAGTGTCATAACAGAGGCAACCAAAACTCCTTACCTCACTATACTTTGGTTTATTTCCATAAAGTTTTTCATAAGGGGTGAGGTTACCTATAGGTTTAGAGGGGGTTCTGTTTATTATGTAGACAGTATGCTCTACACAATGACCCCAGTATTTGTCCTCTAAACCAGCCTAAAACATACAAGACCTTGCTACATCCATTATGTGGCTTTGTTTTCTCTCAACCACCCCATTTTGTTGGGGTGTGAGAACAAGAGGTCTGGCGAATTATGCCCTTTTGTTTAAAGAATTCTATACCTTCTTGAGATTTTGCTAGCTCTTTTGCATTGTCACTCTTATGAGTTTGTTCATTTGTCTTTCTATAAGAGTGACAGTTTTTAATCTGCTGCATTGCTTCAGATTTCTATTTAATAAGGGTAATCCATGTAGCTCTTATGTAATCATCCACTAGTGTCAAGAAATATTTATACCCTTTTTGTGTTGTGACTCTCATAGGGCCACAAACATCTATATGTATCAATCCAAAATCTTCGTTGGTTCTGATGGTAGAATGTGGAAACCTTAATCTCTTAGATTTTGCTTTATAACAAACAAAACAAGGAAGATCGTCAGAAACAATGGAGCCTTTTATTTCATCTATTATGTGTGCCCTAACCTATTATGCCATAGTGTGGACTCTTTGGTATTGTTTTCCTGAATGACTCATTGCAAGCATTAGAGAACACAGCAGAAGAGTATTTTCTATGAATGATGTAATCACACAAAGCATGAACATTAAGAAAGTAAAGACCATAAAATTTGTCACCAATACTTAGAGCAACATTTCTATCAAAATCCTGCAAAACACAAAAATCAAGATAAAAACACATTCTGAACATTCAATTTCTCTGTCAATTTGGTCACTGAAACAAGATTAAACATAAAAGACGATACATATATAACTTCCACAAGACACTTGATGTGATTATGAGTTAAATCTCCTACGTTATGTGTAGTTTTTCTATGGCCATCAAGGAGAGTTATTTCCTTGTTTAATCTGACGTTTCTATAATTATTCAGCAAATGTCTATTACCACATATATGTTCCGTTGCACCTGAGTCAATCAGCCATGAATCATGAAGTTTTCAATCACCAAATCACTATGACCACTCAGACAATAAAAGGAGTTAATGAGAGTTTGTTGGTTACAGGAGAAATCGCCAAATTTCCTTGGCCTTCGTTTTTCCCAGTGCTTGCCTTTGTTGTAGGTAGCTACCAACTGATTGAGTTGATCTGGACTAAAACCGGAAACTGGGGATTCTTGATTTCTATCTTGAGCACTGGATCTCTCTCTGGTTTCCTCTTCTGCCATAGAAGAAACTCTTGTTTCTCTTAGTTGTTTTCCTTCGTCTGTTAGAAATCCAACAAACCACCAGCAATCCGATTTTGTGTGTCTGAGCTTCGAGCAGTTTGAGCATCTCAACTAGTTTCTTTGTTGTTGCTGGCAAATTTGTTCCGCAATTTTGACGTCTGTGGTCTAGGGTTTGTGGTGTTTGTCTTGAATTTGTTAAAATTAGGTTTCGTGCCTTTAATTCCTAGGGCAATGGACTGCTCAACTTCTTCTCTGGCTTCGGGTATGCCCCTCTGGTCTTCCTCGTGTATGACCAATGAAAAATCTTTTTCTAGGGTTGGCGTGTCTTTCATCGCTAAGATTTGTCCGTGTATGTGGACGAAATTCTTGTTGAGATCCATTAAAAAGTGAATTAGCTCCTCCTCATTCATCTTTTTCTTCTGAACTTGTTTAGACTGGCAATTTGCGCAGCAACGACAGTCTTCCAGCGGTCGAGCAAGATTTATCTCTGCCCAAATCTCTCTGACCTTCATGAAATACTCCATTACGGAGTCATCTTCTTGCTTCAGAGTTGTGATCTTTTTGATGCCTTGTACTGTTGCGAGGTTTTTCTGTTCGAAGCGGTGGCACAACCATTCCCATATCTCTTTGGGATCGTCCGAGTACATCACGCTTCTGGCGATGTTGGGTGCGAGAGACGAAGTGATCCAATATAGGACGAGAGATTTGGCCCGCTCCCATGAAGCAGTTCGAATGAGATCTTGGTCGTCTGGAGCTTTAATTGTTCCGTCGATAAAATCGTGTTTGTTCTTTGCCCTAAGCGTCGTCTTCATCGTCCACTTCCAGCTGAGGAAACCCTCGCTGGTGAGTTTGGGGGCGAGACTGTGGCCTAGATGTTCCAAGCTGTGGACGTAGATTGGGTCATTTGGAACAATTGCTGAATTCG
This sequence comes from Limonium bicolor, assembly GCA_023374045.1. Lineage (NCBI taxonomy): Eukaryota > Viridiplantae > Streptophyta > Magnoliopsida > Caryophyllales > Plumbaginaceae > Limonium > Limonium bicolor. Next base: position 370,970,133 of record CM041778.1, on the reverse strand, counting down.
AGGAGGCGCCGGAAGCAGAAGCAATGGGAGTTTTCTTCCCCGATTCATCTTCGGAGGTCATGTTCAGTGATGGAGCAAGACAAGCTCTGATACCATGTCAAAACTAATGAGCTTTCTTATTAATCAAAGGAAAACAAACTCAGATGAGAGCTTGAAAGCTCTGAGGTTTTTGTTCTGGGCAAGATTGAGAGCGCGAGCAGAATTGGGAGTTTGAAGAAGGGAGTATATTCGGACAGACCCCAATATACTTTACCAGAGAGGAAAGAAAACAAATTACATAAATATCCCTAGATACACTCTAATACTACAAAATATAATGTTACATGTTATACCTAAGTTACACTTTAACAAGGGCACAACAACAGGCTATAGGCAAGGTAGAGGCGAAGAAAAGTGTGTGGCAGAAGCTCCTACTAAAGGGAAGCCAAAAGGACTTAGGACAGTGTATTTGAATTGTGAAGAAATTTGGTACCTTGACAGTTGACATTTGCTTTAACATCAAATCGTTCACTTGTAATAAAATTATTTGGCCAACTAAGTGCAAGGGGAAGGTGGTGGCGGTCTTATATCTATAAGAATTGTTGGGTGCGATGGTGATAAACCATAATATCCCCGATGTAAAATAGTTAAAACTAATCCATAGAAATACACTAATGCCTGCAACAAAAAGTGGCATCCATCCAATAAACAGCCTCTCATCAAGATACTAAATAGTAGAATATTACTGAACTTGGTTTTTAAAAAATGTATTTGATGGGCTAGAGAATTTGTAGTATTTTTGTTTATTATTATACTAATAGTTATAAAATTAATACATACCCAAATAACATATTTACATATTTATGCATTTTTAATAAAATAAAGAAGACGAGTCGTGTTGAATTCGAGTTAGAACTTATTACCCAAACCCAACCCAAAAATTTAATAGGTAACCCAAACGTGACCTAAAAATTGAATAGGCCAACAATCTTAACCCAACCCCCGTTATCTACAGGTTGGGTTTGGGTCGGATTTTCGAATTGGGTAAAAATTGTCACCCCTAACTATGACCTATGCCTCATAAAATGTGCATTCACAAATTCATTTTATTAAAATCTAATTAGTTATACTATGACTTCGCTCTACTTTCTCTGCACAAAGCTAGACATTTAAGCTGGAAACCTTCCATTCCATCCAAATTGAAAAAAAAAATATGTTACTCATACAAATTTAGCTTCTTGATTCATCGTTTTCGGTTACTGATATCTGCTAATGCAAAAGTCCATTGTAATAGCCGGAGCTAGCTATTATACACATTAATATTGAGAAGGCTCAAAGTCTTACATTCCATTCACAACTTCATCTCGACTAGATAGAGTAGGATAAGAATAGACCTGGCAATTCGGGTCACTCGGTTCGGGTTTGGTTCAGGTCAATTTGTAGATATCACTATTCGGTTTGTTTCGGACCGGGTCGGCTTATCTGGGTTAAATTAGATTCGGGTGACTTCGCTTTGGTTAATTTTGGGCTCGGGTGCTTTCGGTTCGCGTTAGCCTCTGTATTTTTCAGTTTTTTCGGGTTATGGGTCAAATTTGGGTCACTTATCGCGTTATGCTTAATTCACAAAAATTTTAAAGTACAAATTTAAACAACCGTTGTAACTTGTATTGATTTTCATATTTGGATCCAAATTCTCTTAATATAGTGTTACTCTTGAGTCTGCATGAAGATTGCTATTGTGTATTGGTTGGTATACATAACAAATTGGATGACAATATTTTAATATTAATTTTAACTATAGATTTATTAATTGTATTGACCAAGTATAAATTTAAAATTTGGTGAATCAATGGTCAATATTCGGCACTCGACGCCCAGTCTATCCCCCCCCCCCCCCCATGCCCCACCCCCCCACAGTCACCCTACGCCCACGTTGTCTGTGCGCCATTACGCCCGTCACCCTACACGTGTCTTGCGTCAGCGCCGTCATCTCACTGGTGGAACGCGACCCATTAATTACGGTCCAAAACCGTGTATAATTACGGTTCTGGACCGTAATCTATGCGGGCGTCAATAAAGATGGCGTTTCTTTAATTACGGTTTAAAACCGTAATTAAAGTCCCTTTTCCGGCCCGCGTGTCATTGACTTTACATTACGGTTATTTGTAAAACCGTGATCTAAAGTCCTTTGGCGCGCGCGAACCAAAGGACTTTAGATCACGGTTTTACAAATAACCGTAATGTAAAGTCGACACTTTAGATGACGGTTTTGGCAATAACCGTCATCTAAAGTCTTTTGGCGCGCGCGCCCAAAGGACTTTAGATTACGGTTATTGTTAGAACCGTAATCTAAAGTGTAATTTTTTTTATTATTATTATTTTTTACAAATCTACACAATTGCAACAGAGATAGAATTGTAACAGATAAGCAACAGAGGGCAGAAACTGCACAATTGAACCACCTGAATCAAATACCAACAACACAAATTCATTCTCTGCGCACAATTGCAACAGAGATAACATCTAATAAAGCACCAGATCGAAAATCTGTAACATATTCAATCTGTTACACAATTGCAACAGAGATAACATCTAATAAAGCACCGGATCGAAAATCTGTAACATATTCAATCTGTTACACAATTGCAACAGAGATAACAATTGCAAATTCATTTCTGCGCACAATTGCAACAGAAACATTCAATACAACAGCTAGAATCTGTTGCAGCAGCTAGCATAATTCATTACAAACAGAATCAGAGCAACTAACAAAAAATATAATTTGTTACACAATATAATTTGTTGCAGCAGCAACTAACAGAATCAGAGCAGCAACTAACAAAAAATATATGTTACAGCAGCAGCTAGCTAGTCTACCACTCCATTCTCATAAACATGGCTGCCATGCTCTCTCTGACATGCAACAAGTCGGCAGGAGCATAAGTCTTGAATCTGGCATAATGCTCTTTAATCTGCCCTCGTGTCTAGAACGTGGGAAGTCCAATGGTATCGAAACTTCTAGGTAATTGGTGCAGAAGTCTACAACTTCCTCTGTGATAGTGCCCTCTATAATATACCCTCTGGGTGACGACGGTTCTTCATTTTCTTCTTCAGGACACCCATGTACCTTTCGAACGGATACATGTAGCGAAGGTACAAAGGACCACACATCAGAATCTCTCTTACAAGATGCACGAGGAGATGTATCATTATGTCGAAGAACGATGGAGGAAAAATACATCTCCAGCTGGCACATTGTCACAATAAGATCCTTTTGTAATTTAGACAGAGTGTCCACATCAAGAACCTTAGACGAAATGGATTTGAGGAAGACACTGACGTTTGTAATTGTGTGTCTGATAGCATCCGGCAAGATCCCACGTAGTGCAATTGGCAAAAATTCTTGAAGTAGGACATGATAATCGTGAGATTTCATTCCTACTAATTTGAAATCTATCATGGACACTAGGTTTCTTATGTTTGAGGAGTAACCTGATGGCACCTTGATGTTGTAAAGGGTACTGCATAGACTATGTTTCTCTTCTTTAGACAGAGTGTGACAGGCAGGAGGCAAGAATGTGCGTTTTCCACGTTCTTGCGGGCCAAGCTCTGTGCGTATGCCCAACTCAATTAAATTTTTCTTCCTTTCAAATGATCCTTTGTCTTTCCTTTTATGTTCAAAAGGGTGCTAGTGAAACTTTCACCCACGTTCTTCTCGACATGCATCCCATCGATACAATGTCTAACCTCCAGATGCTGCCAGTACTATAGTTCCCAAAATATTGATTTCTTTTTCCAGACATTTTTTCACCACTTTTGGTTGGCGGCCCGAAGTTGTTCACAATATTATCCAACTTTTTGTAAATCTCTGTACCTGTCAAAGGCTGGCGCGCCATGCTGTGATCAGTTTTCCCATCGAACTCTTTCGCCATCTTTCGATACTTATGTCCTTTGGAAGCATTTTTCGGTGGCCCATATACACGGTTTTCCCACTATGTTTCAAGCGAATGCTACAAGTGTTTTCACCACAAATCGGACACGCCAACGCCCCCTTGATTGAATAGCCTGAAAGATTACCATAGGCGGGGAAATCATTGATTGTGCAGTACAACATAGCACGCAAATTGAAGTCCTCTTTACTGAATGAGTCGTAAACCGTAGCCCCTTCATTCCACAAGAGTTGTAGATCCTCTATCAAAGGTTGTAGGAATACGTCAATTTTGTTGCCCGGTTGCTTTGGACCAGATATTAACAAAGACAACAAGATGTGTCTTGGTTTCATGCATAACCACGGCGGTAGATTGTAAATAACCAAAAGCACAGGCCAGGTACTGTGTATGCTACTCAAAGTACCGTAAGGGTTCATCCCATCCGTGCACAAGCCTAGCCTTAGGTTTCTCGGTTCGTTACCAAACTCAGGAAATTTTACGTCTATGTTTCTCCACTGTGGTGCATCAGCGGGATGTCTCAATCTGCCATCCTTTTCCTGTGAACTGAATGTCACCGAAGATTCTCTACGTCTTTCTCAATGGAGAACAAACGTCTAAACCTTGGAATGATGGGCAGGTACCACAATACCTTAGCTGGTGAACCTTTCTTACTACCGCTGATGTGAGTTTGTTGTTTCTTATACCGTGACGCTCCACATTAGACCTGGCAATTCGGGTCACTCGGTTCGGGTTTGGTTCGGTTCGGTTCGGGTCGGGTCAATTTGTAGATATTTACTATTCGGTTTGGTTCGGATCGGATCGGGTTCAATGGTTTAAATTTGATTCGGGTTATTTCGGTTTGGTTGAGTTCGGGTTTGGGTGCTTTCGGCTCGGGTTAGCCTTTGAGTCATTCAGTTTTTTCGGGTTATAGGTCAAATTCGGGTGACTTATCCGGGTTTAATTGATAAAAATTTTAAAGTTTGAATTTTAAGCAACCTTCGTAACTTGCATTGATTTTCATATGCGGCTCCAAATTCTTTTAAATATAGTGTTACTGTGATCAAGACTTCTATTGTGTATAGGTGGATAAAATCAAACTGGATGACAAATTTTGTAAATGAATTTAAACTATTAATTTATAGACTAAGTACAATTAAGCTTTTTGTGAATTAGTGGTCCTATTCGGCAATCGACGTTCAGTTACCCCGCCCACGCCCGACGTCGTGCCTCCCGTCATCCACTCCCGTCACACCACTTGAGCTCATCACCATGCACAAGCGTCACACATCTACACCCATCCATCACCGCCTCGCACAAGCGTCACACGCCCACGCTCCTCCATCAACATTCAAACCATTCCTAAGTCCTAAATATAAAGAAACGTAAGTTATAAAATATAGAGTAATATAACATAGAATGTTACATACATTGTCTTATACACATTTTTTAAGTTGTTAAGGTAGATGGAATAGGTGGGGATTATTCATCCTCCAAAATGCTAGTCTATCTCACGATTCACAATAATCTACCATTTGGAATATTATTTTCCTCCTCATTTTATTGCATAATTTTCTTTAGGCATATACACATTAATCTTGAGTATATGTCTCAACTAAAAAGTTTAGTTTTATAATTAAAGTTCATCAACATTTTAACCATTCCCAAGTCTCATGTCCTAAACATAAAAAAAAACTAATTTTATTAAATCAAATTGTATAGTATTATAAAATAGTAATGATACACATTAAATTGTAATTATAAAATTTTTTAAAGTAAAACATCTATAGTTTGTAGCAAACATCCATGTGTGGGAAGAGTAAACACAGTTTATGAATGTTTTATTACAACAAGCTTGAATTCTTGAAGATGTTTCAATATTAGATTATATATATATATTATATATATATATATATATCTATATATATATATATATATATATATATATATTATTATTATCATTTGTGAGCAATGAACACTTATTGGATGTCTAAATCTTCATTATGTGTTTTTGGTTTCAAGATTATTTTTACAGTTGGAACAACTTATGTAGATTAGATATAGCAAAACATTCGGGTGGATTCAGTTCGGGTTGATTTGGTCGGGTTGATTTCGGGTGGACGGTTCGGGTGAATTCGGGTGGGGGGGCGGGTGGATTCGGTTTATACAAATTTCGGTTTGATTCGGTTTTGGTTTGGTTCGGTTCGGATTTTCGGTCACATTTCGGTCATGCTATTCGGTTTAAGTTCGGGTTTAGATCGGATTGGGTTCGGTTCGGTTTTTCTGGTTCGGGTCCCTTTGCCAGGTCTACTCCACATGCTGAACAGCTTTCAGCAAATTCATCCGATTTCCAAAACAGCATGCAACCATTTGGGACAGCCATGAATTTTCTGGTACCAACCCCCATACCCTTTGGGCACACTCATTTTTTGGCTGAGTACGTAGTCGTTGGTAAAAACGTTGTCCACCGGAAGAACGTATTTCAATAGTTCCAGGAGGTCAGTGAAACTTACGTCGCTCCAGCCATGTTTCGCTTTCAAGTTGAATAGCTTGAGGACGTCACTCACTTGCTTAACTTTGTAGGGTCACACCCGGGGTACAACGGTGTTTGGATGAATCCACAAATTTCATGCTTGTCTGGCGTGTTAGAGTAATGTCGTTCCACATCTTCAAGCATAGTCTCAATGTCATCATCCCAGAAATCTGCAGCACCAACGTTCGCTGTAACGTCTTCTGGATCACCAGCAACTGTATCATCTCCAAGTTTTGTTTCTGTGTTTGCCTGACCGTTATCCCCTTCGTCAGGCTTAAATAACATCGAACGCACTCTGACCATGCCATCGGATTATGTCTTGGAAATCTTTTGTAAAACCGCGGCGGATCAGATGTTCCTTAATTGTTTTCAACGCCGCGATATCTCAGATTGTTTTGGCAGTCGATACACGAAAAAATATGTATTCCCTTGTCTGTAGGTTTCAGATTGTTCGCCAACACCGTGCATAACTTATCAACTCCTTCTAAAAACTTGTCGTCCAAATTTCCGCTGTAAATCCATGAACGTTCCATCTCCTTCTAGCTATTTATATGAAGGCAGCCATTTCATACCGTCACCCGTGGCAGAGTCTTTACACTTTTGTATCTTATCAACCTAAATCCATCCATGAGTATTAAATCCCACCGGTGAACGTGTTTTTAATATGTAATTTATTGAAAATTTCGGCAGCATCTCCCTACAGTTCTTCAAATGCACGATATTATGATATTAATCAATAATATATGCATTCGAAGAACAATAAAGAGATACTGCTGAAATAATCAATAAAGTACATATTAAAAGCACATTCACACCCTAGGTGTGTGATTTAACAATCGTGGACAGTCCCGACAGGGACTGCCGAAGATATACCTCTATTAGGTATATCTTGGGCGGATAACTATGTTTGGTAGTTTGTCAAATATTATATGTATATATATAAATCTTACCTCTGGTAGACGATTAGCCGATGCTAAGACGGTTGAGGTCGGAAGCCTAAATAAAGTCGTAGTCCTGATACATAAATGAAAAACGACAACATTAGAATTCATCAAAAAATCAAGGTTAAATGCTAGCTAAACCGCGGAAAAAAATCGACAGCATCTCCCCTATATTTCTAACGTCTCCAAATCAGTTTTATCAAAGTCAAATTTGCACGCACCATCTAGAACTAGTAACATACATAAACTTATCTTATTCTACTATATATGAAGTTTATTTATGACCTTCTCTGCAGTACTTCAGATTGAAGGACTGAAACTAGTCATTCTAGAACCATTAAAATACCGAAACTCATCTTATTCTTTCTGGTGGTTATAACAATAGCATTGTTGATTCCTGTCACAGATTGGATCAAACAGAGAGCATCTGGCATAGCAGATTGAGCAGTTGAAAATGAGCTATTTTCAGGAATCGGTAATATACTTGAACTTACTTTCTTTCCTGTGGCAGTTTTAAGTAGTAGCATTTTTAAAACTACACTATTATTTATTAATTGTAATACTAAATGCTAAGAATAAATAAATACAGCAGTTTTACAGTTTGCTTTGCAAAATTACCGTTACTAAGCACCGAAGTGGGCAAATAGTGTAGAAATCAGGCCACGAACTAGGTTGCAATTAACTGTGAATCTGGGCACAAATATATGAACAAGGTTAGAACATTTGCCATTACACTCTCAGGATTCGATAGAAACGAGGTTAGAACTTGCAATCGAAATGCATGTATATGAACAAAGTTAGAAAAACGACAATCAATCGATCGCATACCCAATACGCGATAGAGAGGTCGACGGTGAGACCAGTGGTAGATGGGTGGTGACTGGCGGCGATGGGAGTGACAAAGGTGGTGGGAGCGACGGCGGCGATGGCTGTTAGCAAGGTGACGGGAGAGAGGAGGCGATTTCAGTGAGGAAGATAGCGCGAAAGAAGAGTTCTACTGTAAGTACAGTGTGCAGAGTAACGGGCAAATGTTGTAGTTAAAAGGACTTTAGATTACGGTTTACATGAAAACCGTAATGTAAAGTCACACTTTAAATGACGGTTCCTAAAGAACCGTAATCTAAAGTGTAACGAAATAAAAAAATTAGCGCGAAAATTATTTGGCCTATGCTGGGTTTCGAACTCAAGATCGATGGTGTTGACTCATGTACCCACGGCCATTAAGCCATGACTCTTATTCGATCAAACATATGTACACATTAATATAAAGTTATTTTTAATCTAAATACACTGATAACGACGTCGTTAACTATAATTTAGATTACGCGCGGCGTCGAAAAATCAAATAACACGGAAATATTTGGCGTCAGGTGAAAACGACGTCGTTGACCATCAGTCGGAGGTAGGCGCGCCTTTTTTAGGACGGACTTTAGCTGACGGTTATTAGTAAACCGTAATCTAAAGTCCGTTGACCGTAAAGCGCGCGTCAACACGGGACTTTAGATTACGGTTTCACTGATAACCGTCATCTAAAGTCTGTCCTAGAAAAGGCGCGCCTACCTCCGATCGATTATTGCTTACGGTTAATTCAATAAACGTCGTTAATTAACTCCGGCCTTCATATTAATTACGGTTTCTGTTAAAGCCGTGATTAAACCACCGTCATTAAAGGCTTCTGTTCCATCAGTGTCTCAAGCGAGCGTCGCGCGCCCATGCCAATCCATCACCACCTCGCGTTTGTGCCCTTATGCGCCCGTCATCACCTCGCGCCCGTCATCACCTCGCGCCTGTGACTTCATGTTGTGTGTGCGCTGCCTATCACCGTCTCGCGTGCGCGCCTTGTGCGAGCGTCCTCCAGTAGCTTATCGCTCCCACGCAGGGGTTGCCCCTTTATCTTCTTATTTTGTCATTTTTTAAACCCTAATTTAATTTAATTATACATACAAATATATTTAAGTGAGATGTCAGTTTTGTAATCTTTATTCTTTTGTGATATTAATAAGAAACCTAAATAATGATGTGATGATATATACACATACACGTTTAAACCATTCCTAAGCTTAGTTTTGTAATCTTTATTTAAGTAAGGTGTAAGTTTTCTAATCTTTATTCTGCAACATCTACACACCAATCGTGATTAGTATATTTCTTAACTGGAAAGTTTATACGTTTTATAATTAAGACTTCATCACCATTCAAATCATTCTCCAAGTCCTTAACATAAAGAAACGTAAGTTTATAAAAATATAGAGTATTATAAAATAATAATGACACACAATAAACTACCATTTAGAATACTTATTTTCCTCATTTTATTGCGTCATTTTTTTAGGTATATACTCATCGATCTATATGTCTCAGCAGAAGAGTTGAGGTTTTATAATAAACTTCATGAACATTTAGCCATTCCGAAGTGTCATGTCCTAAATATAAAGAAACCTAAGTTTATTAAAATCCAAATTTTATAGAGTATTGTAAAATAATAATGATACACATTTGTTTATATTATAAAACATTTTAAAACAAAACATCTATAGTTGGTAGTACGAACACTAAGCTATTGGTGATAAATTGGTGATATATTATAGTTGGTAGTATGAACATAGTCGGTCATAAATATATTATGCTTTTTGTGAGTTATTGATTGTAAGAGGTTGAACCAATTTCCTTGGACACGACAAAAGATGGCAATAATTGTAAAAATAGAATGAAAACATTACTTATTTTAGTTCTAGTTCATGGAAATTATGCGTTCGTACATGTCAATAATAAACAGAATGATAATAGAAGTTTGTCTAGTTTCATGTATGGTTTGGGTCAATTCGGTTCAGGTCAATTCGGTTCGGGTGAATTCGGTTCAAGTGAATTCAGTTTAGATGGATTCAGGTATATCAAATTTCGGTTTGATTCGGTTTAGGTTTAGTTTGGTTCGGATTTTCAGGTCATATTTTGGGTCACATCATTCGGTTTAAATTTGGGTTTGGATTGAGTTGGATGGGGTCGGTTTTTCTGGTTCGGGATGACAAGGGTCCAATTGGATTGACGGATTGGGTGACCTGACTCATCACTTAAAATAATCTCACCCATCACCTATGCGGGTGAACATGTTCACCCATTTTTTTGTTTTTTGTTCCATAAGAGAATCAATTGAGACAATATTCCTTGTTCACGGTTAGGATTGCAAAGTTACCGTGTGTGAAGAGAGGAGAAGAGCACCTACTTCCTTGTTCACCGTGTATGGGTTGCAATTACCACGAGTGAAAAGAGTGAACAAAGAGGCATAGAGCATGTATGTTCCTTGTTCACCAACTATGGGTTGCAAAATTACCATGAAGAGAGTGAACAGAGAGTCATAGAGCATGTATGTTCCTTGTTCGCCAATTAAGGTTGCAAAATTACAAGTGAAGAAAATGAATGAGGCGGGTGTGCATGAATGTTACTTTATTTGTTTTTTTTATAATAATACATGGGAGTTAGATAAACAGGTCGGGTGGTAGGCGGGAAATGTTCACCCTGTCATCCATCCCACACCAATTTTGTTGTCATCCATTCTTTATGGGTTTTTCATCCGTCAAAACGGATCGGATAATCGAGTAAATGGGCACCCGTCAAGAGTTACCATCTCTAACTGTGATAAGATAGTTCTTTCGAGTAGACCTGGCAATTTTGACCCAACCCGAAACCATACCCGAACCCAATCCATAATTTTGCGGGTTAGGGTCTTGATTATTGACTCATCTATTTTTTGGGTTGGGTGTAATAAGCTAATTTTGTGGGTTGGGTTAGGGTAGAGATCTTAACCCATGACCCAACCCGAAACCTGAAAATATATTTGTTAGTATAAAAAATAAAAATATTAATTCACTCGTATATATATATTATTTTCAGATCAAACTATACCTAAGCCTTAAACCCAAGTGCAGTTGGGCTTTCCCACCTTTAATAATATCACATAATCTTAACTAAACAAACGGCCCAACTAACTGCATATCAAACAAAGGGCACAACCATACCTTAACATAATGTTGAATACCCAAATGCTCTCGTCTTGCATACTCACATCCATTTTTCTTCTCTACGTCGTTGTTTATGTCTATGTCACTCTTCATCTCTGCTCAATGTTTGTTTTCTTATTCTCACTGCCATAGTTGTTCTTGAGAACATTGGTATGTTCAGATAATCTAGAAGGGTGAACAAAAGTAGGTGATATGTATTTTTTGTAAGTAGAATTGTTTTTATTATAGACCTCTTAGTGAATTCTGAAGCCAACAATGCGGATAGCGTGCTGCATAAAAGTTCCTCAACTGTTGGTAACGATTAAGTGATTGTGATTGTACTTTTCTCAGGCATGACCACTAAGTTTAAACAGGTGTAATTATTTAAAACTATCAGTCATAGTTTGAGGCTTTGAGCTCCCAGTTTATAAATTATTTCACTTTAGAAGATTTTTCTTTAGTATATTTCTCTAATACATAATGAAGATTTTCATTTTTGTTCCTCTTTTTTATTAGAGCACTAGGAACATGTGCATATCTAGATAGGATTCCTGCCCAACAGTGGTAGAGCTTTAGGCTTAGATTGATAAATATAAACTTATGAAAAAAGTAAGTGTTATTCTATTCATGGGAAATTGGTGCAGTACTTTTACATTCTTTGCATAACATGGAATTCGTTTAAAGTTTGGTCGATCAAGCAAGATTACTTCTCTCCCTTTTGTTTCATCCTAATTAGTATGTCAACTAGCATTGGATGTTTTTAATTTTTTTTATTATTTCTACTCCTAATCCATCTAAATTATTGTATGCTTGAAAAAATAGATTGAGCTAGAGTTAAAACATTTTAAACAGGTTGGATTAGAGTCATGATTTTCTAACCCATTCATTTTTTGATTGGATTGAGGTTTATGATATTTTAAATGGGTTAGGTTAGGGTTAATATCAACCCGATCCAGTTACCAGATTGCCAGGTCTACTTTAGGGTGCGTACGAGAAATGACCACTATTTACATGACGGCCAAATCCTCGAAAAAAATTACTCGCCGCCTCCTAATCAAGAGATCATAGAGTGGACAACTCTACACATATTTATTAAGCGCCAAAGAAGTAGCTATTCTGTAAAACTGTCAGCATCGGTCCTCCTAGTAGCTACAGCTCGCATAAAAAATATTTGGGCATGTAGAAGTTTTCCAACGGTCCTGACATACAAGCTAAGCCAATTTCACTGAGAATGGAATCGCTAAGCATATAACAGCACTTGGGCATCCAAGAAAGAAGGGGAAACCGAAACAGTTGCCTGGGTTTATTTGGTGCTGCATGGTAAAATGACCAAAGTAAATAAGACTTCACAATACGAGGAGCAGCTGCAAGTTTCCCAAAGGCAAACAATCCCTTATAAGCAAAGACTTTCAAGGGCTTATTAGGAGGCCAAAACTTACCACTGCTAACTGTAAATGTTGGGAGTACAGATGTACAAGGGTAGTTCCTTGAAGAAAAAAAAAACCCAAAAACGTAGCTCATTCATGAACAGACATCAACCACATGAATAAAGTTCAAATACACCTTTAATAAACAGAAAACAGCTATAACTGACATTAATTTTTCAATGAATCAGTTGCAGTAAGAACACATAACGAATGGCTCATGCGTGTGGAAGCTAGCTAACTAGAGACGTATCCCACAGAAAGACCCACATAATCTAGATTCTGATGACATAATACCGTTATTCATCTGTCAGTGACACAATCGATCAAAAATAATTAACTGAGGTGAGAAATTTACCATGGCTATTTCGCAAAAGCTGGTCTAAGTATTAACAAAATTGAGATGGATGCAATTTTTTAACTGCTCACTTCTTGATCTTGAGCCTGGAAGCTGCAGATTTCTTCTTCGATGGTATTTGGAACACGTTTTTAAAGGGAAACCTCAGTCCTCTTCGTTTAAACTTGTCTTTAGCTGTGTCAAAGGAGGAGGACATTAGAGCTATTACAATAAAATCTGACCAAAAAAGAAAAAAGGAATGAATATGATGCGGAACAGTGAAAGACATGGATCATAACCGCAAAAGAGAGGAGCTTGTCGAAAGCAACTTAGACAAAAGAAGGTATATGGGACAAACCTCAATAATGACCGACAAAATCAAAAGAGCATCGTAAAAGCATATCATGAAATACATATCGAACAATAGAACCTCAGGTTTTATACCTGATTTACTGCAACCTCTTGAAGGATGGCGGTTTTTAGCACAGTTCTCTTCTTCCTTTTGCATAATAGGTATCACCTCCTCTGAGGTTGAAGGGTTTTGAATGCCTAGACTCTTTAAGCCTTTCTCAGAGGAAGTACAAACCTTGACATCAGAATCATCAAGCTGTCCACCGTTCTCTACTACATCCTCAAGTTTATGCCCAGTATCAGTATCCAGTACACCCGTTTTTGGGCAAAACCCATAATTGAGATTAGGCATATCTGGTTTAGAACTGGTACATAGTCTGAAAGGTTCAGAAGAAAATGAAGTCCGCAAATTATCAGATGCAATTTTCTGATCAACTTTAGAGAACAATGACATTGGTTCCCTGAAATGAGAAACACTAGCCTTCTCAGCGTCATCAGATATCACAGATCTTGAGTCAATAACTATATCGAGAGCACCATCCGGTGGAAGTGATTTATCCGCAGTCCCAGGCCTTACATGCTTGATTGACAGAATATTGAATCCTTGCTGTCATGATTGAATCGAAATTGAGGGCTATAGCAGGTTTTGAAGCTTTACCAGCTTCAGAAAAAGATTTTGCTAAATCATCCAAAACCAAGTCACCTTCACTGGAAATGGGATCCCATTCCAGTGAATCTACACTATTCCATGGCTTTGTGGGATCCGATAGCGAGCCAGAAGGCATCAATTCAACCTTGATGAGATCCTTATAAAACTTTTTTTTCCTTATTGCTTTAGCTATCAGCGACCTGTATTAAGGATTTGAGGACAGTAAGCACCCCCAAAATTGAAAAAACCAGTAAAAGGGAAAATTTTGACAAATGAATCGGGAAACAACATCATATAAGAAGAAGTATCCCAACATAGCTGTGTGATGAAGACACCTGCAGTTTTTGGAAATGGCTGCTTTTGCGTGTTCATTTGCAAGCCCAAGCAGGGACAGCAAGTTAGCAACATCATTTGGACCTCTGAATTCAAGAACAGAAGGAGCAGCACTGGAGACAATCAGGTTCTTTCCTCGAGTCCAGTCCACCAACAACTAAACGAACAACATCCAGTATTATCAGGTGATTGTTCGAGTAAAACTCGAGTGAAAGAGAATACCAAATCTACCAGGCCAGTTAAAAACAGCAAGCATGCTTCACAAATTATAGGCATAGCATAGCGTCCATAGTTCAGAACGCATCAGCAATTAACTTATAGATGAAAATATGTATATTGTCACGAATAGTTATCAGAAGCAACAGGAAGATAAAGTTTCAAGTCACCTTAGCATTGGTTATCAGCTGCCTTCTCACTTGAACATCACGTACAAGACCTGAGTAAGTGATTTCAAAGTAAACTCCTCTCTGTACAAAAAAACATTCAAACTAGGTTACAACTAGTACAATAACAGTTAGAGCGACAACCTGAAGTTAAAAAATAGAGTGAACTGTACGCATGACCAAGGAGTTAGAAAGAGATAGGAACACTAAACAAATAATGAGGTTAAATGAGATATTTATTTTTTGGAATCCAGGGGATGAAGGGGATTTGAAACAATTGTGTTGACATTACGAGTTTTATTATACACTTTGGAAGTATAAAGGAGCATGAAGACTGCTTGCGGATTAAGTGGAAATAGGAGCATCACACTAAAATGATTGATAGAATAAACTGAAATTGAACACATCATAAGGATGATCAAGGAACGAACCGAGATGGCAGCTTTAACCATAGGACTCTTCAGCCGAAAAGGTAATTTATCCGAGAAATCGATGGCAATCAAATCCACCTGATTCCAGCAAGTCAATTTAAGTTCAGTAGAGTGCAAAGCTGATCTAACAATGTTATCCTGAAGTTTACTCCAGCAAATAAGTACTTCAACAAACCTCAGAGAATTGACAAATTTGTTCGAAAGCTTTCTGATTCATCGGACGAGCAGCGACCAGATCATAAGTCTTCAGGATAGCATTCCCAGAGTTCAAAGCGGTTGTCTGGTAATAGTCATCGACAATAATAGTGAGGCGCGAGTATTGGCGGAAAGGGGAGTCGACGTGTGTGCCGAGAAGGCGGCGGTGGAGTGAGGTGGCAGATGACAGGGTAGGGGAGATTGAGAGGAGGGATGAAAGAGGAAAAAAAGATATCGAGCATCGATCGGTTTCGGACATCACCCCCTTCATTGTACAGTCGTAAGCAACACCGGCATACCCCAGCTCCATTGCCTTAACAACAAGCTTCAGGCGGTTTTGTTTTTTTGTCAATTTGTCCGTCGCTGTCTTAGCCGACGGAGGACACTCATTATATGGTATATTGAAGTCGAAATACTGCATGCTCTCGACACAGACACAGAGGAAAGTGAATTTGGAAAGATTCACTTGTTTGAAATGACACTATCCCCGCCGTCACAAAAAGGCAAAGTTGGCAATTCGTTGGATCGATTCCGGCAAGTCCTTTGCGGAGCGGATTGTGGCTTTTTGTGGCTTTCGCTTACGTGGAGGGGATTTTCTTCTCCGGTTCTTTTTGTGCGATATTCTGGCTCAAGAAACGTGGATTGATGACTAGATTAACGTTCTCAAATGAGCTGATCTCGCGTGATAAAGGTCTGCACTGTGACTTCGCTTGCCTGCTTTAGTTTCAAATCGTAGCCCAAAAAGTTACATGGAAGTGCTTGTTTCTTAGTCACGGTAATATTAGTGATTGCTTATAAAATCAAGCATGTATATTTCAATATTACTCCATGCAATCAGGATAACAAAAAATCATTATAAAAAAACGAAAAAGAAAAAAAAAACACAGCTGAAAACACAATATTTGGACGAACAAAAAATGTATTCCTCTTTATATCATCAAATGAGAATATTCCCAGAAGCTCAAAATGTTATCAAGCTATGATAGCACCAATTTACGAGAGAGCAAATGTATTCAGCACCAGTTGATGAAAATACTAGAATCAAAATTCAAATTGCCAATATATTTTACTAGACAAACTCATTTGATGCGGAGTAGGAAGACTGATATTAGAAGAATTTAGAACAGAGGAAATAGAAAGTTCAAAAGTACTGTACTAGACAAAGTCATCCAATGAGCAAGTGGCCTGTGCTTATTTGTTTTGACTGTGGCTTTACATACCATTAAAGATCTCTCAAACAAACTACATTTCCCCACAAAGAAGCACGGACGCGATTAGCAAACTTTCAAAACAGCAATGAGTGGTCTAATTAATCACACAAAGAAGCAGGGACACCAGGAAAAACCACATACAACGGTGTGATTTCGAAGAATACCAGAGAAGTGGAGTTTGAGGGAGCTCTGCAGTCGCTGACTGACTGAACCTTTCACCGTCACTCACGCCGCAGCCGTTCGTGGAAGAGGAGGAAGAAGGCGGACTCCGTCCGTCGCCGACTCGCCGTTCGTTACGAATCTCGCCGCCGCTGATGAAGTTGAGAAGAACTGGAGAGTGGAGGAGAGCAAGTGAGCAACGGCGCCGCCACAAGAGACTGGAGTTGGGACTGACTGGGAGGCGTGAAACCGTGGAAGCGGAACGGTGGAGGAAGAACAAGAAGAATGGAGGAGAGTGAAGTCGCGAGTCTGAGATGCCCGTATGGTCGTTTTGTTTGGACTTTGGACAAACTGGTCTAACCCTAACTAAACAAGCAGAATCACCTCAAAACGAGGTGTTTCATTAATCAATTATACGGTTAACTCAATTGTGATTATATCAAAATCGAAAACTGAACTGAACAACTATTCGGTTAACTATATAATCAAAATATGAAATACGGTTAAAAATTATAATTAAAAAAATAGAAAAAATTTTTATTTTTGATCAAAACTGAATTGATCAAATATAATGAACAGCCTAATTTAACCCATTTTACCGGGCTACTCCGGGACCTTGCAACAAGTGTTAAAATCTTCTGTTGGTGATTCCTTAATAAATTAGTTCCCGTTTAGCTCAATTTGGGTAAAGGAATAGGGGTATTTCTGATTGTTTTGTATAGGATACCTAAAAACAATTAATCGTGCTTTTTTTATTTATTTGTTGTGCAAAAGCATAAGCTGCTTTGATCTCTTGGGAATTGGCTCTTCTTTTAGCTAGTGTGGGCGGTATATATATATATATATATATATATATTCAATTAGAAATATGGTTAAGCTTAACCCAATATTTTTGTTTTCCTTGACTTTGATGTACTGATTGGCTTTTACTGTTTTCTGCAGGTGTTAATACTATATATTCCCTTTTATTGTTACCAACAAACCGATTGGTCCCTTCTTACTCTAATAGTGTAAAAATGAAGAGTGATGTTGTGTGTATGATAGGGAAAACCAAATTTATTTGGTGATGTTGAAAGAAATTCTAATGGTGTTTTGGCGGTCGTTTCTTAGATCTTCAAAAGGGGTTTTTTCAAGTTTCGCTCCCGGTTAAAAAAATGCACGACTCTCTAGGATAAAATTGTACAAGTCACATGATTATTGGTTTTTCTAGTGAATCATATCTTTTTTCTCACAAACTGAGCTTTACGGTAACACAGGTATAACTGCGTTTAAAACTTGTCCCCGTTAATCTCATGGCCAAACAGGGTCTTGATGCTAATTTGAGGACTAGTATTATAGTTGTGGTTGCTTGTGAATTCAATGGTATTTTTTACTGAGTTCAACAATTACTTTTTTTTTGATAATTCGAGCTGATAGGCCATTATTATAAAATGATAGGTCCTGGAAACCCAGGTGGACGGGTTTTTAACGGGCCTCATTAAAACCTCACTAAGCAAAACCCAGTGGGAAAAAGCCTAATGAGGAAAAAGAGTACCCACCACGTCAAGTTACAGCCCTAACTAACAAGCAAGGAAAGAGAAAAAAAAAAGAACATTCACGACACTAAAGACAAAGGAGTACAGCCCGACCAAATCCCCCATCTAAACATAGTCCTTCAACGACTCCACACCGATAAACCTTTCGCTAGATAGTGGCAAATCCCTCCACCAAGTTTTAGTCCATCTCCACACCCCCAGTTTAATCCTAATCAAAGTCTTCTCGATCGAGAGGGCTTCTTGCTCAAAGATCACACTATTCCGCAGCTGCCAAACATGATAGACTCCATAGTAGAGCGTCGAGCGCCAGATGCGCCTAGCCTTTTTACCCAGGTGGACCTCGAACCAGGCCATATAGGTCTCACCCGCAGTTGGTTTGAGGGCAAGGGGTAGGTTCCACCAGCGTGCGAGCCCCTCCCATACCGTACAGATGCGGGAACAAAAGAAAAGAACATGCTCTATACTCTCCATAACTCTATTACACCAAGGACAAAGACTTTGGGCCAACGTTACAATATTCCGTTCAAATAAGAAATCTCTAGTCATCAACCTTCTCATTACCGAGAGCCAAAGCGTTATTTCTACTCGTGGCTCGCAGTACCCACGCCAACTGAGTTCAACAATTACTCTATCATCCATTACTTAAATAGTTTCAATGTTGTTTATAATATTTAGGGATTCATCTCTCCTATTATAAGATTATTGTGCTCAACGTTTATTTTTATTGGTAGTGAAATATCTATACCATGAATCTAGGATAGAGATTTTTTGAGACCACGGCCGGTTAAGAGTGGCAAAGAAAGGAATTCTTAATTAAAAAATAATACACCAATATTGTGAATTGTGAAATTTTATGTGGCATGTTGTAAAAATTTCTCTAAATTCTTTAACAAAAATTCATTTTTAGCTGTTATGAATAGAAAAGTGGCATATTATGAATTTGAAATATGATCTACATCGACAGTAAAATTGTGAACAGATTTGAAATATGGATACATAACCAAATAACCAATTATGAACCTATTTAAAGGTATATTGTAATTTTCTTTTTTCTTTTTGCTTTTTGAGTAGTATGTTTATGAGTTGCTTAAGTTGATGGGTTTTGCCACTTGGCTTATATTGGGAACAGCGGAAAGGATTGGGGAGGAAGAAGAGCCGGAGGTAGCCTGCTCATTTCCGTTGACTTTCCAAATTAACGGTTGTTTTTCCATCGGACCGATTGATTGGTCAAACTGGAAGGAAGGAACAGCATTGAGCTTAGTGGATCCGACCATAGTTGGCTCAAACACAGAGATAATGGGGTGCATGCACATAGGGCTGTTATGCATACAAGAAAATGCAGCAGAAAGACCAACCATGTCCACCCTAGTTCTTATGCTCGGTACCCAAATCTCTCACTCTGCCACTTCCTTCTAATCTTGCTCACGCTGTGGCTCTGAGATGCGAGTGCGGAACAACAGGCTGCGACCTATTCAACTACAGAGGGATCAATCACTGAGCTTCTTCCTCGGTAGGATTTGACAATCAGATGATACACATCTTACCACTAGAAATCAGTGTGAATCAATTTATCGATTTTGCTTCTTTTTTTTTTTGGGCACCAAAAGTTGATGTACATCCATGAGACTCACTAGAGTAGTTGTATGACATTGGGAAACACAGGCTGCAATCGATCCCTCGTGGAACCTCGGCAATAAAATCTCACTTCTAAACATATTCATTATAGGAATTCCCAGAAGCATCATCTTTTAACCAGTTTCATATCTGCACCATAATAACATTCTCAACATGATACTTTTTGAATGAAGCCTATCAATTAAAAAAAAAAAAAGCAAGAACAAAACCCTCAGTTAAACATCACCATCAGGGAAGTCCCCCGTTGATGGTTGCAGGAATGGATCCAAAAGGAAAGGCATGGTAAAGCAATCACTGGCAACCGGGCAAAGCATAAAGGTAAGCGTTCATGGAAACCCATAAAGTTTCATTTTCTACAATAGGAGGGATGCCTGCCACCAACGAGTAGAATTAATGGCAAGCAACAGAACTTAGCATATCAAAATTGCTTCAGGTGCTATTGAATAATGAAAAAAGCAGAGACTGAATCTAAAAACCAATCTTGAAATACCCATTGAAAGAACTTTCTAGCTAAATACAATTGACTACCACTGTTCAAATGTCAAAGACAAATATAAATCAGAGAAAAGGGTAAAGAAATTAACTTGGAGAGGAGAGCAATATCAGTTTCCCCAAAGTTCTTTCTTACAATAATGACGGTTAAATATTTGTCTTCTACCCGAGTCTCAAGAATTTTTCTTGAGCTGCAAAAACTGAATAACGCCAGCAATAAGCGTGTATCAAAGAATGATTAAAAAAGAGGTTTCACCCTCCTCCTGTAAGATTGATGGCAGCTAATTTTCCCCAACAGACCACTACTTTCCTCACTCTTCCTTGGGTTTCGTAGCTTTGTCCAGCTGGGATCCTCGTGGCCCATACACACATCTTCCAACAAACTTGAGAATTTCATCGATCAATATCACAGGTAGAGCAACAAGCAAGACAAGGAACCACTCGTTGAGGCTAAGTGGGACAATCCCAAACACTTGGGCGAGGAAAGGCACATAAAGAATCAAAAAGTGCAGACCGAAAGAAACAGACATCGCGAGGAGTAGCCATGGATTAACCCATGGGGGCATGGTCAAAAAGACTTCCATCCTCTGAGAGAGCATTTAAGGGAGTTGAACATCTCAATGGAGACCAGCACAGAGAGGGAATGTCATGGCCTTGATCTTCCCTGTCTGAAAGTAGTCACATGGATTTGAGTCAAACGAAAACACTTGGGATCCAGCTGTGAAAGGAGAGGCTGAGAAATTTCCCCAGGAAGAGCACTGGCCCCAGTTGGCAAGCTGGGAGTAGCTCACAAGACTATGACCATCTGGCTCAGATCAACCCGAGGAAAGAGCTGTGTGTGTACCATATGATGAAGATTCCTACTGTTGCCACACCAACATATAGCCCAATGACCTGCATATTGAAAAGGGGTATATGTTACACATTCAATATTTGTGTTCAAAGCATTTATCTAGAAGTGAATAAAAGATATAAAAAACAGAAATACTTCTCTATCATACCAGATAACGGAACAGAATCCAAGCATTGATCAAGGAATCGTCACTTCTTCTAGGGGGTTTCTTCATTATATCCTGGTCTGGTGGATTAAAACCCAATGCTGTTGCCGAGGTCCATCAGTGACAAGATTAACCCAGAGAAGCTGAACAGGGATAAGCCCCTCCGGAATACCCAGGGCGGCTGTGAGGAAAATGGATGCAACTTCCCCAATATTTGATGAAATCATGTACCTGTAAGATATACAATCAAATTAACCACATCCCCAGCAAAGCTATAACACTAGGGGAGTAACTCTCGCCCCATTTTGTTTCATGTACATAAAGAAATCCATGGCCAGATACAAACAACAAAAATAGAACCTGAATCCATTTTGTTTCCATATGTAATATGTGCTATTATGTTTAGACCACTAATTAAAAAAATCAATCTAGCTAAGCAAGATGAGCAATCACCAGGAAGGAATTTCTTTCCAAAAAAGAAGTGGATCCTACTCCAGATATGAACTACAGATCCAATAGAAGAACCAAAACAAGAGACAAGGCAAAAAAAGGGCAACTCTTGTTCATTGTATGAAAATCACAATATAGACAACAGTGGAAGACGGAGGACTGGAGGAGGAGGAGGGAGGAGATGAAAAACCTGATAAATGCCTTCATGTTGTTAGATGGATCTACCTTCAGATACAGCAGCAACAATCGTACTAAAATTATCATCCGCTAGAACCATGTCTGATGCTTCCTTGGCAACCTGGCATTTAAGTTCAAAAGATATATAGGATCATGTTGACCAAGAAATCACAAACATTGGATATTCCTAACTGACCACAAAAAAATATAATGGAAGATCATTAGAAGAAATATCAGAACGAAAAAGTGAACAGACCTCAGTGCCAGCAATACCCATAGCAATACCAATATCAGCTAACTTAAGAGCAGGGGCGTCATTTACTCCATCCCCGGTCATGGCGACCACTTCACCATCTTCTTTGAGCAACTTCACTATCTCTTGCTTGTGCCCAGGCTCAGCCCTGGAGAACAGGAGACCACCAGTTTGCCTCAGATGTAATTTCTTTTCACGAACTTCCATAAATTCTCTGCCTGTCAAGCTTTGGATCTAAGGCCTTCTTCTGGTTCAAAAACACCAATCTCACGACAGATGGCTTCAGCTGTATTCTTGTTATCTCCGGTGATAACCATGACCCTAATACCACAGCTCTGCAATCTTCAATTGCTTGACGAACTTCTTTACGAGGAGGATCCTTCAGAAATGAGGAAAAGCCGACGGAACCATAAGGCATTTAATCAGAAACTGAACAACAAAAACACTCGAAATCAAACATAAAATATGTTTTACATAATGGAGAAGGATAGAAACACACTCTTATCCCAGCCAAGCCAACAAAGATAAGCTCATTCTCTATTGAAGGATAGTTGGAAGGATTAAGAAGCAATTGATGAGCAGGATGATCCTCATCTCCATTATATGTGCCGAATTCAGGAGGATCCTCCTTGTACGCAAAGCCTAAGCAACGTAGCGCACTAGTGGACATTTTCTTAAGGCTTTCCAAAATAGCTTCTCTTGTACTCTGATCTAATTCGACAACAGAACCATCCAACAATTGCACAAAGGTACTCCTTTCAAGTAGATTCTCCACAGCACCCTGCAACCATCAACATAACTTATTGCCTTAACAACTGGGAAGAGCAAAATGTAGAACAAGATCTAAAACTCGTTTAGTTTTGAACATGCTTTCGCAGGACTGAAATTACCAGCACAAACAGGAGACGGACTAGGCAACCCATGTAAAAAAACGGAATTTGCATCTTTTAGTAAGACATGTTAACGGAGCAACAGCAATCATAATGCAGAATGAAACTCATATAGCAAACTGCAGTCCAAAATATATGCAGCCCGATACCACTATATATAATTGTAGATAAGGAAACTACTATCAAAGTGCAGAAGTGGAAAATTACTGAAGTAAAGCACCTTGACTAGTAATGACTTTCTTCCAGAGCTAGAGGATACAATGACTCCCATTGATTTCCTGTCACGGTCAAACTCAAGAGTTGCTATGCGGCACACAGAGTTACACCATCCTTGACAGCAACCTTCAACAAGGAGTAACAAAGTAAACATACATTCATCCGATGATAGATATGGTAAAATAATAAACCAGAGCTGAGGGCTTTTTGTTACATACGTAAAATGTTATCTGATCTGTCAACCTCAAATCCGCTAGGAAGTCCCATCTTCTCAACCATAACCTGTGAAAGAAGACAAGAGATATTCTAAGAACACATTCATATCAACTATTGACAATCCAATGACATATTAAATATTCATATCCTAATAAACAACCTCCATGTTCTAAAATTCAGCAAGAGAAGATCATGAAGTGCAGAGATCATCACCTTCAGTGCAGCCTCAGTAGGCATACCAGTTGCAAAATAGTGATTCCCTGTTTGTTCAATCCCGGCATCATTACAAAGGGCAGAGATTTTTGCAATCATCTGAAGATTTGCATCCATGCTACTTCCCGCCAGTCCTCTATCCTACCATCCATAGGGCTATAGGTGGTCCCTTCAACATTGAAAGTCCTGACAGTATCACTTCTAGCACCCATTGCGACAAGTTTGGTCACAGCCATCTGGTTGGTGGTCAAGGTACCAGTTTTATCAGAGCAGATAACAGTGGTGCAACCAAGTGTCTCAACACTGGGCAGTTTCCGCACAAGAGCATTCTTCTGAGCCTTTTTCTGGTTCCCAGAGCCAAGCACGTTGTTATCACAGCAGGCAAACCCTCAGGGATTGCGGCCACAGCCAGAGCTACAGCTATCTCAAAGTAGTAAGTACACTTCTCGAATGAGAACTGGAAATTCGTTGGCCATCCATTCTCGCTGTACTCCCAGGTAAGGAAATACTTGACATTAATAAGCCACACGAGAGCACAAATAACACCAATCATAGCAGTCAAAACTTCACCGAAATCATTGAGCTTCTTCTTCAGCGGAGTATCATCCTCGCTCTGGGAAGCCTCGTGGATTTGTGCATGTACCCTACCAATTTCAGTCTTCATCCCAGTCCGAGTAACCAAACAGATACTATGACCATTGACACGGTGGTCCCAGCAAAGACCATGCATTTCTTACCCTGAATGTCAGAATCTTCCACAACAGGTTTGGTTGTTTTGCTGACAGCTTCACTCTCACCAGTCAATGATCCTTGCTCAAGCCTCAGAGTAGAGCTGATCAAGCTCAAAACCCTCATATCAGCCGGGACCTTATCACCCACTTTTAGCTCAACTATATCACCTGGAACAAGTTCTTTAGCAGGCAAACTCGACACCTTCCTCCCATCACGAATAACCACCGCGTGTTCCGACTGAATTTCCTTCAAAGCTTCTAAAGCCTTCTCGGCATTATTTTCCTGCCAGACTCCAACTATAGCATTCACAATCAATATCAGGAAGATCACAAGCGGCTCAACGAAGGCTGTTATCCCCTTCTCCGCACCTTCTTCCCCGTCATACCATGCCAGCACAAAGGATATCACAGCCGCACCCAACAGAATCCTCACCAACGTATCATTGAACTGATCTAAAATAAGTCTGAATATCGATGGTCCATCATGCTTCTCCAACTCGTTGAGACCGCAGATCTTGAGCCGCTTCTCCACTTCGTCACTTGACAGACCTGATTGTCGTATCACTCCATATTTCTCCTCACAATCTTTCACTTCCTTTGACCAGGCAGGGAATGAATCATCGTTCCATACTTGAGCCGTGAGGTTTGCAGCCTTCTCCTCTCTTTTCGCGTTGTAATCTTGTCCTACTTCACCCATTGAAAAATCAAGAATGGCTGAGTTTCTACAATTAGAGGGGGAGGGGAAACCGTTTGATCCCCGTATAATTCCCCTGCAAGAAACCGAATTCCGCCAAATTAGCGCAGAGATCGAACCTTTATGTCACGACTACACTCACTCTAAACCCTAATTAACAGGGATAGTTCACCCCAAAAAGAAGGAAAAGAGATGATTGCGAAATTAACAGAAAACTGCGAAATCAAACCGCAAATTATAGAGAATGTATGATATCAATGAGAACAGTTTATGATAAGTACCAGATTCATAAAAGAGAACAATAAAAGAGCGGAAAAAAACTTCAAATGGAGAGTACAACTGCAGATCAGCAGCCTCTCTCCCCTCCTTATTCTCTGTCTCGTCTAGTTCTGTCGCTTTTGTTCCGTAGGCTGAACAGGTACGGAAGCAGAGTGGGGAGGGAATACAATACAAGAACGATGGACAAAAAGAAAAAAAGTTCAGTGTTCGGGAACAGATCCACTCGGTAGCTGGACTTCCTTCCGCAACTCGAGAGCGGTTCTTCGGTTTTCCTTTTCTCTGTCGTGCGTCCGTTTTTTAATTATAATGCCCCCACTTCGCTTCTTTTTCCCCGTTGATTCGGGAAGAAGAGGAAGGAATAAAATAAAGATATTCCGATTTTCCACCTTAATAAAATGAAATAAATGATCCAGAGACAACTACCCAATAATTGCCTGCCACGTCAGAAACTCTACTACTTTGATGATGACTAGGCGTTTTGTTGGCAACTTCGTGGTAAGGTGGAATTGGAAGCCCGTGGTCCGATGCTCCACGTCTGACTCGTCGTGCGACTGGACTGAGTGGTGGGGCCTTGGGGGTGTTCAATGATAAACCACCCTTTTTTGGAATTAAGTGTTTTTAAGTGAAATAATTTGAAACTTGAAAGGGACTCCTTGTTATAATTTTTCCTAGTTTTTTAATGAAAGGGAGTTGATAGTGTCAAAGGGTGAGTGACTTCAACAGAAAATTGAACAAGGAACTTTCCCGGGAGCTTCGTTGGGTCGTTAACCAACAAGTAGGCATGACATACGCACGGCATAATCAAATGCAACAAAAGGAAAGCCATTCATTCTTAGCTATGATAATAAAAAAAACTCAAAACGCGTGATTCCATGAACTTTTCTTTCTTGATTAAAAAATTCATTAGATTATTTAACTACAGAATACTCTACTTTTCTATAATCGTAATATTTAAATTCTAAAAATTTAAGTTTTGACGTATAGCTCCCCAATGAAGAGATTATCTATATAAATAAAAGAAATTAAAATAAATAATCATTTATGTTAAATATTAACCTGAAAAAACAACACGGACAAATTCTAAGTATTTATCTACTTTCAATTTTTCACCATATTAATGATATTTCAATTTATCAATACCTCCGCATAAAAATATGTTTAAAATAACTAAATTTTAAAAAGAAAACTGTACCAAAGTTTTTAAAATAATAGGCTTTCTAAAAATTACAATCAAAATGAAAATACAAATTCATGATGTAAAATACGAAAATATTAAACATTTTTCATAGCGTAAAAAGATACAAAAAATATAAAAATGTTTGAAAGAAAATATCAGCAATAATTTTAAAAATATATAAGATAATACAAAATAATAAATAAAATTATTATTTATCTTAATATGCTTATTCGGTATAACCAAAAATATTCAGATTTTTTGTATATAAAGAATAGTATAAATTTTAAATTTTTCCTTCTTTCAATCTACCCTATTTTTATTATATTATTTTATTTCACTTAAACCTGTTTTGTCTTATTTGATTTATGGTACATTTTTTCACTATAATATTAAATATATAAGATAAAATAGTTCTATAAAATTAAATTTTAGAATATATGTAGTTTATCATGTAAAGAATCATTTATAAAACTTAAACTTTTTAAAATTATTTTATCTTAAATTTAAACTTTTGAACAAGATGGTTAGAATATTATGAAGATAACTGAAAACAAAAGGAAGACTTCACATTAATTATGAGGGATTATTGTTGTGAAATTTGTTGATGAATTATAGAACTTTAACCATTTTGTTCCGACTTACGGTTACGTTCAGTTACATTTTGGGAGTTTGGTGGGTGGTTGATTAAGGCATACACAAAAATTATCCCTATTGCTATAATATGTATAATTACTTATGTCGTGTTCTTCCAGGCTTGAACGTCCTTGTTCGACCATGAGCTGCTAGGGCCAAGTTGTGATCAGGCTCGAGCAGGTTTCTTGTTCTTCGACTCGTAGGTAGGGGTGGTAATATCCATCGGGTATCCGATCCATCCGTCCACCCGACCTATATAAATGGGTGAAAATCCAAAATAAACGGGTGAAAAACGGGTGATGGATAAAATGGGTGATGGGTCAGGTCAGGTGTTGGATGAGATTTTTTCACCCATCACCCGACTCATCACCAGTTTACAGTTTTACCCAAATATTTTTTAAAAATTATGATAATACCCTTCGAATTTACTAAATATAACAGTCAAACTCACAATTTTTTATATAAATTACGCTTTGGTCCTAAAAGTTATTATAAATTTACAATCAACCTATAATATTTTCTAAAACATACAACAAAAATGTCACCCGTTTATCACCCAACTCTACGGTTGTCAATTTCGAGTTTTGGGTCGGGTTGACTTCAACCCGAACCCGACCTGCTCATGTTCACCTCACCCGAACCTGAAACGGGTTATGTTATGTCAACCTGAAACTGACCTGATGACCCGAAATCAACCCGAAACCGACCCGGCACCCGAAATCAACTTGAAATTAACCCAAACCCGACCCAAAATCAACCCAAAATTAAAAATATTGTACTATCAATACAAATTCTACACAAAATCACCAAGACAATATAACATAACATATAAAACCTTCAAACATAAATGGTTACATGATTGATATATTTAGGGTTATGTAGCATAACTATAAGAAAATATATTTACTTTTCTTTTTCAAAGATGTTTTCGGGTTGCGGGTTAAAATCGGGTCGGCAGCTCAAACCCAAAACTGACCCGGTTTTTTAGCAACCTAACCCGATCCCGACCCTAAAAAATTCGGGTTGAAAATTACAACCCAAACCCGCGTTTTAGCGTGTCGGTTTCGGGTAAGATTTCGGGTGGTGTCAAAATTGATAGTCCTGCCCAACTCACCCGTTCGGGTTCGGGTGAACCTTAACAGGTGACGGGTCGAGTTCGGGTGGAGCGGGTGAAAACGGATGACGGGTGCGGGTGAAGCTTCACCCAACCCGACCCCGACCCATTACCATCCCCACTCGTAGGTAATTGACCATCTATATAATACTCCCTCCGTTCACAATCTGTCATTTTAGAACTTGCACACTTATTAAGAAAAGTAGGACAATGACGCATGTGCCCCTACTTTTTACTTTTCCATTTAGCTATATTACTTTTATATTGAATGTAGGGGTAAAAGTGGAAGAGAGTGTGTCAAAAAGCTAAAATGACAGATATTTTTGAACAAGTCACCCCTAAAACGACATTAATGAACGGAGGGAGTAATAATATAGATCTCTACGTGACAACTGGACTAACTTAACAGATGTGGGCTGGACTTGAACACTTGGAGCTGAAAGAATCATTAGTCTGATATCAACCTGGACTGTCTCGACGGTCCACTAAGACGACGAGCAGTTGAGAATAGTTACACGTCCTAATAAAAATATTTATGTGTCCTAGGGGTGTTCATAATCAATTAATCGGCTTTTCGGTTAATTGGAAATCAGTTAACTGGATTTTTGGTTAGTCAAAAATTTGATAACCGTAATTGGTTCATTTAGAACCGATTAACCAGGATCGGTTATCCGTCGGTTTTGGTGCAGTTTTACTTGTTTAACGGTTAACCAAATGATACAGATTTATGTGTTTTTTTCTCATAATATTAAACAATGCGCGGTTTTACCGGTTTTGATGTGGTATTAAAATTGTTTACCATCAATTTTGGTAAGATTTTATTGGTTTTAGTATAATTCTAACCATCTACATAATTGTATACTTATTTTTGGTAAATCTAATAATTAACCGTATAGTTTATACTTATACTAAAAAATTAAAAGGCTTAAACAAGTTTTCCGATTAACCGGATTCTCTAAAATCAATAACCAGAACCGAAACTGATAAATTAAACAGTTCGGTTAACCAAACCGGCAAACCACTTCGGTTAACCGAGTTTCCGGTTTCAGTTTTGGTTTGGCGGTTCCAGTTTTCCATGAACACCCCTTGTGTGCCCACTAAAATTGTTAGACCTTCACGTGACATGATTTACTCAGAATTGAGTCATGGGCGGCTCTTAGCCCGTTCAACGAGGATTATGAAACAGGGCCCCCTAATTTTGAGGGGGCAATTTTATTTGTGTCTTTTTGGATTTTTGTTATAAAAAAAATTACATAAGGGTCTAAATTTATTTTAAATGGAACATATTTTAACTTTATGTTTGTGGGCGGCTCTTAGCCCGTTCAGCAAGGACTATGAAACAGGACCCCCTAATTTTGAGGGGCAATTTTATTTGTTTCTTTTTGGATTTTTGTTATAAAAAAAATATATAAGGGTCTACATTTATTTAAATGGAACATATTTTAACTTTGTGTTTGAGGTACATCCAAACATTGTAAATATGATTAATATGAATACATAATTTAGTTTAATAATTTTCTATTTACAAAATTTAATTTTAAAGAACCTCATTTTATTTTGGTACGGGACCTCGAAAATCACCAGACACCTCTGGAATGAGTCATGAGTTTCCTGTTTACCCCACAACACGACATTGACTACCACTTTTTAACTATATTAGTAGGATTATTATAGTAAAATATTAATGTCTTTTGCATTCAAGAAACTTGTACTCTCGAAATATTATCCATTTAGTGACACATAGATTGTACTTAGAGTGGACTAGACTTGTGACAAAAGTCACTAAACCATATAAATCCTTGTTTCACCTTGCTTTCTTTATCCTTAAACACTGAGAATCTTTATTAATGAGTTGACTCAGACAAAATTATAATCTTGCAATCCCATTAAGATGAAGTTATTGTTGCTCTACCCTGTAAAGTAGTAAGAACTAATAGAAAAGGAAATACTAAGATTATGTATCATCAGCTGTCCACGGGCCGGTCCCGGTCTTTGTCTCGGGCTCAACCGGTCCCGGTCCCTAAAGTGAGAGACCGGTCCCAGACCGCTGGTAACCAGTTTCAGTCCTGGTGCCTTTCTCATTTTTTTAGGGACCGCAAGCAGTCATGAGCTGGTCATGGATTGTAACCGGGCTTTTTTTAACGATATGTTTTGTGTAATTTATGGTTAATTAGTAATATTTTAAAGTTATAATAAAAAGAAGACAATATTTTCCAAATATTCTTATGTATTGTAAAAAAACAATTTTTATTCATTTTTGGGCTTGACTTATCTTAAGATTTATAAAATCATAAGATAAGTTGTCTACGTATCCCAAAGGAATCAAAATCCACGTAGTTTTATTATTACAATCTTTAATATGTTACAATTCGACTAGTAGTTCAAATACTAAGTCCTGATTTTCAGGTTCAAAGTTCAACCAATATCTTAATATCACGATCATCACAAACTAAAATTTAATCAAGCACTTCTACGTCATCGCTACCGTCAGTAGCTCCTTGATCTGACTGTTGGAGTTCAACGTCAACCAATCATCTTATTCAAAAGGAGCATATTCTTGATTTTGTCCTTGTGAACGTATCTCAGCAGCGTCCCAATCGTACTTGCATACACACACTTGTTTTGAATTTGGCGTCAAGCTTGATCTTCTATCATCCAACACGCGTTTACCCATGTTGGATGTTGATTCATAAGAAACAGTTGAGGCAGGTTTTGTAAGGATGTATCATGCAATTTGAGCTAAGATTGGAAACTTTGATTGTTGGTCTTCCCGCCACTTGAGAACATCAACAACCTCATCATCATCCAAATTAGAATTCAAATCAAGATAATCATCATAACTGGTGCAGGTAGGGGTGAGCATTCAGTTTGGATAATTCGGATTTATCCGAAATGCAAATTAACTGATTTTTTGGATTTTTAACCGAAATTTGAAACCGAATTTAAAATTTTGGTTATTTGAATATCCAAATTATAATTTAGTTTGAATTTCGGTTATGGCTTTGGAAAATTCAGTTAACCGAATTATCCAAAAAAATTAAAAGAAAATTCCTAATTTTACATTTACTTAATATTTTTAAACTTTTAATACTAAAAAGATTGAACAAACAAAACCCTAAAAATCTAACTTCCTCCCGCAGTGGCGCAGCGCAGACGCAGTCTGCAAGTTTTGAGTTTTCCCCCACACCGCA
Organism: Limonium bicolor; assembly: GCA_023374045.1. NCBI lineage: Eukaryota > Viridiplantae > Streptophyta > Magnoliopsida > Caryophyllales > Plumbaginaceae > Limonium > Limonium bicolor. Next base: position 370,938,392 of record CM041778.1, on the reverse strand, counting down.
TCCGCTTTCTCTTTCCTTCGACAAAAGCTCTAGACTCCATATATAGTAGACACACCTCAGACTCAATCACGCGGCGCCTTGCACGGTGTGCCTCAGTATTTCGGTAGTCCACGGCTCCACGCAAACGCAGGTAGAGATGTAATTTTGAATCTATTTGTATTATGGTCTGCATAACTACATAATTTGATGTGTGGAACTACATTTGTGGTTGCCTGGTTGGTTCATGATTTTTGTTGTTCTATAATCTATTGTTATCTCTGTCATGATGTTGTACGAGCCTGTGACACTTGAATTCCAGATTTCTCCTCATATCCTCATATGCCTATATTCACATTGCCTTTGTTGTTCTCTTTTGTTTTTTTAAATTCAGTTAATTGAAAAACCAAATAAAATTCAATTGTGTGTTTTTTTTTTTAATTTTGGTTAACTGAAATCTGAACGGATGAAAATTTGGATTTCAGTTCGGTTTTCAGTTTTTAATCTGAAAAAATTCGGTTTATGAATAATTCGGAAACGGTTAATTCGGTTTTGGACAAATTTGTATAATTCAGTTTTTAACCGAAATCCAATTTTTTTCATCGGTTAACCGAATTATCCAAATGCTCACCCCTAGGTGCAGGAAGAGCCTGAGCCATAAGTCTTTTGTTTTTAAGAATATTAGTTATCACCAAGTTCACAAACATGGGCATAGAAAGAGGTAGTTTCCCACTACTACTACCACTACCATGTTGACTTGAATCTATATATGGTCTATATTTTTTAGCATAAGTATCATACAAGTCATGAAATACTTTATTAACCTTTGTAACATAGGCATAAACATCAACATTATCTAATAACAATGAGGAGTGGTAATAAGAAAGAAGTGGTCTTAAGCCCTCTAGTTTAACACTAAGATCAAGAATTGCAGCTACGCAATAGATTAAAGGAAACGCAACAAAATAATTTTGCCACTTTGCAATCATGTTTTGAATCATCATGTAAAAATCATAGGTTCTTCCCTTGCATTAAAAAGAGCATGCATGATTGTAATACAACCTTTGACTATAAGATGGACATTGGATTCATAAACCAATGAAAATGTTTTGGTAGCATCACTAAAACATTGCAACATTTTACAAACCTTCATAGCAACAGTCCACAATTCATGAGACAAATAATCAGCTTCACTTGTAACACCTTAGTTATGAATGGTTGTCAATTGTTTGATATTTGTCAGTTTTTACTAATAAATCGTAGGTTGAGTTCCAACATGTAGGAGTGTCTAAACAGAAATGTCTTGCTTTCAAACCTACAATTTTGCACATATTTTGGAAAGTAAACGAGCAAGTGGTGAGACTCTAAGAAAGTGACATACAACTCTAATTGGTTTCAACATAATATTTAAACCATTTAAACCATCTTGGACACATAGGTTCAACACATGAGCACAACATCTAACATGCAAAAAGTCCCCTGAATGTAATAAAGGAATTTCTTTCTTCAAAAGACTAACACAAATAGTGTTGTTTAATGCATTACATAATGAATGTGAACGTAACTTGTCTTGCAATTGAAACACATCTAAAACACCAATAATCTTATTTTTCATATTAAACCTAGTGTGACATTCATCAAAATATCAAAAGTAATAATACGCTTTTGAAACTTCAATGAAAGATCTATCTAATGAGCGGTAACACACATAAAAGATTTATTTGCAATACTACTCTACATATCACTTGTCAAACTAAATCGACCATTATATTTTATTCAAAATTTTCATCAACGTTATTCACTGCTTCTTATATTGTTTAAAAGTTGTACGTTTCGGAGTGTTCATAGGGAGAGGTTCAAAAGCAGGTTGCAAAGAAGAACAAATAAAATGTTAAAAACTAGGACTTTCACCGGTGTTAAATGGAATTTGCTCAGCAATAGTAAATTTAGCTAAAGCATTAATCATTTTTTCCTTGTCATAAACGAATTAACCTGGATTTGTTGACTAATAAACTCTGTTAATTGAGTTTGACCTCACTCCAAAGGTTGCTACTTGGATACTTCATGTGATTTCAAGTGTTGAACATATGTTCTGGTGCCGGTGTTTGAAGACCAATTTAGAGATTTTGATCAAATTGAGCAATTCATTTTGAATTCCTTAGTTTCACCTACTTTTACCAGCCTTCTCACAAAGTAGTGCCAGATCCATGATTTTTTTTTTCTATTTGCTTATTGTGTGGATTCCTCTTCCTCCATATCATCCTTTCGTCCAACAGGTTCATGTTCGGTTGACCAATGAGATGAAAGTTTTAAAATTAAAGCCAAAGTAAGTATCTTGTAAGATACACCATAAACTGAAGTATATGACAACATAATTATTTTTACCAAATAGGGGAGACATTCCAACACCATCATCCATTGTGGTTGATCCATGTCGAGAGTGGCTTCCAGCCAAGGTTGTGAAAACGGCACGGGAGTTCGATACAAACTACTAAGAGTACGTGATACGGAAGTATCAATACGGATAAAACGGGGAATCAGAACGGATGAAATATTATATATTTAAATAACAAAAAAATTATAATAAATATTTACAAGTATGAAATATGTTCCACTTTATACATAAAATTTATTTGTTATTAATACCTTAAAATTGTATATGTATATATTATAAAGTTATCACATTTTTAACCATAAGAATTTTGTAGAAGCTTTGTTGAGTGATATAATATAAGTTACATAAGAGAATTTTAATAAAAATTCACACTGTTACTTAGTAAAAAAAAGAACAAAAAATAGTAGGATAGAAAATTTATTGCTATAGTTGTAATTTTGCCCTCACAAATATTCAATTTATAGTTAATGGTGGTGCTTATATCATAATTTTTTTAAAAGTAAAACTTTATACAAGGTCAACATTATTTTCATTTAGATATTTAATATAAAAAATTCTTCTTCTTTTTACTCCTGTCAAATCGTTGTCTTTAATAGTTTATACTGTATTCTTTAAAAATACGGTAAATACGGAAATACAGGTGATCATACGATCGTACGCTACTACAAGACAAGGTGTTTGACGAGGCGGATTTCATACGGCCGTGTCAATACATTTCATTGCAAAAACGGGCGTAATACGCCGTATAAACGGCCGTACCGTACCGTTTTTTACAACCATGCTTCCAGCATCAAGTGGGGATGACATTTGTTGTTTCAAAATTTTCACCAAAATTAGGATCGGTGATTGGAAATTGAAGTTGTAGATTTCTACTTGTCGGTGCTGAGTCTGCAACTCAGAAGGTGTCGATGGTCTGAGTTCAGAACTGAGGACGAACAGGGAGAGAGAAGGGAAGACCAGAATAGCATAAAGGTAGAACCTTTATTATAATCACGTATAACAATGGTTACACAATCACGTAATGCGAATACCAACCCTCACGTCAAGAACACTATCTTGACATAACTCACACGTAACTTGAGTTCTGAACTCAAGTTACTTACAACGAAATCAGCAGCAAAACTCTCGCTATCTCTCTCTCTCTGATTTTCTCTAAATTTACCCTTACTGTTGTACTCGCAAATTACATTGTATTTCTTATTTTCTCTTTTGCGTAAATCCCCCACCTATGACCTAGGCTTCCTTCCCCTTATATAGATATAGAGACCGTGTGAGAGTTTATCATTTAAGATTTTATCTTTAACAGCTAGATAAAATCTTGTTAAATATTCTATCTTCTTCTCTGTTCGCCAGTTCAAGACTGACGGGCTTCACTTCAGGCTAGTCTTAAAACGGGCTTCAGTATTGAACTGAGTTTGCCGATCAAAATAACATCAACAGAAGTGTTTACTTTCTGGGTCTCCTCGCCTTTTGTGGGTAATAATTGAATGGAGCAAATATCACTAAACACTAGACTACCAAAATTGGAAGGAAGATTGTGAGTTGTATTTTGGGTTGTATTTGTAGAAGAATTTAGATATTAGTCGTTAGAGAAAGCACAAATAAAAAATATTGTTGGAGTCTGAATCCACACCGGTCGCGAACCGGTCTCCATGTATAACGACTACTCTCCTCTCTCTCGTCCTGAATTGACCGTCCTGTTTACTATTTGGACATGTCGTTTGACTTCAATTTTTAACATATAAGATAAATTAATTTTGAAATTTTAAATTTTGCATATGATTCCTTACATCATAAACTATATGTTACAAAATTTAGTTTTATAAAATTATTTTATCTTATATGCTTAATATTGAAGTGGAAAAACGTGCCATAAAGCAAACAGGACGGTCAATTCAGGACGGAGGGAGTATATTTTAAAAAATAGACTAGTTCTCGTCCCTGTTGAATAAAGACTATATTTTAAAAAAATGGACCAGCCCCCCTTATCGGGCTCAATCGAGTCTGACTTCACGTACTCCCAGGTCAGTCCCTGTGCACGCTTTCGGTCTCTTGGAAAATAAAACTGAACCAGTCACTATATTTTGTCGGGCTGATTGTGATCCTTGATTAACGGGCCTGAATTGGTCTTTGACCGAGCTCGGTGTCGGACAGACCCATTCAGTGACCACCTCTAAGGCTCTAACCATTTGGTACAAGTTTTCTTGCTAAGTGAGTATTTTATATGATAAAATTAAACCAGAAGTATTGATTTTATTGAGCTAATGATAATAAACGTTCTTACAAAATCAAAGACTAAGAAAAAAAATAAAATAAAATAATTACCTTTTACCATATTTTACTAATTTATATACTTTTTCCAAAAAACAACGTTTGATCATTTTAATACGTTATTTGATTTCTGTTACAATTTTCTATCATTTTATAAACTTAGTTGTTTAGAGTGTGTTCACCAAGCTATAATAAATAATTATAAATTTTGATATTTTAATAATTTTATAATTCCCATTTATAAATAATAGTAACTCTTTAAATTATTTGTGATTGAAATTTTCTGTACTAGTTGAAACTTCAAATATATATATTTATATTTTATATACTTTTAGAAATAAGCTTAACCGTATATCTTGTATATGTTACTAGTAACTTACTACAATAAATGTAAATAGTAATACCTAATATTTGTTATTTCACAAATTCAGTGCATTACTATTTGAGAAATTTTATGAAATGTCATTGTATTTTTGGCTAATTCATGAAATACCACTAAAAAAGAAAGTCATAAAATACTACGAAAGTAAAATCTATGAAATGTTATTGTAGTCATTGTTCAGATGGAAAAAAGAGAAAAATACCCCTACTAGTTAACAAAATATTTTTAACATTCACAATATGCCCCTAAGTGTTAAAAATCACAAAAATTCACAAAAACTTTAAAATACAATAAATATATACAAAAATTAAAAATTTGAAAAATCATAAAATATTAATACAAATAAATATTTCATTTTTTAAAATTTATTCAGTACCATAAAAAGAAAATTATATTCTAAACAAATAATTTATACCAATTTTTCTAACAATTCGTAGCAATTAAGTACCATAATTTATACTAAATAAGTACCATAATTTTTACCATACATTTTTAATTATTATTTTCTATCAAATTCTATTATTTCTTCAATGTAAATTATGTTATATTTTTTACTTATATTTATAAATTTTAGTTTTAAAAATTTATGTTCTATTTTGCAAACTATATGATCATAATATTTAAAGTTATTGCAAAATATAACTTAAATTTAAAAACTTAAATTTCTAAATATAAGTTGAAAACATAAAATATTCAATTTGAAGACATAATTTAAATTAATAGAAAATAATAACTAAAATGTATGATATTTATTTGGTATAAATTATGGTACTTAATTGGTATAATTTGATAGAAAAATTGGTATAAATTATTTCTTTTGAACATAATATTCTTTATATGGTACTAAATAATTTTTAAAAATGGAATATTTATTTGTTTTAATATTTTCATTTTTTTCAATTTTTATAATTTGTTATTTTTAAAATTTAATATATTATGTAATATTTTTATTGTATGTTTTGGAATTTTTGTGATTTTTTTAACACTTAGGGGCATATTGTGAACTTTAAAAGTACTTTGTTAACTAGTATGGGTATTTTTATATTTTTCCATCTACTCAATAACTATAGTGACATCTTTTATAAAAATATAGTATCATTTTGTGACATTTTTTTATTTCATGAATTAGCCAAAAACTTCTATTTAAGGTGATATTATATGCTCATAAGCGTAATCACAAATGATTAGACCACCGTCAAATGCTTGAAAGAATGACAATGAGACACTTCAATTGACATTATAAACATATATTAACGAATTTTTTTAAAAAGAAAAAACTAGGAAAATTTTATAATACTTCTTGAGGTTTACTTGTTTTCCCATAAACCCTTAAGCTCCTTAAATTACTATATCCTCATGTTTATTGTACTCTACAATATACCCCTCGAAGTGTAACAAATTTTTTTCACAATATACCCCTGCAGTGTACCAGCCACATTTACACTATATACCCCTGTGCAGTGTAATGAATATTTTTTTACGATATACCCCTTCAACCGCAAAGAAATGCCACTTCACTCAAAGCCAAACCAATATGAAGGAACCCGATTTTACTCACAATACCCACTACGATTAACGCAACTACCAACAAGATTGCACCCAACACACCACTAGCTACATTATTCATTTACATTGTAGATTTTCGTAACTTGAATAAACTTGGTTGATGTGCATGAAAAAAGAAAGAAAAAAAAAGAACAGATCCTTTATGTAGCATGATGGTAAAACAACGAGAGTGACAATTATCCCTCAAAATTGCTCTGGGATGAGATAAAGGCTTCCGAGAGATAGACAGGGCGCAAGTGTTCGATTTAAAAATAAGTAGAGAAGACCATACTTCACCAAACACAACTTGTTCAATGTCCGTATATGTAATGATCCGTTTGACCTTAGCTAAACATTTTCTTAAGAGACTGTTAGAGATGTAACCAGTAACTACATATAGAACCAGCAGTATAACACTGACTCACACTCTCTTACACGGTTGAAGGCATCCAGATAAGTCATATGCCCACATATGCGTTAACTTCTTATAAAAAAGATCATAATAAGATTAGCACGTGCGATTTAAGAATATAGAATAACTTAGACACCAATCCAAGAGGTCCTATTTACACTAAAAACCTGGAACAAGAGGTAGGGACCTCCTGATTTCCTTTATAAAGTCAAACATGACAAAAATATTTATCTTCACCAAACTGAAAGCTAATTTGACACTGATCTATATAATTGAACAATGTTTGTGAGACACTACACTTATGTGTTATTTCCATCATTTAAAATCTAAGACTAACTGATATATGGTGCACGAGGATATTATAAAAAAATTAATCGTTACAACATGCAGAGTATATCATAAAAAAAAGTTCATTAGACTGAGTAGGGGTATATCATAAAATGATAATGGATACACCATGCAAAGATATATTATGACTAAATATTTGTTACATTGTACAGAAAATAATTTAGAATAATATATTAAAGTGGTTTGCAAAATTTAAAGTCATATTTTTAAAAGACATAAACTAGACAAATACATTTAAAATTTCCAAAAAAAATACTACTATGTTTTCTTTCTCTAGTGTCCCGTGCCCCTTACCTACACCTCTACGAGTACAACCAATTCAAAATTCTCACTTTAGCCTTCCCTTACTTTCATCTGGACCAGAACACAGTAGGATAATTTAAAAAGTCAAGAAAGAAAACATGGTTGTTTGTCCCATTGCGTCTTTCAGGCTGTCAACCACTAGAAGTGTACTTTCCACCAAGCTTCGTACGTCCGTCCTGCCTCCGTTTAATGGACACAGTATCGTCTTCCCCATTTGATTCTCCCCGATGCCATATTAAATTACTATATTAGTATTTGATTGCCAAAACAGTGACCTAAGATGGCTGTTTCCTTTCCTCGTTCTTTCCGTCCCCGTGCTGTTTACTCGCTACATATATCTAGCGATGTCAACGGGTCGCTTAACCCTTTTTTCAGCTGTAGCACCCGACCTGTTTACCCGTTTTTCACTCGATCCGACCTTGTTTTATCCGTTTTTTTAAGCATATATTTCCCACCCGTTTCATCCATATTTCACCCGTATTTCACCCGCGTTTCACCCATCACCCGTTTTTTTTCTAGCATATATTTTTATTTTGTAACACCTATATAAGCTTAGTTTTTTGCTAAAAAACATCCATATTTGTTATAAGACATACCATATAATGTCAACAACATACTCAAAACATAAAGAATTAACCACAAAATAAGTATTTTTTTAAATATATATATATGTATGCAGGCGACGGTCGCGTGAACAGGTAGGGTGATCGGATTAAAATTTTCACCTGACCCGACCTGTCACCCGAACGTGTTTCACCCGTCACCCGTTTTTCACCCATTTTTTGCGTGATTATCACCCATTTTAGCGGGTCGGATGATCAAATGGACTCCCGTCACCCATTGTCATCCCTACATATATCATCTTGTCCTTCCGCACCTTTGGAACAAAGCGTCAACCCGAAGCACTCGTTGGTTGCTGACGAGACATGTTTAATTATATGATAGTGTTTGTTTTTATATTTTATTCTTTAAATTTATATAAAATATATAATTTTAACTTCTTTATCAATTTAGAAATGATCTCAACAATTTACGATTTTGAAAGATTCATGTCTCTTAAAAATCTACAAACACGTTCTTATCGCAATTATGATCGTTCTTTTCTATCTTTTTTCTCCTCGTTCTTGTCGTCTCCTCGTTCTTGTCGCAATTATGATCGTTCTTCTTATCTTTCTTTTTTCTCCTCTACTCTCTCTCAGTTCAAATTAAACTCAAATTTTTCCAAAATTTTTCGCTACCGGCATTGATGAATAGATCAATGGAATTGAATGATGAAAAACCATTGAAACTTCTCAACATTGTAACCACATGTAACCAACATAACAATCGATCTCTTCAATGTTTTACAAGTACACAATAGATTTTATTACCTCACACTACTTTCATCTTCATCCAATTGACCGCCGGTGAGAACAAAATGTTAATACAATTTCTTTGTTTAAATTTGGATTACTATTTTAAAAAATTCAAGTTTGTATTCAGATACTATGTATTACTTGTTCAAGTTTTAACATACTCTGTTCAAAAGCTACCTCATATTTTTAAATTTAACGTTTATGTTCAAATATAAAATTAGTTGTCTAATCTTTTGAACCATATGTTATTTTTACAATTTGTCCACAAATTTGATACTAGTTGTTCATCCAAAAATTTATCATAAACAATATCAATATAATCATGCCATTATTTCTTTTGCCATTTTTTGAACATCAGTTGCATGTTCATATTAGAAATGCACGTTGTTCTACATTTTAAACCATTTATTCAAAATTTATTTCTTGTTGTTTAAAAATTTGCCTAAATTAAAATTCCAGTCTAGTTGTTCATGGATAGTTATATAATAAAAGAATATTAGTACAAGTTAACAATTTAAAATTGGATTACCGTGTTAAAATTTCAAGATACATGGTAAACTTTTAACACACTTTGTTCAAAAAAGTTTGTTGTTCCTTTTTTTTTTAAACCGTTCATGTTTACAAATATAAAATTAGTTGTTCAATCTTTTGAGCCATATGTTCAACTATTTTTATAAACTGTTCAAAAATGTGATATTAGTTGTTCATCAGAATTTTTATAATAAAACATTATCAATATAAATATACAATTTCTATTTTTCACCATTTTAAATATCAATTACTTGTTCATATTAGCAATACACATTGTTCAACATTTTAAACCATGCGTTCAACATTTTCAACCATCTGTTCAACACTTTCAACCATTTGTTCAACAGTTTAAACAAATATTTATTCAAAAAATTTATCTTATGTTGTTTATGAATTGCTCAGATTAAAATATGAAAACGAAATTCGTACAATTTCCTCTTTAAAAAACAAAAGATTTTTTACTTGACAGTTAATGAGCTCGTTTGGGGAACAGCTTCCAGCAACAGGGACCAACTCTCAATTCTCAAATCAGCAGGATTCCACCAAACACCCAAACCCAAAGGTGATAGCTTCTGCAAAAATCATCAGCAGACAACTTCTCAATTTTCAGCAGCAGGGACCTAACAATTGTTCTCTATTTTTTAAAACTATCAGCAGACGTTCCACCAAACACCAAAACTAACTGCTTCTGCAACCATCAGCATACAAGCTTCTCAATTTCCAGCAGCAGAACCCAACAACAGCCCCCAGCAGCTCTTGTCCCAAACGAACCCAATAATTTTTTAGAATGATTTTTTTTTAAACTTCTAGATTTTCCTCTATAACCAATTCTTCCACTAAATTTTTTAGAATTATTGTTGGAATTTTCAGAATTTTTTTAAGATGAAAATTTTCAGAATTATTTGTTTTAAACTTCGAGATTTTACTCGAAATTTTAGTTTTTTACTTGACAGTAACTAATTTTTTTAGAATGGTTTGTTTTAAAATTTTCGGATTTTGCTGAATGGTTATTAGATTTAATTAATTAAAAATCTAATTTTGAATTATAAAACAGAAAAAGATTTTTTTTAAATATATCAAATCCACATGACACATCCACATTACTTTTTTTTTCTATGTGTACACGGAAACACGATGCTTTGTGTTTCTAGTTGCACAGTAGAATTTACCCCTTTGGAATTGTGAATTGGCCGGTTGATCCAACTTTCGATTAATGAGTCCATTTATGGTCAACTGATTGGGTAATGTAACTGTTTCGTTGGTGTTATTAGAATATGGTAGTTAGGAAACTGAATTTAATTACTTAGTGTTATTTGATTGTTATTATCTGAACTGTATTTGTTAAAAAATATGTTGTAAAAAGTGTTATATTACGTTTTACAAATTTGCTCAATACAATAACGTAAGTTGTTACGTTTTTTATAAGTACTACTACGCATTCCATTAACTAAACACAATAAAAGGTGTAATTAATAACATATCACATAAAATACCTAGTTTATAAAAAAAATTAAACAATTGTTTTAACTCAAAATAACTAAAGTACTCTAATAGATTAATATAAAATAGTATAATATAGATTACTAAGTGTTATAAAACATTTTAAAGTAAAACATAGTATGAACAATAAATTATTGTTTCTTCTAGGTAGTGAATAAATATGAATGTGAGTTTCGACTAAACTAGTGAATTTAGATATTGTGGAAAGTGAATTTTTTTGTGTGTAGACTAGTGTTTATGTGTTGCGTTTCCTCACCATGTGATGTTAGGTGAGTTATAAGTTTGTAATCTTTATCCTTTTGTGATATTAATGAAAAATTTATTTTTTCAATTTATTGTCTAATCTTTTTTACACTTCTTCACATCATGATTAATATATATCTCAACTCAACCGAAAAGGTTGAACTTTATAATCAACATTCAAACAATTCCACTAAACATTAAGAAACCTAAATTTATCAAAATTAATAGATTAATATTAAATAATAATAAACATTACTTATGTTATAAAATATTTTAAAGTAACACATCCATTATTAGTAGAATGATTAATTAATATACGAACATTTAAAAAAAAACAAAAATGATGTGATATATCTGGCACCTAAGCTATTTGGTTCGTAAGTGGAGAAAATAGATCAATAACCTTGGGATCAGTAACCTCATGACATAGTATTAGAGTATGAGACAAAAGATTAAGGGCAATTAATTCAGGAAAAGTTTCACGGTCATCTTCATTCTCTTCACTCACGATTATTTTGGGCGTAGAAGGTCCATAGACGCTCTGCTGCGTCTCTCTTCATTCTCTTCGAGTGTCCGCGCCAGAGATAGATACACTGGAATTGGAAGGAACTGCGTCTTTTGAACACCGGATTGAAGAGGGGGCTGAAAACAATTCATGTGGGAACCGGTAATATATTCGAACTTATCTTTTCATTCTCTTCACTCACGATTATTTTGCAACCCTAACTGGCGAACAAGGAAATACATGTTCTGCTGCGTCTCTCTTCATTCTCTTCGTGTGTCTGCGCCTCCTATCTCTGTAATTTTGCAACCCAAACTGGCTTACAAGGAACATACATGCTCTGCTGCGTCTCTCTTCATTCTCTTCTTATTTTTGTGTCTGCTTCTCTGCAGAAATAAATCAGAAGTGGTACTGCTGCTATTGAAGAGGGGCTGAAAATATTTCTGAATCAGAATCGGTAAAAATACTCGAACTTATGTCTGTAATTTTGCAACCCAAACTGGCGTACAAGGAACATACGTGCTCTGCTGCGTCCCTCTTCATCTGCTTGTTTTCAAGATCTTTTAGGAATACCCATTATGTATAACAAAATGATGTACTTCGCTGGGCATAGCTTGAAAAATTGTTGAGTTTGTTATTTTGTTTCTACATATAGCATCTCACCAATATCTGCCCTTGCGAGAACTTAAGAAATCTGGGATCTCCTATTTTATTTTCTTACGATATTAATGCATATAACAGCCACTTGATTTATTTAATTTCTCACAATAACCGGTCATATGTTTTGCCTTCTATGGGCAAGAGCTTTAGGTCCTTGGATTTTGTGTGCCCTGTACATTTTGAGATGATCAGATGTGCTGGTTGCCATGTAAAGCGGAGGCTTGCTCACTCATATAAATCAGAAGTGCTGGTTGCCTTGAGATAATCAGATTTGAAGTTGTAAAAATAATATAGTTGTTCGGATTGTATTGGATTTCGGTTCGGATCTGGTTCAGGTTATTTGTGGTTTCTTTTGGTTCGTGTGGTTCTGGCTTTCGGTTATTATCAGGTTTCAGTTGAATCTGGTTCAGGTGAATTTGGGTTGTATCAAATTGTGGTTTGGTTTGGTTTCGATCCGAGTTATTTAGGATTTTGGGGTAACATTTTGGGTGAATTATTTGATTTAAATTGGGTTTGGATCAGTTGAATCAGATCAGTGTTTCAGGTTCCGGTTACTTTTGCGAGGTCCAAGTAATCTTAGATAAAGTATTATAGCCGAGTATAAATGTTTAATGAATTAAAACTTAACTGGTTTGTAAATGGTAAAAAGTTAAAGGTTAATGTAACATTAGAATCAAACGTATTATGATTGTCATTTATAAGTTAAGTGTACATATAACATATAACCACATACCATTGAGTTTTTACTAAATTCATGATATATCACTGTGTTTTTTAAATCACTCCGGATAACTCTTAATTTTAACTAACTTTACTAGATAATACTCTACTAATATTCTGTTAACTAATCTGTTAATATCTATGGAAAAAGACTAAAATACTCTTTCTTTGCTATGTTAGAGGTAAATGAGGATATATAAGAGACTCTTGATGATGCAAGTGGATTATTGATGAAACCAAAAACATCTAATTTGTTTCAACTACTGATATAAACTTACACTCTTGTTAAATTGTCCATCTTAATTCCTATGTTATTGATAAATAGATTTATTTTTATTATTTTGTTTTTACTTTTTATGAATGACTTTAAATGAAAAGATTACTGCTGCCTATACATTGAATGTGCGAATAGTTTCAATAAAATCCAAACGCCAAAATTATTTTTTGTACCCAAAATCTTTAAGCTTCATGTTTCATTTCAGTCGTATGCTTGAACTCTGAAACCCTAAATCCCAAAGGCACTCACACACCCAACATCTGTAACAAAAGAGAGGAGGGAGAGAATAAGCAATGCGAACAGTGCGCGGTCGCAGCGTTGGGCCTATGCTAGATTATTGTTGGCACAATTGCTGGTGGCATTCTGGGTTTCTATGTGATGCACCGCATGGAATTAAGCTACAAGGTTTGTCCCTTCTTTCCTTCAATACAAATTTGAATCTTTCTACGCTTTCTCTTCTTCCAATAATCTGGTTAGTTTCTCTTGGTTGTGGTGGTTTATGTGGAGTTCCTATTGCAGAAAAAATGGGATGAAAGGTTGAAACAGTACGAATCTGATAAGATGAGGGAGAAACTGCAACACGAAAGCGGAGAAGTCGGGGAAGCAATGTAAGTTGAGCCAGATTGTTGGTAAGAGTTATGGATAATTCGATCATCAATTCAGACTTCAAGTGCTGTCCTTGGACTACTGACTGACTCTTATCTAATCATCTTTACATTGAGGGGAGTTGTAGTTTCCAACAGGAGTGATTTGTTTCTGCCATTTTGAACTTAGGATACCATCACAGTAGCCAAAATTTTGTCGGTGGGAGTCTCTCTTTCTTTTGGGAGCTAAAAAATGGTTGGTTGAAATGTCTTGATGTACTCTGCATTATGGTCTTGCAGTATGAAATTTCATTGATAAGTTTTGGTTGTTTGCATACTGATGGGGTTCCATTGTGCTTTCCTCTGCTTGACGGATTGAGGAAACAGATGTATCCACTGTTGGTGTTTCTGTTTCCCATTTTTGTTTGTTTCATCGTCATGATGATGTGGGTGGATTATTGATGAATTCCAACAATCTAATGACACAAATGTATGGATGACTCACACCCCAACTACTGATATAGATTGAGTATGTTATTTGGTTTCAATATTTTTAACATATACTATAAATTAATTTTATAAACAAAGTTTTGTAATTGATTCTTTACTTGATAGATTGCATACTGCATAACTATATGAAGTAAGTAGTAGTTTTATCTTTATATGTTTAATGTTGAAGTAGAAAAATGTGTAACAAGTAAATAAGACGGGTTAAAATGAGATGATTAGGTCTAATATTCCCTTCTACAGTTTAGATGTGAATTTCTTCTTATGTTGCCTTAACTTTTCACTTTAATTACCTACTCCCTCTGTCCTGAATTGATCGTCCTGTTTGTTTTATGACACGTTTTTCCACTTCAATATTAAGCATATAAGATAAAATAATTTTATAAACTAAATTTTGTAACATATAGTTATCATGTAAGGAATCATATGTAAAACTTAAATTTTAAAATTAATTTATCTTATATGTTAAAAATTAAAGTCAAACGACATGTCCAAATAATAAACAGGACAGTCAATTCAGGACGGAGGGAGTATGATTTAGCCCGAGAGGAAAAGTGTAATACTTTTTGTGGGGTGAAACTAATTAGAAGATTAAGGCTAATATAATTTAGCATATATATACGGCCGCATATTACAAACAAATTCTCAGTGAATTTAAGATGATCTGAAGTAGAGGACCAGTCTGTCTTTGTTAGTGGTGGTGGGCGAAAGAAGCAAATAGAAGGATGGAGGGCACAAAAGTGGTTGAGTTGAGTGACTGATGTGATCTGCAATGCTGGCCCATATGATCTCAACCATCAACACAAATACAAAAACGACTGGTGTACTCTGTTTCAAAGGTCCATCTCTTCCCTTTTTCTGTAACTTTTTGATAGTGGAGTTTTGTTTCCATCTTTTCTCTGCCATAAGTCAAGGTAGAAGGAAAAAATGGTCCAAAGGAAAAGAAAAAGTAGACATGGAAATGACGACCTACCCCATAAGTATCATTTACTGATACTTTATCTGAAATCCACGATTTGGTCAAACCTAGCATGACATCGTCTGCGGCTGCAATTTGCATGCGTAAAGAGGCTGACTGCTTTTAGGTTTTAATTTTATCTTGAAGTTGTGAAGGATATCACTAGGGTGATTAATAACAGGTGGGCCGGTGTGTTTGGGCTAGGCTAGCGTACATAAAAGACTCGTATTCCTTGGGCATGAAGATGTCTCATGCATCAATTTGCTGGGCTTGTGCATGCCCAACACATAGAGACCTTTATACTGATAAGTTGGTCATCGGCTGTTACTTGTTCACAAATAAATTCCTTTACTATCTTATTACACATTTGGTTGGCAAGTTTGACTAATCGGAGGTTCAAATCCTATTCGGGGAGAATTCCTGGTTTTGGTTTCGCTACGTCCCTAGTGAACCCTGTCCTCCGGGGTTTTTGAACTATATCAGAATCATGGGAAGTTGAATATTAGTTTTTATTCTTCACTCTCGTATAGGTGAATTTGGTTCGCTCAATTCTTTGAAAGAATGGTACACTGAGAATGAATGGGAAGAGTAGACCTGGTAATTTGGGTCGATGGATAGGGTTGGTATCAATCCTAATCCAACCCATTTGAAATATCATCAACCCAATCAATTTGAAATATCATCAACCCAACCCTAAAATGAATGGGTTTAGAGAAATCATGACCCCAACCCAACCCGTTTAAAACCTTCACACAACCCAACTCACGCAACCCATTTTTTAAGCATGCAATAATTTGGATGGATTAAGAGTGGAAATTAATTAAAAAAAAAATCCAAAACATTCGGTGTTAGTTGGCACATTAATTAGCATGAAACAAAGAAGAGAGGTAATCTTGATTGATCGATCCAAACGAATTCTGTTATGTGAAAAATTTAAGTACTCCACCAATTTCCTATGAATAGAATAACTCGTACTTTTTCCATAAGTTTATTTTTATCAATCTGAGCCTAAAGCTCTACCACTGTTGGAAAGGAATTCTATCTAGATATGCATATGATCCTAGTACCCTTAATAAAAAGGGGAATAAAAATAAAAATCTTTATTATGTATTAGAGAAATATGCTAAAGATAAATCTTCTAACGTTAGAAATAGTTTATAAATTAACAGCTCAAAGCCTCAAACTATGATTGAGTTTTAAAATAATTACACCTATTTAAACGGAGGGCTCATGTGGAAAGCACAATCACAATCATCTAATCATTACCAACAGTTGATGAACTTTTATGCATCACACTATCTGCATTGCTAGCTTCAAAATTCACTAAAAGGTCTATAATCAAGATCTTACTTACAAAAGAATATATCACCTACTTTTGTTCACCCGTCTTGATAATCTAAACATACCAATGTTCTCAAGAATATAATTGCAATGAGAATAAGAAAAATAAACCTGGGTGCAGATAAAGAACGACATAGACATGAACACAGTGTAGGAAAAAAAGATGGATGTGAGTCTGAAAGACGAGAGCATTAGGGTTTTCAACATTATGTTATGGTCTGGTTGGACCCTTTGTTTGAAATGCAACTGGTTGAGCCATCTGTTTAGTTAAGATTGTGTGATATTATTGAAGATTGGATAGTCCAACCCCAACTGGGCTTAAGGCTAAGGTATATTGATTGAAATGAAATATATATATATATATATATATATATATATATATATATATATATGTGAATAATATTTTATTTTTTTTTATTACTAATAAATATTTCGAGTTTCGGGTGGGTATGGGTTTAGATCTCTATTCTAACTCAACCCACAAAATTAGTTTATTACCGGGTCATAATCAAGATCCTAACCCATAAAAATATGGATTGGGTTCGGGTTAGGTTTCAGATTGGATCAAAATTGCTAGGTCTAAGGAAGACTGCTTAAGAAGTATTTCCATGAAATACGTCCAGACAACACTTTAAATTTGCCACCATCATTTGGACATCATCAACATTGACAAGTAGGAGTGAAAAAGAAGGCAATAGGACACTATCGAAGCCAAAGCAAAGAAGAGATGATCTACTTTCATGCTATGCTTTTTGTCCAATTCTGGGAACTGGTAAGAACCGGTACGATGGAGAGAAGAACCTATATGATTAGTTTCGGGAAATTTCCAAACGAACATTTCAACGAAATCTTTCAATTTCTTATTTTACTATGTTCGACTCTATGTATTCCTCTATCCGTAGAGTACATTGAATGTACAGAAATGGCTTAACAGAGTTTCTGTTATTATCGTATTAACAGCCTCTAGGCCTTTCGCTACGCCCCTGGGCTTGACCGGAATGACAGGACTCTTACCGTACTGTGCTAAAGGAATGCTTTCTATCTTCCAAACGGGGAATTCTCTTTCTCGACTTGCAACTGACTTTTTCAGCCAATCCAGCAGCCAATAACAGAAGCGGCCGAATCAGTGGATTCATGAGAAGTTCCTCGCACAAAAAAAAGACCTGATGTGGTTGGTCCATAGGTGTTCCCGAAGGGAAATCTCATATGGCACAGCGAGAAAAGCCCTTGATATGTTGTCAAGCTGTTCGTCCTTATTGAAAACGAAAGCGCACACGTCAAAGTAGTGGATCAAGGCGCCGTCTCCCTCAAATACTTTTGATGTTATTTTCCGTACATATTTCGATATGCTATTATGGATCCGTACCCCTTGGCAAAAGATCGATAAACCTTTTTGGAAATCAAGATCACTGATCACCACGTCTGTATTGAAACGTTTTCTCCATCGACTTTCTTTTCAACCCCAAGTCCAAATAGGAATGATTCACTAGTAGAAAAAAGGCCTATTTCGGCGGTTCCAATGGGCCTATTTCGGCGGTTGTGAACCGCCGAAATGAGCACCGCCGAAATGGGTGAGCACCTATTTCGGCGTTGTAAACCGCCGAACTAGATGTACCTATCTCGGCGGTTCTTAGAGAACAACCGCCGAGATAGGCCCTGGGATTGACCGTGTGTGAGATTGACCATGAGTCTATCTCGGCGGTTCTTAGAGAACAACCGCCGAGATAGACCCATGGTCAATCTCACACACGGTCAATCCAGGGCCTATCTTCTGCGTTGTTCTCTAAGAACCGCCGAGATAGGTATATTTTTTTTTGTTTTTTTTTTCCATCCCAGCTTATATATATATATTCACCACATTTGTTCATTCAGACCTGTAATAATGCTTCATCCATACAGGGAGCTCCAGCACACATTTAAAAAGTTATAAAAGCTCCCAATTAAATACCAACGACGCACCCACAATTTGAGAGTTAACAAACCAATGCAATTACACTTACTTTCACACTTTCAATACAAAAAAAACACCATTACAATTCAAATCTACCATTACAACCATCCACATTGTACTGAGTTATATTTACATACTCGAAAAAGTTAGCAAAACATCTTCATGATCATCAATTCATTAACTTGTGCAGACGAACTCCGACCATTCCTCAAGCATCTCAACATTTGAGCATCATCATACTGACCATCTTTGAACACTTTTCGTAAGCCTTGAAAAAAAATGAACATTATCTAAAACGTACAAGTCTAACAACATGTAAAGAGCATAACTGAAACTTTCAAAGAATGTTACCATGTCTAACTAACGAGTGCTCTGTAAAAGGTTCGCCGCTCCTACTATGTCACTCATGAATCTCATGACATAGTACCACATTCTGACCCCCAGGCTGCATCGGACACTATACAAACACACATATTGACAGTTATAAACAAGTTTAAACATTATCACACAAATTTATCAATTAATAGAGTACCTTGACAGTGTTCCAGGGATGTTATCTTCATTGTTATACCCTGGAGTCTTAATGCAGCTTTCATGGAACTATATACATCAGCAATATATATAGTTTTAAGCATCAGTAGCAAATTATGAAACAGTTATGTTATGTAAAATAATTGTGTTTTTTATGAACGATAACACTAATTACCCCAGTATTGCGGTGACGATCTTCGGTCTCTTGGCACCCGCACCCCATTGAGTCAAATTGCAAGATTCGTGGGTGCTTCCCCATCACCAGCACAAGCATGACCAATGCCGACTGTCCACAAATTACACAATGTGTTGAAATCATTAAGCAACTAACACAAACTATATGTTTTAGATAATACTAATAGAAATAGTCAAATATCATACCCTGAATGATATGGCAGCATAATAAATGACTTTTTCGAACATTCATAGAGGGCATTCGTCATATATTGCATAAGGCCTTGCGGATCACTTGTCATCTGGACTTCAGTGCACACAGCAGGACACAGGAATCCAAATCTTTGATCTTGATAGACATTGATCGCCTTATCATGCACCCACCTATGAGGCAATATCATTAGTCATTAACTTATATTCAAACATCTAATTCATCACCAATTAATGAATTCAAATATAAAAGGTAGAAGTCACTCACATGGCGGCCGACTTGATAATCGACACATTCAACCAATCCCTCTTGAAGCACTCCTCGAAGTCGGACATATACATCTCAAATCGATGTATATCTTCTCCTTGAACTATATAGTGAAATATCCGCTCGGGATCTTCCACAATGAGGGAATCACTATCCGGTGGTAGCACCAACAACGAGGAATGCAGAATCTGCATATTGGTCGACAAGCCGGCCAATATTCTCTTCTCCACCAAGCAGGTCTAAGCACAAAATTTGTGGATGCCTTTGATTGCACAGGTGTGCAATTCTTTTTTCCTTTGCCCTTATCAGTCTTCGGTGGGGTCATATCCTATGATATTAGTCTAATTAAGTATATGGATGCAAGGTGGTACACCAATAGTTTTATAGCAACGGTTAAGAGTAATACCTGCCCAGGGAGTCTGACCAATCGTGCAGGCCACTGCACTGTCGCAGTTTTGTGCAGAACGCACGGTGGTCTTTGTGGGACCGGCACCGGTAAACCGACGTCAGCATGCTCTGCACCAAATTCTTCTACAAGCACTCGTGCATGTAAGAGGATCATCATTCCTCTGTGAGGTCCAGGTGCCCTGGGTGAGCTGAGAGCTTAAAGTCACCCTAATATACACACAAATACAGTTATTACTTTTAACATAGTTCTATACAAAGGAAATGAACAGTTTGACTGAAATGAAATGATATCACTTACCATTTTGAGCCTAACTGCTCTCGTGGCTTCATCATATTGAGGATTTTCGGGAGTAGAGGTTCTTCGGAGATTGGCTTAACTCCCACACATTTCATTTTCTGCCACTGGCATCCAATGAGCCATCCGTGGGCAGATATCCCTTTTGCTCCCATTCTGGTACCCTTTGAGCAATACTTTTTCCACCTAAGTGGTGAGGGTACAGATTCTTCTTAGCATTTGCTTGTTGTTTCGCACGGAGAGCCTGCATAAATTAATGGGATCATGTTAAGTGAAATTGAACACAAAAAAACATAAGAAATTAAGATTAATTTATGTATGTATGACAATAAAGTGCACCTGGAACTCAGGTGTGTGACGCCTCTCAACAAATTGTAGCCATTGCTCTTCTGTTATGCCCTCGTAAACCTCCCATGGTGGTCTCACACCATCTCACATGATCTGGCTCATCTGGATCTTCTGGAGTAGGCATCTTGTAGATGTACTTGTCAGCCAACTTATTCTTGTGGTCCCGGAACTGTTTCGACATCGCTGATAGCACATCGTTTTTAAGTGCGGGATCCACGGAGAAACGAGACTACGTACATGATCATTCAGTTAGTAAAGTAAACATAAATGTTCTATTATTTCACAAAAGATCATAGTAATAATGTGAGATTTACCTGAAGACGCTGAAACATAGTATCCTTCAATGATTGAGGCACTTGCTTCCAGGTGTGGTTTATGTCGCAATATGACTTCACCAAATGGCTACCGTAAGCGGTGAAGTCATTCTTCCAATTTCCATGGGGCTGGTTGAATTGATTGAAGTCGACCGGTTTTGTAGGAGGGCCCTTGTTAGCCTTCAGCCCACGTGTTGCACCTCTCTTCTTCTGCTTCTTCGCCTCTGTGGCACACCACCGACTCTCTCTTCGGTCTGCTGTGAAGGGCCAGCCTCAGTCTCGTGTACTGCTAACTGGTCCTTCTTCTTCTTTCCTCCTCTCGTGACCCGCTTACTTGGTCTATTCGGCTGTGGCTCAGGTTCTCCAGTCGAGATAAGCCGTCCAATGGGGTCATCCATAGGGTGATCATCCACTGCAAAAAAAAATCATAAAGCATTTTCATCAGTTAAACTCATAACATAAATACTATGATGCATAACAATAACAGTTAAGAGATATTACAGTCTACATTCTACTAACAACATTACCTGACACGTACAAAAACATAAATCATTTCATATTTTCTACCCAACACCCCTCATCATGGTCTGATCGTGCGTAGAGCAAATCGTTTTCGGTATCATCAATCGAATCCGTTAATCCAGTAGGAAACAAGGATGTTTCCTCTACAGTCCCATTTTCATCGTTATCCTCATTTTCATTTTCCATTACAACCGGCCTTCTTCCTGGAAGAACAACAGACCATCTGCAGTCTTTCGGATCCTCAACATACCACACTTGCTCGCAATCCTTTCCCAGAACAAATTGATCATCATTATAACCGTGTAACCGTGAAAGATCAACCATGGTAAGCCCTCCATCATTTTGGTACCCGCGTCGGTTGTCCACCCACTTGCACCGGAACAACAGAAAGGAATCAATGTCATAGTCTAGTTCCCAGATGTCCTCGATGACACCATAATACCAATTACTAACTGTTTGAGATCGGTTACCGCTGTGGTACTCAGTGGCAGCAGCTTCAATTTTTACCCCACTATTCTGGTTTATCGATTTGGCATCTTGGCGTGCAGTGTAGTATGTATACCCACTAATATCATACCCCTCAAAAGATGTAATATTAGTTTCAGGTCCGATTGCCAACATCTGATCTCTTTCGCTTACAGCTTCTGGATCTGATGATGCTAATGTCAACACATCTTTGAACCATTGGATAAAAACTCGGTTTTGTTTCTTTTGTCAGCCAAACGTGGTTTTTCAAAGGATTTTGATGCCTTAACTCAACCATATGGGTTTCCAAATAAGGTTCACAACCTCAAGATGTTGTAAGACAAACAAATGTGCTTGATGATAAGTAGACGCGAAACTTGCACGATCTTTCTACCAATAACACCTTTACCCTTAAACCTGCCATAGTGTCGTGGTTTTGGGATACCAATAGACTCTGCCTCACTCAAATAATCGGTCACAAACTCCGTGACTTCCTCAGTCACTGTTGCTTCAACAATGCTCCCCTCTGGTCGATACCTATTCTTCATTCTACTTTTCAGAATACCCATGTACCGTTCAAAAGGGTACATGTACCGTAAGTATACCGGACCGCAGACTGTATCTCTCGAACGATGTGCACAATTAGATGTACCATTATATCAAAGAAAGATGGTGGGAAATACATCTCAAGTTGACATAAAGTGATAACAATTTCACGTTGTAGATCATCTAGAGAGGTTACGTCAATTGCCTTGGAGCACACAGCGCGTTGAAAAAGAAACATAACCGAGTTAAAGCATTTCTGACATCAGATGGCAATATCCCTCGAATTGCGACCGGAAGAAGATGTAACATCAGTACATGATAATCGTGAGATTTCATGCCTAAAAGTTTTAAATCCTTCATCGATACAATGTTCTTCCAGTTTGAAGAGTATCCAGACGGTACTTTTACCGAGTACAGACATTTGCAGAAACTAATCTTTTCAGCCTTTGAGAGCGTGTAGCATGCAGGAGGTAGGTAGATTCGTTTCCCATTCTCTTGTGGGTGTAACTCCTTTCGTATACCCATGGTTTGCATGTCCTTTCTGATTTTCAATCCGTCTTTTGTTTTGCCGGGTATATTGAGTAAAGTCCCACTCACTCCTCACCAACGTTCTTCACAATGTGCATGATGTCTAAGCAGTGCCTCACAAAAAGATGACGCCAATAAGGTAGTTCCCAAAATATAGAACACTTTTTCCAAATGTTTTTTCGCCGGTTTTGATGTGTTTCCAAATACATTTACAATGTCCTTAACCTTTTCGTACACTTCCTCAGAGGTCAGAGGTAGACGGGCCACACGAGTTTCGGCTTGACCATTGAACAACTTTCTCTTCGTTACTCGATAGGGTGATCTTCGGGAGAAGACGTCGATACACTATAAACATCTTCCCACAATGTTTTAAATGGTCCGAACAAGTGTCTTCCTCGCATATGGGACATGCAAATGTTCCTTTAACCCGTGTAACCGGACAAGTTCCCATACGCAGGGAAGTCATTGACGGTACAGAACAACAAAGCCTTGAGCGTGAAATTCCTCTTGCATAAGCATCATATACCACGTTCCCCCCCTCTTCCACAATAGCTTCAGATCGTCGATCAGAGGGGCAAGGTACACATCAATGCTGCTATTACCGGCTGCTTGGGACCAGATATCAGGAGCGATAACATGATGTACTTTCGTTTCATACACAACCATGAGGGCAATTGTAGATCACTAGCAGAACAGGCCATGTACTGTGTTGACTACTCAATGTGCCGTACGGGTTCATTCCATCAGTACATAACCCAAGCCTCAGATTCCTATCTTCATGTCCGAAATGTTCTTTGAACCGTCTATTGATGTTTCTCCACTGAGGCCCATCTGCTGGATGTCTTAGCTTCTCATCACTCTTTCTACCCTCCGCATGCCATCGTAAGTTCTTGGCATCTTTCGGATTCGCAAACAACCGTTTGAATCTGGGTATAATCGGCAAATACCAAACAAGTTTTGCTGGAGGGCTTTTTTTCTGAACGGAGGAGTACTCACCATCTTTATGCTTATACCGGGACAACGAACATTTCGGGCAATTGTCCAGATGTTCGTATTCACCCCTGTACACCACACAGTTGTTTGGACACGCGTGAATTTTTTTGTACTCTACTCCCATTGGACACACCCATTCTTTGCCTCATACGTGGTCGTAGGGAGACCGTTCTCATCCGGTAGCATATCATGAATCAGCTCGAGGAATGCCGTGAAACCTTTGTCACTCAATCCATATCTTCCCTTTAGGTTGAACAAATTCAATATAGCTGTCAATTTCGTGTACTTAGTGCAAGTAGGATACAACGCCGTTTTGGATGCGTCCAACAACCTTTGATACTCATCCGGCCGGTCGACAAAGTTATCCTCAACGTTACCAAGCATCTCGTCTATTTGTTCATCATGATAAGTCGACTCACTGTCAACATTGACTCCGAAGCGCTTGGGAGTTCTGACTCGTTAGTAGTATTGAATGTCTGCTCGGTTATTGAGTTACACCGATCGTGACTGTAGGAAGATGAAGCATCATCTTCAACACGTTCTCCTGAAAATCCATTTTGTATAATGTGGCATGAAACCACGGGTCTTCACATGGAGTTGTACGAGGTTGATGCTTGAATAATGTCTAACCACACCACAATCAACACAAGGACATGGAATTTTCTCCGCCTTTGTCCTGTCCTTGTGTTGCACTGCAGCTTTGCAAAACTCTTTCACATTTTGTCAAAATGTTCGCCTCTATCACCATACATCCAGTCACGCTCCATACTACATGTGCAACAGATCACAGGTGTGAGTTAGATCCTTTGTAGAATATGGCCTATATTAAGTTGCACATGTTTATTTCCTAATGGAGCATGACTGGGATGATTGACAATTAGTCTAGCCTAACTCTAAGGTTGCAAACACAAAAAAAACTACCATTTTAAATTTAAGAAATTGTTGCACTTCTAAAACAGAAACCGGTGTTTAAACAATATTACGAATACTTTTTCTACAAAAAATTTGGCATGACCTTTGCATAATTGTACACATCCCGTGCTTATTATTCAGCACTCACCAAAGTCATCACAACCACAAACATTC
The DNA here is from genome assembly GCA_023374045.1 of Limonium bicolor. NCBI lineage: Eukaryota > Viridiplantae > Streptophyta > Magnoliopsida > Caryophyllales > Plumbaginaceae > Limonium > Limonium bicolor. The sequence continues at coordinate 370,912,943 of CM041778.1, read as the reverse complement.
CAACAATGGCAGCAACCAACAATTAAAATAATCAATTCTTTACTAGCTAACTGAAAACCAATTGCAAATTCAGATCATCAAATCAACGCTTTCAATTCTCCACAAACTATATGTTCAAACCGGTTTAGAGATTAACAAAAATCGAGAGTTAAAATACGTACTTGTTTTTTAGGATTTATGGACAGGGGAGACTGGTGCCTGAGAGGTAGGCTTCTGTGCGAGAGATGCACAAAAAATAAATTACAAAAGAAATGCATCAACAAATATGGAATGAAGCTAAATTATGTACTAGCAATTATATTAAATACATAATTGCATTTATTAAACAAAAAATAAGGTTTAGTTACTTACTTGTGCACAGAGGAGGAAAGTGCAACAGTACTGGAAGAAGGCGGGAAACAAGAGAGGTGATTCACGGACTTGAATGTAGTGAGACCTGATAAAAAAAATTAGATATTGTTAGACATATACACATACATCAAACAATATTAATTACGAAGAGAATTTACAAAAAAATCGGCATGACTTTTGCATAATTTTATCTATCCCATGCTTATTATTAAGCATTCACCAATCATTCAACAACACAAATTTCCATCACAAATCAAACTAATACAAAATTTATCTATCAAACCAAATTTAATAATTTGTGGAAATCAAGGACACAACAATGCTTATTATTAAGCATTCACCAATCATTCAACAACACAAATTTCCATCACAAATCAAACTAATACAAAATTTATCTATCAAACCAAATTTTAATAATTTGTGGAAATCAAGGACACAACCATGCTTATTATTAAGCATTCACCAATCATTCAACAACACAAATTTCTATCATAAACCACACTAATATATACCAAATTTATTCATCAAACCAAATTCCAATAATTTGTGGAATCAAATACAAAGTACAAAAGAAAAAATGATAAGTTAGATTATATTACCGTTCTTCCACTCCGCTTTCAATCTACCGTGCAATGACTGAGGAGTTTGTTACCCTTCTCTGTAGATAGAATACAAACTCATTAGTGTACGTATGTTAATTGTTTGTAATTAGGATTGCAAAATTATATATAATGAGCTAAAAAGATGAAGATGTAGGTTGAGTATATTACGGGTTCACAAATGAAAGGTATTCAGCCCCGTACGACTTCAATCCGGTGAACCCATTTAGTGATTTCCCTCTACAAATACAACCATGCTTATTATTAAGCATTCACCAATTATTCAACAACACAAATTCCCATCATAAACCAAACTAATATATACCAATTTATTCCTTATTTGTAGTTACGTTAATTGAAAATTTACAGCGAGTGAAGAGAATGAAGAGATAAGTTAAAGTATATTACCGGTTCCTAAAGGAATTGTTTTTCAGCCCCTCTTCTCAATCGGGCATGCGAGACGTGTAGCAGTACCAATCTCTACAGAGGCAACGCAAACGCAAAATAAGTATCAATTGAGGGCGCAACACTATATTGCTAACAACACGACTTTGTTTACATCTTTATCAACCACATTCGTTCGATATATCAATTATTTCTTGGGCGGGGCGTTGGCTCCGATGATGAAGCTATTTTTCTTTTAAAAAACCTTTCCATATCAAACCTATAGAAATAAATGTACTAATTTTATTAATTATACCATATCTATTAATTGTATTTCAGTTCAACAAATGTAAGATATATTAAATTGTTACTAACAATTACTTAACAAGTTTTTTAATAAATAGTTAAACTATTGAATACCTAAATATAAAGTACAGATCTCTATTGCTCCGTAACAATTAATGTGTTAAATTAATAAATAAATTAGTTAATTATAACAATAAGTAAAACGTTAGGCAATTTTCTTTTCCATATGTGTCAACAAACACAGTACGCACCCAAGTCGGTCCGCCCTGCCTAACTATACTTAAAAAAGGGCAAAAAACAGTAAAAATATTCACTCAGACATTTCATCAAACACTTTGTGTTCATACATAATTTGATTAGTTTAGAAACCAAATCTTTCAAAGATTTGACACCCACAATAAATATCAGCATCAACAATCATAATGTGACACAAATCTACCAATTTTAACAACAAATTTGTAATTATTTAGTCAAAACCGAATTGGAATTGTGTTTACCGAATTGGAGGTGCGGTTCTTGGTTGCAGCAACAACCTCCGATGACGACCACGCACGACCGGCGACGGCGCGACGACGGCGAAGGCGAGAGGAGGGCGACGGACGTCGGAGCGGCGGTGGTGTGGTGGCTGTCGAGATTGGTACTGAAATCGCCCGTTTACAGAGAAGAGAAGAGGGGTTAGGGTTCTAACAGCGTAACGGAGTCGGGGCTGGGTGGGGGTGTTATTAAGCGACCTATTTCGGCGGTTGTTACTAAAAACCGCCGAAATAGGTCCTCCGTAATTTTTTAATTAAAAAATAACCTCTATTTCGGCGGTTCCTAGTAGCAACCGCCGAAATAGACTACCAAACATCTATTTCGGCGGTTGTTACTAGGAACCGCCGAAATAGATGTTATTTGTTTAATTAATAAAATTACGGAGGACCTATCTCGGCGGTTACTTGTACAACCGCCGAGATAGGGGCGCCGAAATAGGTCGTTTTTGTACTAGTGATTCGTGATCGCTGTCGGCAAAGACGTTAAATTTCTATTTCCACACCAGAATAAATAGAGTTTTCCGAAAAACCTGCTAGTGGAGGATCCATACAATCCAACATTATGTAGATCATTTTATTTTTCGTTACAGTAAAACTATAGTTTAGCTTACGAGTAATCTTAAGAGAAAGCTCAAACTATGGAAAACTACAGTTATCTGTAAAGCAAAATAGAAAGTTTTTTGTTCGGTTATAAAAAAAATCCCCATATATGTGTATAACTACGTACATTATAGACCAACAAATGTAAGACCAGCGAGACCAGGATGAGCAAAAGATTAAAACTGATATCCGTTAACTAGAATCTAAAATAAAGTACGGTGTTCATTATAACCGAATTATTGAATTTAATACTAATATCCGTTTTAACCGATAACTGTTTAACCGATAACTATTTTTTATGTTACATTAATAACCGTTAACCGCCCGATAACCGAAATTTCTGAAATAACCGAAATACCTGAACTTCCGAAAATAACTGTAATAACCGAACTTTCAAAAATAAAAGAACTTGCCTAGAATAACAGAAAAAACCAAAGTTTTTTAATTAACCAAAATTAAAACATAAATCTAATTGAGTGAATAATAAAATGTTAGATAAAATTATAGGGTTTAGAAAAAAAATAAAAAAAAAATTTTTTTTTATAAAAAATTCTGTTATTACGGATAACCGAAGTTTCGATTTAATATCCGTTAATCGAACCGTACTTTATTATGGATAACCGTTTTTAACTGAAATAACCTAACTTTCATTAAACTGTTAAAAAATACGGTAATCAAATCTGAAAAAAAGAATGATTATTTCAGTTATCCGAAATAACTACCCTGTTTGCGCACCCTAAACGAGACTCATGATTGATTTAACGTAGGTTTGTGAGAAATTTTTTGGAATGGTAAATATGTACTAGAAGTGATAAAGTTACCAGTAATGACAAGAGAACAATGTAGTAATGAAAGCTGCGTTGATGACATGTACAGACTAAAAAGTAAATACAAGCAATATATATAACACTTGTTGCTATTTGTTTGTGGTCAACCTTCAAATACAGCTGTTTGAATAAAGTAGAGAAGAAATAAGGAATGACATTGAAATTAATATTAGACATCAAAACAATTTCAACAATAACTATTTCAATAAATAGAAGAAATTATAGAATCCACATAAAAATTAATAGCAAAAACTGGCAAAAACCAAAAACGTCTACAATCGGACTTATGACTTATTTGCGTGCTCCATATTGAATTGTGCTGCCTTTTGTTGCGCAAATGACATAAAGTTTTTTTTAAGTAAATTACTTAGAACCCCCTTGAGGATTTAGGATATTACATTAACCTCCTTGTGTTTATCATAATTACTGGTAACCAACTCGAGGTTAAGGTATCTTTGACTACGAGTCCCCGAACTATAACTCTGTTATCAGGAAGTTAACTATGTGTTAACCTATCAGCTTAATCATATTAATAAGGTCATGCTAGACAAAAACACTACTTAATATGCATTGTTATTTTCCTAAAATGCCAACCCTTCCTTGAAAATGCATCTAAGGTGGGATGAGAGAGAGTTAGACGATGTTTTGATCACAGAGTTATAGTTCGGGCGCTCATAGTCAAAGATACCTTAGACTTGAGGTGGTTGCCAATAATTATGATAAATACATGGAGATTAACTGTAATATCCCAAATCCTAAGGGGTTCGGAGTAATTTACTCTTTTTTTCAATAAAAAATGCACTGAAAACGCCTTCTTTAGGGAATTGCGCCTTGGAAGTTTTTTTTGGCTAGAAATTTTTGAATGGGTTTTTTTTATTACTTTAGCTTAATTATTTCAAAATTATGGGTGTTTAATTCATGTACTAGAAAATTTGTAAAAGTTTTTTAATAAACATGAGATTTTTCCAATTGGATATTTCTGGGTTTCATGGGAATTCTTCGCAGCCAACTTGAACAATTACAAATCACATAGTGACCTTTTTTTGAGTATTTTTACTCCTTCCGAATTGACCATCATTTATTAGTCGGAAATTCAATATTTAATATATAAATATGATAATTTAAAAAATTTAAGTTTTTTTTATAAATTATATATTACAAAATTTCTAAAAAATTATTATATTTTATATACTTGAAGTAGAAAATATAACATAAAACAAATCAGAGGATCAATTTAGGACGGATGAACTACATTTACAAAAACATTCATTCTTTCATCTCTTTGGGTAATTATTATATCCATTATCCCCACGGATGAAGTGATGAGTTACATTTTTTTTTGTCATTTGATAGAAATAAACCAATTCATCTATCGATTAATATATACCTAAACCACCGCTACTAGTCTGTTATACGAGACCAAAACGGAGTACTAGTCTGTTCAAACTTGTTGATGAACTTGATGACTAGTAGAAGCGGTACTACTCGGACTAGTAATAGTAGGTCCCACTCTCTTCCCTCTACTCAACAACCTCTTCAATGTTCTCAATCTTCCAGATCTACCCTGATTCATCCTGATCAGGAGTTGGAGTTGACAATCCGAGCAATCCTCACAAAGCTCTGCTGGTACATCAATCACCAACATCCCATTTCCGTTCCCATTCCCACCACCACCATTATTGTTGCTGTTACAAGAAGTTGAAGCTACTGATGATTGCCCGTCTTTCTCAGAACCTGACCTGACTCCACTACTTTCATCTCCCCAGAACAACACATTTGTCGGGAAAGAAACTACCGGTACGTCATCAGTATTATCCACTCCACTATCATGATGATCTTCTTCACCATCACCGCTGGAAATTGGTGGTGTTAGAACTGTACGACGATGACTATCGACAACAACGAGGTCGTCTCTACAGATTGGGCAGGAGGAATGTGATTTGAACCAGATATCGATACAATCGAGGTGAAACCCATGATTACATTTCGGGAGGAATCTGACTTTTTCCCCTTTTTGTAATTCACAGAGACAAATTGCGCAGTCGTGTCCACCCATTTCCTTGAGGTTGGAATCATCCATGTTGTATGAGATGACTGGTAATGAATCGAGAGTTGATTTATCAAGCCCAGATCCTCTTCGTTGATTGGTGGTGTGTGGTGGTGGCTGCGGCTTGTTGACGGCGCCAGTTGAGAATGTAGGGCGCTTCGTAAGAAGATGAAGACCAGAAGACTCTGGTGTAGATGTGGAGAATTGATATTATGGCTATCACTATGAAGAGGACGATTACAGCTGAGATTATGATCTTGCTCGCTACTTCTAATACTGTTGTGTTGCTTAGAGTTGGAGTTCCGGATGTATCTCCCATTTTGATCGAGCTGTGATGTGATGATGAGTAGTAGAGAAAAGGTAACAAGCAAAGCAACCTCAAATTCAGAGGATGAAAGAATGGTTTAAGTATGATGGGTTGAGCAAGTCTGAAATTAAAGAAAGAATGAATGAGCTGGTTATTACTAATGAACTAAAACGCTCTACTTTCTTTGAATACTTCGAAATGTTGAGGAGGAACAGAGGCGCTATCAATCTTGTTCTTGTGAATTACGATGAACAAGGGAAAATAGAAGCTACAAATTCAGTTTCTCTGATGTCTTTTGGGGATGGAATAAGAAGAGATCGTGGTGAGTTGAACCATCAACAAATAGTCAGTTATGTTCATATAGTAGATTCATGTCATGAGAAGGTTCCATTGAATTTAAATTAGTAAATGTTTGATTTGGTCTTTCTTTCTTTCTTTCGTTGAAAAGTGCAACTCTGTTTTAGTGATGTGAGAGACAGGCTGCGCTGAAGGTAAGAGGTAAAGACCGAAGACCTTGTTTTGAGGAGCAGCCATAATGGAGACGAAGAGAAGAAGAATCAGAAAAGAGAGGTTGAAACCTTCAAAGCCACCACGCGACTGAATTTTCAAACGGAAAAGTCAACTCAGAAAGTTGTTACAAGTTGACAAGGAAGAATAATTATCCCAACTGATTGTGTTCAGTACAGTATATAAACAAGTTAAATTATAAACAACCGATATCTAATAATCCTAGGTATTCTAGTTTTTTAAACACTTTTTATATATTTGATCTTATTATTTAATATAAAATTAATTATTATTTAAATAAAAAACAAAATAATATACATACCCCATTTTTTTTACTAATTACTTCAAAGCCATTTTAGTGCTTTAGTTTGAGCCTTTTGATGAAGGGGTTAAGGGTGTTTGTTATGCTGACCAATTTTTAGTGGGTGTAGTCAAGTACAACTGAAAGTTCATAGTTATCTTTATAAATTACAGTCAATTTTTTTAAGTAAATAAAAATAACAAAAAGAAAGTTAGTCTCACCCACTAAAAACATTTAATAAAAAAACTACAATTATTCCGTTAAAATATAAAATTAGTCTATTTTACAATTTAAACAATCAAACTTGTATACGAAACCATAATAAAATATACAGAACATAATACCATCTAAAATATGTTATTTTGTATTATAAAATAAAAATAGACATCACCGTTTCTTTTTTTTAAGCAAACATTGGATATATATTAAAATTAAGAGCACATAGTGCGTACAAAAAATGAAAAGTCAGAGGGCTTCCAACAACTACAAGGAGTTGATGCTTTCTAGCATGATAAGCTAGGTTGTGAGCCGTAAAGTTGTCTAATCTACTAACGTGGAACCATACAACATCAGAAAGCGGTGCTAAGTTAGCAAGAACGACATTGATTAAGTCCTGCGGGCAAGCATCTAAGCCCGTAACCCTAAAGTCCGAAATGAAGTCCATAATGCTTTTGCAATTTGATAAGATGCGCACTTGTTGAAAACTCAATTGCTTTGCAAGATCATGACCTAAGATTACAGCTAAGGCTTCCGTCTGCGAAGGTTCATTAAAGCTTTGACCTCCCATAAATGCTACACCGACAGTAGATCCATTCATAACTGCAACCGCGGCAAGGCCAAACCGACCATACCTGTCAAGACTTGCATCAACTGATACCTCAACCCAATTAGGGTGAGTGGTGTGATTAGTGGACAAAGATTGCGAAATGGAGAGGTTGGCAGTTGATGAGCTAACGCAAAGGAAGCTGTCAGCCTGAAACCACCCAGCTTCGAAAGTTGCAACGCGCTGATGAGTAAGCTGGCACCGAGCATACCAAAGGCGCCAAAGAAGCGAAGTGAGTAGAGAAAGGTGAACTCGGGGCATGGCAGTGCACGAGTGAGTGAACCAATCGACGAAGGCGGCGTTTGTGGTTACCGGAGGAGGAGAGGCACGCCTAGACGGTCCCAGTAAGGCATGGCCGACGGACAACTAAAGAAGCATGAAAAAGGGTTTCACAATCACCACATAGAGCACACGCCGCCATTTCGGGGCGGTGCAGGCGATAAGCCAACACGTCATTGCATGGAAATGCTCCATGCAGTAATTTCCAACCAAACACACGGATACGCGGTGGCAGGTCGAGTGTCCACAGTCTCTTATTATCCAAGCCTTGGGGAGATTCTGTCGCAGAAGATGAAGATAGTTGAGCAGACCGAGAAAGGGCAACATTACAATGATAGGCACTTTTCACAAAATATTGGCCAGATGTAGTGAGGCCCCATAACCATGAGTCCGGAGACAAAGCATTACCAGGCAGGGGTATATTACAAATGTGCTGAACATCCTCTGGATGAAAATGAGTCTGAAGAATCCGGACATTCCAGGCAGTGGGAGAGGGCATTAAATCTGAAACTTTAGCATGTTGAAGATGAGGTGGAAGGGACCAAAGGTAGGGCGTGCCTCCTTCTTTGGAAGGAAGCCAGCGATCATGGATATATGTGGTGAGCCCATTACCATTTCGCCTACGTCCTCCCGTCTAAATCAGATCTCTGACATTAAGGAGAGCCCTCCAAATGGGGCTGGAATTTTCCAAAGGCTCAAGTTGCTGAAGAGGACAGTCGCCCATGTAGCGTGCCGTGTAAAATCTGGATAACAGGGATTGACGATTTTCAAGGATGCACCAAAGCTGTTTGGCTAAAAGAGCACGTTTAAAACTGCGTAAATCTCGAAATCCTAAGCTGCCTGAGCTGAGAGGGAGGCACATATGCTGCCAATTTGTCCAATGAATTGTTGACTTCGCGGGGATCCACTCCACCAAAAACAAGATATCATACTTTTAATGGCTTTCAGTAGCGTTTGGGGCAAAGCTATAACGGACATCACATATGTAGGAATGGCCTGCAAGATGGACTTAATGAGGTTTAAACGTGCAGCTTGGGAGGTGTGATGAGACCACCCCTGGATCCTTCTCGCAACCCTATCCTTAATGTATGTAAAAACAGCTTTCCGATTCTATCCCACTTGAACTGGGAAACCCAGATACATGCCAAAATCCTGAACCACACGGCCTCCCAATGTCGACGCAACCGCTTAACGTATTGGCGGTTGTAATTGATGAGAAAACATAAGTGTGGACTTGTCAACATTAATGCATTGACTCGAGGCCTGCTTAAAATCGTCGAGGATGTGAGCTAGAGCTTGAGCATTAGACACGGTGGCTTTGCCAAACAAGATGCAGTCATCTGCAAATAGTAAGATGGTGATAGGCGACGGGAGACCCCGGAAAGAGAAGCCCTTATAAAGATTGACCTGAGCTGAGAGTTGAATGGATGATGTCAAAACCTCCATGCAGCATATGAAAAGAAGTGGTGATAAAGGGTCACCCTGTCGGAGGCCACGTTGGGTGCAAAAAGTGGTACCCGGGTAACCATTAATGAGAACTGCCATAGTGGCAGGCATAAGACACTTACGAACTGCCTTGATCCACGTAGGGTGGAAACCCATCATGTCCAATACTTCCAAAACAAAGGACCATTCTACTCTGTCAAACGCTTTAGACATGTCAACTTTATAGGCAAAGTAACCACGCAGCTTAGCTTTGGAAGTGCGCATCAGGTGAAAAATTTCATGCGTAATCAGTACCTGGTCCGAGATTAAGCGGTCCTTCATGAAAGTACCCTGATTGTCGGAGATGACACATGGCAAAACAGGTTGCACTCGGTTGACCAAAACCTTGGAAATGACTCGGTACACATTGTTACACAAAGATATGGGTCGAAAGTCTGTGATAGAGGTAGCCCCTGGCTTTTTAGGAATGAGAGTGATATTCGTGTGATTGACGTCCATGGGCAGAGAGTCTGTATTGAGAAACTTCAAAGCTGTGTTGATAAAGTCATCGCTAATAATTGGCCAATAAGTGCGAAGGAAAACCCCATTGATGCCATCGGGTCCAGGAGCCTTGGAGGGGTTTAACTGCTTATAAGCGGCAACCACTTCTTCACGGGTGAAAGGCTGACCCATACTAGCAAACATATGAGAGGGCACTCGATCTTCAACACAAGCCAATAGGTGGAGGTCAAACTGAGGATTGGTTGTTGCGAAGAGAGCTTGAAAATAGCTGCGGGCCACATATTCTACACCAGCCCAAGTGGTAGCAGTTGGGAGAGTGGGAGACGAGAGGGAGAAAATTGCATTTCGACGGGATCAAGCCCGGAACTTATTGTAGAACAACTGTTTCTATCACCTGCCTGTAACCAACTGATCCTTGATCTCTAATGAAGTCGGATTTCATCGCGCAGTAAAAGTGTGTCCACCGTGGCTGAACAGGACTTCCATTGTGTTAAAGTTTGAAAAGTTGGGTCTTGCTGAACAAAATGGTCAAGCTCATGTTGGGCCTGTCGGAGGGCTTTCTTTTCAACCCAGAGCTTTTTGGTGCCCCATGTACGTAACCGCTGACCACATACCTTAACTTTTGAAGCATATCCATTCCCTTGTTGATTGCTAGCCCAAACAGATTGACCAAAGTGCGGCATTGTTCATCCGTAGCCCAACAGTTTTCAAACCGAAAAGGCTTTGGACCTTGACGGGTGGACGGTTGGAGCAACAACTTGATCGGCTTATGATCCGATCGTCCCCAACGTAGGTGGAAGTTTTGTGCATGTGGATAAATTGCTAACCATGCATCATTAGCAACAAAACGATCCAACTGACTTTTGACATTGTGCGGCTGACCCGCGCGATTAGTATATGTAAAACATGTGCCTCTGTAGCCTAAGTCTTGCAACGAGCAATCAAATAGACATGATCGGAAAACCGTCATTGTTGATTGTGATCTAAAACCCCGACCACGGTGCTCTCCTATATGTAAGACTTCATTGAAATCCCCACCCAGAACCCATGGTCCCCTCCATTGCGCATGAAGATAACGTAAAAGCCGCCAGGTTTTTCATTTTTCTGTTACATGAGACCAACCATAGACTCCTGTGAGTCACCATTTCAAGCCCCCAAATTACATACAATCACATCGACATGGTGTGCAGAAAAACTAGACAAGGAAACATGAATACAATCTTGCCAAAACAACCCTACTCCTCCCTTCCTACCTTCGCTATCTCCAGCTACCCAATTATAACCCCGAAACTTAGATGCAACCGACCGTATCTCAAAAAGAAAGCTTTGTTTCCAGCATGATTACAAAAAGTGGTGCTTCTCTAGCCACCACACCTACCAACCAACGAACTGCCGCCACACTACCTAACCCACTACAGTTCGTCACTAAAACTGACATTATTCTGGGCGACCCGAGGCTGCCCCCGGAGTCGCCTACGGTGGAGAGCCACCGGAATCAAATGCTTTACTTGCTTGCACTACAAAAAAAACAGGATTTAGCGTCCGACTCTTTCGGACGCTAAACATCAAAAATCGGACGCTAACACATTTAGCGTCCGATTTTTGATGTTTAGCGTCCGATATTCATCGGACGCTAAAAGCCTGGACGCTAATTTTTTTTTTGCGTAAGCGGACACTAATTTGCGTCCACTTGGCGTCCATTTTAGTTTCGGACGCTATTTTGCGTCTACTTGTTAGCGTCCAAAATCGGACGCTAAATAACGTCTGCTAAATGGTCGCAAACCGCTTAATCGGACGCTAACTAGTTGGAGACATATTGATTACAACTTTGCGTCCAATTTTTTTCGGACGCTAAATTGTGTCTACCTATCGGACGCTAATTCAAAGTTTCGGACGCTAAATTGCTTCTATTCTTCAAACAATAATTTATGCATTTGGACACCAAATTAAGTCGTTTTATCATTAATATTTATCATCTATTAGTTTATATATTTGAACATCAAATTATATAATTATCATACGCTATTTGGGTATTAAATTGTATGCATCATGTTAAATATAAATGGCACAACAAATTTCTTATCTAAAAAGCCAAAAAGGCTTCATTTTTTCATTTCACATCAACCGTTCCCACCCCACTTTTGTTGCCTTTCTAAAGGACTTAGTTGGAGCGTTTTACATGTTTGGAACCAAAAAGGAGCACATCTAACACAACCATACAAAAGAACTAAATGTAGTAAGTTTGTGTTGGTGCATTCTACATGAAAATAACAAAAAAAAGAGCACATCTAACACCGTTGCTATTTTTCCTTATTCCCAGTTTCAACCCAGTACATTCCTGTTTAACGGGCTTTAATGTATCCACTTTAGGCTTAACATCCTCCACAGCTACACAGAGACTTCCACCAGGAGAGTGCCACTGCCATAGTTCTCCCAGTTCTCTATCACCTTTCACACGCCATGAACCATCAGGTTTCACTTCAATCTCAGTTGCATCTTCTCCACATGACATCATCTGTAGTAATCGCAGAAACAATTTTATGATCAACTAATAATCCACTAAATATTTATTAAGGAGAAAGTATACAGTAATAGCGACAGGACATACCAGACTTGTGATCCTATTGAAATACGGGTCAATAACAACATGCTCAAAAGAGTAGTTCTTGAGACAAACGGGGCACTGCCACTGTAAAACCAGAAGGCTATACTAATAAACAAATAGCATATAAGATGGGAGATGTAATTTCTACTGAAAAAAGAAGGATAGGTGGAGCACTTGCCTTCCTTGACCTTTGCTGCATCTCCACAAAAGTTTCAAGATCAAAGCAACCCATATGAGCACAGGGTTTAAATCTCCCAGCAACCTTCATCCTTGAACCACTCATCTACAGTCCAAAGACCAAGACAGATTAGGTTAACAAAAGTACGAATATGCAAATACAAGGTTTCCTGTCAAAGGTCAAATGCTATGGCTTTAGGTCATGATCATGATCCACTTCTTGTATCTCAAAATTATTAAAAAAACTAAAATTTTCTGATCAACTTTTTCTTTCCTTGCTTCTTGCAACATCTACTCAGTCAAAGATTACAATAATTATGTTCAATAATAGTCCAGTCCCCTCATGTAAGCAGGAGGTAGTAAATAGCAACACTAGCATTTAAGATCCTCACACTATCTCTCCACATGTGCAAGAGGACTTACAGGGCATCGTAGATTGATGGTGAAAGAATCAGCAACAACTTCTAGATCACCATCATTGTCGTCATTGTCCATTGCAGCAGCACCACCACCAACACACCATTGAACTCATGCAAGAGCGTCTTCGAACTGTTCACCATCAGATTCCTTGGGGATAAGGTTTAGGATCTACAAGCAAATATCACACAAACAGAGATAAGAAAGCAAACTATAGTTGTTGAAGGCCACATATACCTTTTCAGATACTCTCAATCAAAAACACTTGAATGGCATCAAAGATTCTACTCATGAATAAGAAGTCAAACCACATTGCATAGTTGAAATGATAATAGACCGCTTCACCATGCAAGAAAAGAAACCAAACTACTAATCTCCAATGTTGATCAGTTATTGCATGACCCATCCGTTATCAAATAACATTTACAACACTGAGCAATCAAGATCTCTAGAGGTTTGATCTCCTGGAAAACCCATTTCTAATCGTGAGAAAATATGTTACATGAATGATAGGCAACAAGCTTTACGATCTACCACTAGAGCTACATGATTAACCAATGCATCTATGAAGAGATTTAAACATATGGACCTACCAGAGAAAGTAAAACAGGCTGCCAACTATTCAAACATGGTCTGTCCTCTTGAGCGTTTTAGTTTGAATAGTGGAGGATATGTGTTTTTTTTTTTCATCATTTTCTTTCTATTGAAGTGACAAATGCAAAGTACTTAAAGCAAGATATTAATTTTAGGTTCACCAGAGATAGTAAAGAGTAACTTTAATATGAAACTGTGAGATAATGTAACAAGACAGTCTTATACAAAGTTAAATAAAACATTCTAGCATCTTTGATAGTAGTTCCAGCAAAATGGAAACTATATAAAACCAATATACAAGCAGGAAATCAAGTTTATAAAAAAGCTGCTCGAAGAAAAACGGCAAATACTATCGTACATACATGGTTGGGAGAACAAATGGTATGCATTCATTCACAGATCCAACTCAGACACAATATTATAAACCAGCCTAAGTAAAAAACCACGACATCAATCCTAGCACAGTCGATCAACTATAAATCCCCCCAGTAATAATAAGTAATGAAAATGATAGACAGACAGTGACAAACTGATCCTTCAGTAACCATTGTAATAGTCTTATTTAAACTTTGAAAAAAAAGAAGAAAAATATGCAAATCTGCATCTTTGCTCTCCATGTGTATGCAATTGAATGCTGACCGTGATCAGAGACATCCATCGATCTCTATCTTACACACAAACACACAAACAGGGAGAATTCAGCAATGTGGAAAAAACAGGCTGTTCCTCATATCTCTGTCTATGAATGGGACTGGAGCATATGCAGTCCAAAGACAGTGATGATTCTGTGACAGTGAGATGAGAATAATGTACCAAATCAAGTGTTCCAGTATATTATGTTTTTCTTGTCGAGGTTATTGTTGTTGTCTTCTTGTTCTTGTAGGTGTGTTAGGTTTTGTTATTCTTGTTGGTTTGATAAAGGAAGAGACCAAACTATTGAACTGTGTACATATCGATGCAGTAGCCTAGTATCTGTTTATATACAGAGAGCTTAGAGAGGCTAATAGAAGACAATAATCACTAATCGCTATAACAACCTAAAATAATAGCAAACTAACCCGCAATGACTTAACAGAGAAACTAATTCACTGAACTATAAAACATATACAAAACCACAGTTCATCAAAGCAGAAACATAAACCCTAACTTTAAAGAAACAGAAATTTTGAAGGTTTTGAGTAACATACCACAGTAGATTGAAGTCAAGATAGATGTGGAGAAGTCTCTAAGGAAGGCACCGGACAGAAAGGCGGATGAGAAAAACCAAGATACCTGAAATGTAATATATCATTACTTTTTTTTCATAAACAGTAATACAACATTATTACTTTTTGTTCCTGCAACGACCCCAACCGGCATCACCTTTGAGGAATCATTCGTATCTATCTAAGTCTATGATGTGATTATTGTTAATTATTATAAAACAAAGAAAGAGGAAGTTATATTACTAGAGATAGTGGGTAGTACTACTACTGGCTAGGATCGACAAAATAGTAAGAGTAAGAGTTCCTACAATAAACATGAGGAATGGAGGGAAGCAAGCAAGACTACGAGTTCCTCGTTACTACTAACATGGGGAATGGAGAGCTCATGCCAGCAAGGGAAGAAAATGTACCTGAAACACTTTCCTCAGTCTTTCATCAAGCTGAGATTTCTAAAGAGAAGCTATCAGTTGCAACAATTTGAAGCAGAGCTGTAAAAAATAAAAATACAATGTACGGGGCTTAATTAGCAAATCGAGCGGAGATTAGAAGCCTAATAGCTTAGTTATTAGGTATCACACTCGACTCCAAGTTTAAGGAAAGTGAAATTGAGGACCCGATAAATGCAGAAGCTACCATTTGCAAGTAATCCCAACAACAT
The DNA here is from genome assembly GCA_023374045.1 of Limonium bicolor. Lineage (NCBI taxonomy): Eukaryota > Viridiplantae > Streptophyta > Magnoliopsida > Caryophyllales > Plumbaginaceae > Limonium > Limonium bicolor. The sequence goes on along the minus strand of CM041778.1, from coordinate 370,897,476 downwards.
TGTTACGGGAAACCCTAACTTGAATAGAGATGAAATATACAACGAAATTTACTGGCATCAAGTCAATACAACAGAGTCGCTCAAGAAGGACTTCATCAATTCTCTTCTAGAATGGTTAAAATCCAGAAACACAGTAGATTTGGACCAAAATCTCGAATGTAAACCCTAAATCAAATTGGCACCGAAATTCTTGAGTAAAAACACAGTAGATTGAAGTTAATACCGGAAGGATGTCGAAGAGGAGGGGAAGTTTCCGAACAGGTATGAAAATGGAGTGTTGACTCCTTCTGGATAGTGTAGACGAAGGACGAGATGAAGTGTTGACTTCTTCTGGATAGTGTAGTCCGCGAGTGTGAGGCCGCCCTCGAGCTGCGTCCTCAAGCTGCTTCACATTGTTGACGGTTATGGGGATTCAACCTCTAGGCCATGTGATTGTCTTACCTGTTAGGGTTTTCACGAAGGCGCTGTTGCTCCCTGATGTGTTGTCGGTTGAAAATGAGAGAGAGAAAAGGATGTCGATTGTGGAAGCAGTGAAACATCAGATACATTCCTTGCTGTGAAATTGGAAGTAAAATTTGATGTTCTTAGTTTGATGAGATAAGTATGAGAATAGAACGTGGAGAATTACATTTTTAATATGTAAATTGTTTGAGTGTTTTCTAAATTTATAAAATTTCTTAAGTTTTGTTTAAAAAATAATCTTATATACATTTTAATTGTTTATTAAAATTTTAATTATTAGTATATATAATTATTAAATAGATTTTTTGTATATTAGATTTATTGTAAATTTGTTATTAACTATATAAAAAAGATTTCATGTTTATATCCTAAGTTTATATAGTTTATTATTGTATTTTAGATTTTTGTGTATGATTATAACTTGAGGTATTAAACATAATTATAATATAAATGGTTAGTTAACTTAGTAAGTTTAAGAGACTACCCCAACATTACTCTTACTAAAATGAATTATTAAATTTTAAGTAGTGTGGTACTATAAGGTTAAAATAATTTTTATTTTATATATGTAAACTAGCGTCCGATTTTCTATCGGACACTAATATCCGACGCTAATCTGCGTCCGCTAGTGTCCAGTATAAGTCTAGACACAACTCAGTGTCCGATTTGTTGGCGGACGCTAATATCGGACGCTAACCTGCGTCCAGCTAGTGTCCGAAATTGATTTAGACGCAATTTAGCGTCCAAAAAAAATCGGACGCTAATATCGGACGCCAATTGAAAAATAGCGTCCGCTGCATAATCGGACGCTAATTTCGGACGCAAAATTCATCTTTTCTTGTAGTGTTTGAAGATTCAGCAACTTCCGGATCAGGAGAGACCTTGACCTCTGAAGAGACACAAACATCCTCATCCTTCTTGCGCTTGCGGTTGCAGGAACTGGTTGGTGATGGCACGATCTCACCTTCCTCAATCACTTGGTCAACTTGGACAGTCTGTTTGGAGCTTTCAACATGCTGAGGTGGAGCTGATAACATAGAGGGCACGGAGTCACCTTCATGAACCTCTTCACCGTCAGTATCCGCGTTCTTGATAAACTCAACACCCTCCATGGCATGAGCGGGTGATGGGAGAGGGCCTTGGGACGGTGGTGGCTGAAGAGGAACTGCAGAGGCATGGTTGAAAGCAAGTGGGAATGCAAGGCGTGAACGACCGGAACCAAAGGTGCTTGATTTGAGCCATAACCATACGGGAAAGCAGCTGTCGCAATCTCCGACTTATGACGACAGTCCTTTACAGTATGATCAAAAAAGTCACATCTAAATAGAGAGTGGGAAATCTTTCATAAGAGAGTCGTAGGACATGGGCTCCCCTGCAATGGTGATGGTGACAAAACGCAGTAGAGGGCGGGCGAGATCAAGGCGGACCTTTACACGAAGATAGGGTCCTGAAACCTTCGATCATAATCAACATAATCAAGAAAACTGTCCAATCTTATTACCAACTCGCTGAGCAAACATTGGATTAAGGAACCACATGGGGACGTCGTGAATCCGGACCAAAAAAGGAGCATAACGAAATGCATGAGCTTGAGGGGGTTTGGAACGATCAATATCCGACAGAACAAGTAAGCAGCCTTCGAAAGTCCAAGGGCCACGACCTAAAACATCATACTTGCGCTCCTCATCAGGGAACTCGAACAGAAAAATATTCGAGCCTAGGGTACAAACATTCAACTGATCCTCGAGTCGCCAAAGTTTGGAAAAAGAACGTGCCAATGCTTTAAGATCAACTGTCCTTGCAATTAGGAGCTTACCAAGAAGGGAGCAGGTGTAGTTAACCCCGGATTCAGCATTCGCAACATCCAAAACTTCCAGAGTATCATCTTCAGCCTCTGTTAGCGCTAAATTTGCATACTGCACCGCAATATCGTCCACCTTCGAATAGGAAGCGGCCATGGCTGGGAGTGAGAGTCTGGCGTAAGAAAGCAAAAGGAGAATAGGGAGCTGGTGCGCAAAGTTTTCGAGAAGAGCAGTAGAGCAATAGGAAGGCGTAAGGGTTGATTATTGCAAGTCTTCAAATTTAAACTGATGTTGTTGTATTCGGGAAGGCGAAACGATGTCCTATGCGACGTCGAATGCAATGATGTGGTGGCACAATCTCACCTTCCTCAATCTCTTGGTCAACTTGGACAGTCTGTTTGGAGCTTTCAACATGCTGAGGTGGAGCTGGTAACATAGAGGGCACGAAGTCACCTTCATGAACCTCTTTACCGTCAGTATCCGCCTTCTTGATAAACTCAACACCCTCCATGGCATGAGCGGGTGATGGGAGAGGGCCTTGGGACGGTGGTGGTGTTGGGAAAATTACAAACATAGTAATTAAACCTAGCTAAAACGGGCAAGTGCACCCAATTCGTTGTAATAAACAAGTGTCGTATCCACAAGGAAATTGGTTTCTAAATCCCAAGCTTCGGTATAATAGTTAAGTGCAAAATAACAGTAAAATGGGGGTTTAGCCAGAGGCAAGCTTGGTTGTTTGTTTTGTTAACTAAAATGCAATAAAAACAGTAAAATGTTTGTGAATGGAATGGATGGAGAGAGTACCCTAGGATAGTGGGAATCACCCAATTCACTCAAAGAACTTCAAAACCATAACTCATCAACTCAGTGCCTATTAGAGTTTAGCTCATGAATCCCCAAATCATGGGAAATCCAATTCTTACCTAAATAATCAAACCCCTTAATTAAAGGAGGTTCAAGTCATCAATAGCATTAAGTAAGCACTCTTAAACAATAGCCCCAAGCATTTACTTCCAAAATCAAGAAAGCAAAGGTTAGGGTTTACTCCCTTCTTGGTCTAGTTCCAAACTCAAGCTCAAATATTGAATGGAACCACCATAAATGCAATAAGAGATCAATTAGTGCATTCATTGATATTGAAGGAAATAAAACAAGAGTAACAAATGAGTTAGGTTTCTAGCATTCAATGAGCAAAATGGGTTCAAACCCTCATCCTAGGATACAAATGGAACTACTCAGACATAGCTAAAGGAAAGAGCAGAGAAAGGAAGAATTAGCCATTAGAGGAGCTCCAAAGCTTCAATGGAGGTAGAGATCTTCACTTTCTTCTTCCTCCTTTTCTTCTCTTCTCTTCTCTTCTCTTCTCCTTCTCTTTTCTCCTCTATTTTCGCCTCTTTCTCGTCTGTTTAGGGTTGGAGTCGGGTGAATTTGATAATGAGAATGGAGTCCCCAAAATCAGCTTTTAAAAACGCAGATCTGGGCAAGTTTTCCGTCCGACCGACCCAGACTGGGTCGGTCCCGTGGGTCGGTCGGTCCCCGAAGAAGAAGGCACGTGAGTCGTTTTAAGTATGTCCGACCCACGTCCGACCCAGGCTTATGGGTCGGTCGATTCCAGTAGCTTGGCATCCAGAAAACCAGTCCGACCGACCCAGAGTGGGTCGGTCCTGTGGGTCAGTCCTGCTCCAGAGTTTGCTTTCTTACTTGCGCGGGGCCTAGAATCTTCATTGTAGCTCGGAATTGCTCCCCGTTTGCGGCGTTGGAAAGCTTGAGAGATGAAGAATCTATTGATGCATGCCATTAGCTCAGAGAGACCCAAAGTATGCTCAAAATGAGCTTTTACCTATCAAGAGATCAAACTCTATAAGTTCACTATTAATCACTCAAACACTCTATTAAGTGGTGAAACAAGTTATGCATCCAATAGAATAAAGGTAAATGAAGCTCTTAAAATAGCATTATTTCACCACTTATCAACTCCCCCACACTTATCTATTTGCTTGTCCTCAAGTAAAATTTGCTAGGAGCCCATAGCAAGAAGGAACATTTACAGCAAGCAAGTATTTAGATGAATTCTTGAACTTTGGTGAGCAAAGTTGAGAAAAATCTCAAGAGGAGTACAACCAACCTTCTCATGGTGATATGGGTGTGCTTAGGGCAATTAAAATATAGAGTTTCGGGGTATGATCTAGAGTGCTTCCAAGTGCTTGAAGATCTTTGGAGCTTGGAGAACTTTTACCATGGCCAACTTCTCTCAAAATGGGCATTGAGGAAAAATAAAGGAAAAATAGAGATTTGCATTTGATTTCTTTTGAAACAAGAGATGAGAAGAGATAATGTGGAATTGTGCTTTTGGCATTTTTCCTTGCTTTACAGAACACTCAACTCTCATTTGTTGTTCACCGATGGTGCCTCTCAAGTCCTTTAGAAAATTTCCACAAGGAAACACCCTTTAGCAATCCCTAGATGAGAAGATCAGAAAGGACCCCTAAGCAATAAAAATTCACCAAGAAAGGGATTTATGGAAGTACCGCAATAATTGCTCCTCAAGAGTATTTTTTTTTTTTGAAAAATAGGTGGAAAGTTCGAAGCTTTCATGGAAAGACTTGCTTACTAAAAATGGAACTACTTTATGGCAGTTATAGATATGTAAAGGGAGATTGAAAAGTGCATCAAAGAGTAAAGGTCATTTCCCCCACACGTGAGCAGGACAATGTCCTCATTGTGCAAAGCAAACCCAAAGGGAAACAAACAGGATACCTTGTTTTTTGAAGCACGAAACATAGAGTACTAAAAGTGATAAAGCATTATGTAAGTATTAAGCGAACTAGTACTCCCCTGTTAAGACGTGAAGTGGGTAAAGGGTTCCCCCACACTTGAGAGTGTCCGGGGGCCGTTTAAGCGCTACCTCCAATGAGTCAAGTCGGAGACCCAGGAAAATTTTGCAAGAGTTCCTCTTGCATGTGTCGTACTCAGCCTTGCAGGGTGCTTGCTCGCAGCATGTAAAGTTCTACAATTCATAGACAAAAATAAACGATGCGCAACATGATTCCGAGGAATACACTAATAGCCCATGGTTAGATAGAAAGAGGAGACTCATTGATGAGTCTACTAGAATAAAATCCGGAAATAGTGCATACAACATAACAGTTTAATGAAAATGAAAGTACGAGAGATGTAAAGTGGAAAAGAAGTGTCAACCACATAAATAGAACAAGTCTCCAAACGCATCATAACAGTGTTTTTTAACTACAAGTCTCGGGTAGTGGGCAGCAAGAACTGGCTACTGAGGTGGGGGAGCGCCAGAGTGGAACTCGCTCGCATGGCGCCATCCGGGCCTCCATCTCAGCCTGCATCTGTCGCTGATAATCGGCCATGCGCTCCTCAAACTCCTGCCTAGAGATAGTGTCTGGCGGTGTGGGTGTAATATCAAGAGGGGGGTTGTAGAGGCTGCTGTCCCGGAGGAGGAGGAACCGGCACCCGGCTGATCATCGTCAACAAGCCCCTTCACCCAAGTCATCCCGACCCAAGAGAAACCCATCCTCTGCATGGCGTAGCCATGAATGTAGTCCATGGGGTCGGACACCGGCTCACCAGCAGCCGAGACGCCCTGGTGGACAATCTGGCTGTGCAAGAAGTGTGGGAAGCTGCTAACAGAGAAATTGTAAGATAAAAAATATACAAAATGAATAAAATACTAAACTAATCCTACAACTCTACTACGGGTAGCAAAATAAAACCCGGTCGGAGTATAGTGTAAATATATTACGACCGAGAGTATCGAACCCAAGGGACTTATAGAAAATTAGTCCTAATCCGGTAATAACCTATTCTAAGACAAGGGGGGAAATTGAAATGTTTTCTAACCCTAATTAAAACTAACTAAACTAAGTGGTATTTACAAGGAAATTATTCTTGATCCAGGGTGTGAAACCATCTAAGCATCAATATGAACTCTCAACATAAACACACCTTTCGAATTAACCAACAACTGAACACGCCGGGTGTCCTGCCGGATACCACTTGCACGGCATATTCAAAGACATTGAATATGCCGGACATTGGCCACCCGGCAGTGCGTCCGGCATATCCATATTGCATATTATTTCTCCAGTTTCCGGGTAGAAAACAGAAGACTCATCCCTATTAACAAATCGAGCATATATCATGCCGCGAAATGAACAAGGAAATGGGGGAAAATGGATTAATTCTCACTCTTACCACTAACCCTTAAATCATAAGAAGAGAGTAGGAAGACCATTAAGAGAGTCTAACCTATCTTACTTGGGACTTGTCTTCCACAAGTAAGAATTGTATGAAGAGAAAAAGAGATCAACTTATTCTCTTTCAATAAGAACCATACTCTTAATAAACTTGAAAATTATATTAAAGAAATCATATTGTTTACAAGAAGGAATTCATCCCTAACCAAGAATAAGCAAGGAGTTCTACATCTCCATCCACACAACTACAAGAAGAGAATACAAAGGGGAGAAGGGAATGGTCATAGCCTTAACCCGACAGGATCTTCTTCTTCTTCTTCGTGTGGATGGAACTGTAGAAACTTCCTTGGACACCAACAATGGAATGGGGCGTAAATAGAGATGTGAATGGAGTGTATAGGGGTGTTGAAGTGTGTTGAATTGTAGCCTTCCTCGGCCTATTTATAGGCATTAATTGTGTCGATGCCGGGCGTCGTGCCGGGTCCCCAATAGCCGGCACGCGTGTTAAATGCGCCCAACTGTTAACGGTCGAAACCGTCGATGTCCGTGCGAAACAGTGCTTATGCCGGGTAGGATATACCCGGCATCACACCCGGCAGCGGTTGGAAAACACGTGGATCACATGTGCTGTCGTATGGTCAATCGAGGCGATTTTACACTCATGCCGGATAGCATTTACCCGGCATCACATCCGGCAAGGCTTCTTTCTGTTCTGTGTTCATGCCGTGCAGGATCCACCCGGCATGGAGTCCGGCTTCAACTGAACTTTTGCCTAGAAAATCATTCCTTGCACATAAAACTCATAAAAACATAAATCTGTACAAATATTATATTTAAACACATAATAAGCATAAATAACATAAATATAACTTTATTTAGATAAATATAATACTAAATCTAATGCATAAAATATGATAAGTCTGCGGCTTATCAAGGCCCTACACTTACCTTTTGCTAGTCCTCGAGAAAAACAAGATTAGAACGGACTAATTACTTATGCACAAAACAGATAAACTCTAGAATGAAAATGTAGATAAATATTTCCAACTATATGACTCTAATTCATAAGTATCACTTAATCTACCTTATCTTGTCATAACATACTAATGGGTATAAAACAAGGAATTTCAAAATCGATCAAAAACTTTTGGGCTATTTTACATAAGGGATTTGTAATCTCTCCTTTTTCCGGTTTCCATCATTCAGCTCTATTTTTCAAGAGTTTCTGAATGTGGCCAAGACTCTCATCAATGGTTTTATGAATCAGCCCTATTTTGCAAGAGTTTCTGAATCAACCATGATTTTTTTTTGCATTGAAGAACGGGGAATTTAGGAGAAAAATAAAAGGAAAAACTCTCGTTTCTTGCTTTTATTCTGAGGCACTTTAGCAACCTCTAGGAATATAATGCTTTTCCTTTAGAAGAAGATTTTTTTTTCTTCTTTTTTTTCTTTTTCTTCTTCTTTCTTTTGCACAAAAACCCTTTTTAAGATTTTCACCCAAAAGATTTTTTTCACAATTTGGAAAGAAAAGTATAACACCCATAAGTACATAAAGGAAAGAATTAGGAGCAAGATCATGTACTCATGTTAATAAAGAGAATCAAAAAGTTAAAAACAGGAATCTATAAGTCATTAGAGAGCTTACCTCTTGAGAGAACAAGCTTTTAGTCATTCCTAATCTTATCTCGATCAAAAACATGCAAAAAGTTTAGTAAAACATTGAATAAAACGCAAAACTTATGCATATTAATAAAAACTTATTTTTTTAAGGGGGGTCCCTGCCCTACACTTGGCAGGAACACTGTCCCCAGTGTTCGAAAGAAAAAAGAAAATAAATAAAGAAAGACTGTAACAGATAAAATTAAAAGTAATTAAGAAGAAAATGACTCCCCTGAGGTGCAAGAAGACTAGACGCGTGGGGCTGCCCTACACTTAGCCTTTGGCTACTTGGCAGAGTGATCAGAGATATTGATAGAGATATGAACGATCTCGCATACTCCTGTTGATAAATTTAGCGTTGGAGACGGGAGTTGACCAAGCGGTCATGGTTGAGCAAAAAGTTGCTGCATTTGCAACTGTATCGACTTATGCTCCATGCGAATGGTCGATGTCTCTGCAAGTTCCGCTTCCTCATATGGTATAAAATTTGGCAATTCGGAGCATTGGGCGTGTGGTCGTGCAATTGTCCACATTCGCCTGTTGAGGAAGAGAGTTTATTGCCATTCGCCTGTGGTATTTGATTATTTGTATAGGGAGTGCGTTTGTTGGTTTTATCGTTGCCGTAAGGAACGAACAAATGTCTTCTTTGTCTCCTGATCGCGGTCAGATGAATCTTCATGAAGATTATGCGATCGGAGATGCATTCACCTTATTTACTTAGGAAGAGCAACACACAATATTAATTTAACAAAGAAATATATAAATATATATATAAATAAATGTTGCGAAACGAAAAAAAAATAACATATTGAATATGCCGGACTTCGTGCTGGGCATGAAGTATCCGGCATTTGACTTCCTCCTTTATGCCGGGTAGAGTGCCGGGTGAATCTTACCCGGCAGTAGACTTCCTCCACTATTGCCGGGTTTATACCAACCGGCATGTTGCCCGGCGTGACATAAAATCGAACATGACTTAATTCAAAGACAATGTAAAGGATAATCAAATTAAATGTAAGAGTAAATAAGGGATTGTAGGAGATTACTCCTAATTGTCCCTACAATGTGCGACAAAATTATTAGAGAAATTGAGCATGCCGGGTGACATGCCGGATCAAACCCGTCCGACTAGGACTTCCTCCACTAATGCCGTGTGTAGCAAACCCGGCACAATACACGGCATGCGCAAAAATCGAAATTCAAAATAAAGAAAAAAAGTATAGGGACTCATATAAGAGGAAAAAAATGAAAGGAGTAGACAAGAATACATTAAGATTTGATAAACTCACAGCGTATGAAATTTTGAAAACAATTTGAACATGCCGGACATGATGCCGGGCAAATCCTGTCCGGCATCGGACTTCCTCCGGGTTTGCCGGGTGACAGATCCCCGGCACTTTGCACGGCACATTCAAATCTGCAAACTAAGTGCGAAAATAAATTAAAGAATCAAGGAATCAAAGAATCAAAGAATAAGAATAGGGCGTTTTACCGAATTTAGGACTTGGACTAATTCCAAGTCCCCGGCAACGGCGCCAATTTGCTAACAGAGAAATTGTAGATAAAAATATACAAAATGATAAGTACTAAACTAATCCTACACTCTACTACGGGTAGCAAAATAAAACCCGGGCGGAGTATAGTGTAAATATATTACCGAGAGTACGAACCCAAGGGACTTATAGAAAATTAGTCCTAATCCGGTAATAACCTATTCTAGACAAGGGGGGAAATTGGAAATGTTTTCTAACCCTAATTAAAACTAACTAAACTAAGTGGTATTTACAAGGAAATTATTCTTGATCCAGGGTGTGAAACCATCTAAGCATCAATATGAACTCTCAACATAAACACAGGCCTTCGAATTAACCAACAACTGAACACGCCGGGTGTCCTGCCGGATACCACTTGCACGGCATATTCAAAGACATTGAATATGCCGGACATTGGCCACCCGGCAGTGCGTCCGGCATATCCATATTGCATATTATTTCTCCAGTTTCCGGGTAGAAAACAGAAGACTCATCCCTATTAACAAATCGAGCATATATCATGCCGCGAAATGAACAAGGAAATGGGGGAAAATGGATTAATTCTCACTCTTACCACTAACCCTTAAATCATAAGAAGAGAGTAGGAAGACCATTAAGAGAGTCTAACCTATCTTACTTGGGACTTGTCTTCCACAAGTAAGAATTGCATGAAGAGAAAAAGAGATCAACTTATTCTCTTTCAATAAGAACCATACTCTTAATAAACTTGAAAATTATATTAAAGAAATCATATTGTTTACAAGAAGGAATTCATCCCTAACCAAGAATAAGCAAGGAGTTCTACATCTCCATCCACACAACTACAAGAAGAGAATACAAAGGGGAGAAGGGAATGGTCATAGCCTTAACCCGACAGGATCTTCTTCTTCTTCTTCTTCGCGTGGATGGAACTGTAGAAACTTCCTTGGACACCAACAATGGAATGGGGCGTAAATAGAGATGTGAATGGAGTGTATAGGGGTGTTGAAGTGTGTTGAATTGTAGCCTTCCTCGGTCTATTTATAGGCATTAATTGTGTCGATGCCGGGCGTCGTGCCGGGTCCCCAATAGCCGGCACACGTGTTAAATGCGCCCAACTGTTAACGGTCAAAACCGTCGATGTCCGTGCGAAACAGTGCTTATGCCGGGTAGGATATACCCGGCATCACACCCGGCAGCGGTTGGAAAACACGTGGATCACATGTGCTGTCGTATGGTCAATCGAGGCGATTTTACACTCATGCCGGATAGCATTTACCCGGCATCACATCCGGCAAGGCTTCTTTCTGTTCTGTGTTCATGCCGTGCAGGATCCACCCGGCATGGAGTCCGGCTTCAACTGAACTTTTGCCTAGAAAATCATTCCTTGCACATAAAACTCATAAAAACATAAATCTGTACAAATATTATATTTAAACACATAATAAGCATAAATAACATAAATATAACTTTATTTAGATAAATATAATACTAAATCTAATGCATAAAATATGATAAGTCTGCGGCTTATCAGAAGCCCAGATGGTGAGAATTCTTCTGCTTCACTATGTGCTGCAGATGGTGGAACATCAGCCCAGAGAGAGAGAGAGAGAGAGGATGATTTGGGTCCGGGGCGACCATGTAATCCATCATATAGCAATCCATAGCATTTAGATCTTTGCTGTCGCGTGGGAGGATATTGTGGTGAAGGAGTGAGAGCATGACCCTCCTCACTGGGTCAGTGACCATGTTCAGGGTCATGGTGACCTGAACCTCTGTCCCTGCTTGATTCTTCTTTCTGCGCTGGACAGGGAGGGTACTCAAGTAGTGCCTCCGGTGTGCGCCAAGATCGCCGACGGAGATGCATGTGGTGTACTGGAGATCCTCGAGAGGGAGGCGGAAGTAGCGGAGAAAGGTCTCCGTGGTGACTCTGATGCGCCGACCCTTTACATGAGAGATAACAGTTGGGGTCCCGTACTCCAGCTCGTTGGTCGCATTTGCATAGAATTCTTTGACCAACCGAGGGCAGTATTAGCCGCCCATGTTCAAGACACACCCCCAACCGTTGCGCTCCATTACCTCCTGAAGGCTGAGGTCAGAAATCAGTTCGGGGTCGACCGTGCGCTCGCGCACAAATTCCCGAACACGCGGGTTGTTGTACCAGCTCCTCGCCTCCTCACTGATAAATCGTCCGTCGAGAAGGCCCTCTGGGTGACCAGCAGGCACAAGGGCGAGCTCGATCACCTATGAAGAATTGGCGCCACTCTTGTGCTTCGTGTTCCGGCGGGGTCGTCCACTCATTGTTCTGAAACATCAAAATCAAACAAAGAACTCACAACAAACGGAAATAACAAAAACAGAGATAGAGTTAGATGAACGGGGAAAAAGCAGAGAAATAAAGGATATAAGTGCAATGGAAGTTGAAAATTTGGGCAGAGTCTCCCCCGTTTTTCTACCATTCCCCGGTTCTAAGAACCTCCACAGAATTGACCCGAAGGCTTGCATGCAAAAATATCATCATCCCAAGAACACTTTGCTACCAAGCGGTTCAAATCTCATTAAGCAATGCAAAAATTCATCCGATTAAGCACAGTGCGAAGGACCTCCATTCTCACCCATGCTAGCACACTACTTTAGCCATTTGAACAATCTAGTGGGCTCACTACATCCAGCAAATCCCATGATGTAATAGAATGAAGTAAATGCCACTAATTGATGTCAAACAACCCACAATTCAATTTAAACTAGTACGCACACAAATCATGCCAAAACCACCACATTGCCACGGTTTACAATAAATTTTTCACCCACACCCCGTAATTAACAATTATAGCTAACTCAAATCACCAAATTTGCATAAATCAGAATTTTTCACCCAAGGTCCCGTTTGGTTCGACCGGAATTGATCCCCAAAGTGTAACTTGCCCAAAAAAAGTTAAAAATTGACACATGAAGGGGAGGATGTCATACCGTGGGGCAATGTAGATGGAAAGATGCAGAGATTGAAGGATTTTAAGCACAACGTCAACTGAAATTGATGGGGCAATTTTAGGGTTTGTGGGGGTGCAAGAGGGGAAGGAGGGAGGTGGGTGGTGTTGGGCGGCGTCGGGGCTGCGCAGTGACGACGGTTGAAGCGGGGCGGCGGCGGTCGTCGGAGCGGCTGGTGCAGGGCGGCGCGAGAGAGAGGAGGTGGGTGGCTGTGCGCGTGAGGGAGAGAGGAGGAAGAGGGAGTCGGGGTCGGGTGAGGAAGAAAAGAAAGAAAGAAGGAAGGAAAGAAAGAAAGAAAAATAAAGCACGTTTTTTTTTCAAAATTTTTCACCAGTCCGACCCAGGTCCAACCCAAAGCTGTGGGTCGGTCCATTCCCGAAAGTTGAGTTTTGGAAATTTTAGCCCGTCCGACCCAGGTCCGACCCAGAGCCGTGGGTCGGTCCATTCCAGAATGTCGCCTCTGTGAAGTTTAAGCCCGTCCGACCCACAGTGGGTCGGTCGGAACAAAAATTCCCCAAATCCTTTTGTTTTGCTCCTCAAAACATTATCAGCCAGCACAAGACCATAGAAACCACAAAAACAAGCCAAAACCGCTAAAATAACAACCACACATGCAAAAAGGATCTACAAATAATACTACATTAAAATTGCTTAAAGAGATGGAAAGGAGTCCGGGTTGCCTCCCGAAAAGTTGCCCGTCTTTTAAAGGTCTTTGGCTAGACCGTAGTAAGGTTAGATGGAACCTGGAGGGTCTCTTAAGTAAAGAGCCCGAGCTTCAACCTTTTGGATGTCTCCTCCATGATAATGCTTTAACCGGGAACCGTTGACCATGAAAGTCTCCCCCTTGACATTCTTCAGCTCATAAGCTCCATAAGGGGTGGCCTTCGTGACAGTAAAAGGAGAACCCGGTCACCTTTGTGAAACTCCCGCTTCATAATCATCTTATCATGCCATTTCTTGGCCTTTTCTTTATAGATGCAGTTATTCTCGTAGGCTTCCTCCCGAATCTCTTCTAACTCGTTTAATTGGAACCGTCTCTTGTCACCGGCGCTCTTGAGATCATAGTTGAGGGCCTTCACTGCCCAATATGACTTATGCGCTAGTTCAACCGGCAAGTGACAAGCCTTCCCATAGACAAGCCGGTACGGAGACATACCGATTGGAGTTTTATAGGCAGTCCGATATGCCCACAATGCCTCATCGAGCTTCATGGACCAATCTTTCCTTGAGGAGTTGACTGTCTTTTGGAGGATCCATTTAAGCTCTCTGTTGGTGACCTCAGCTTGGCCATTACATTGAGGGTGATAAGGAAGGGCAACCTTGTGTCTCACTCCATACTTACTCATCAGCGCTTCAAATTGTTTGTTGTAAAAATGAGACCCGCCATCACTCAATATGGCTCTCGGTACCCCGAACCGGGTGAAAATATTTTTCTTCAGAAATTTGGTCACAACTTTGGCGTCATTAGTCGGGGTTGCAATTGCTTCAACCCACTTGGTCACATAGTCGACCGCCACAAGAATAAACAAGTTGGAATAAGAAGATGGGAAGGGGCCCATGAAATCGATACCCCACAAATCAAACGGCTCAACCTCTATCATTATGTTGAGCGGCATTTCATGCTTGCGTGAGGTGTTCCCAAGCCTCTGACATTGGTCACAGGAGGCAACGAACAAGTGGCAGTCCTTATGAAGGGTTTTCCAGAAAAACCCGGCTTGAAGAATCTTGGCTGCTGTTCGTGCCGGACCGTGGTGTCCTCCGGCTTCACCCGAGTGACAGTGAATCAGAATTTCCTGCACTTCGCTCATGGGCACACATCTCCGGATCACCCCATCAGCACAAACTTTGAAAAGAAAAGGGTCCTCCCAGAAATACCTCTTGACGTCAGAAAAGAATTTCTTTCTTTGTTGGTAGGTCATCTCCGGTGGGACCACTCCCCTTGCCAAATAATTTGCAAAGTCCGCATACCAAGGGTCCTCGGTCTCTGCAATCATGTAGATGCTCTCGTCTGGGAAAAATTCATTGATGGGCACACCATCATCAGGGACCTCCATTCGTGACAGATGATCAGCTACTACATTTTGTACACCCGGTTTATCCCGGATCTCTATCTCAAATTCTTGCAGGAGCAGAATCCATCGAAGAAGTCTAGGTTTTGCATCACCTTTGTTGAACAAGTATTTCAGTGCCGAGTGGTCTGTGTGCACCACAACCTTGCTGCCCAGGAGGTAGGATCGGAATTTGTCTAGGGCGAAAACCACAGCCAACAGCTCATTCTCAGTGGTGGCGTAATTCTTTTGAGCATCATTGAGGGTTCTACTAGCGTAGTAGATACTCCTCAATATCTTTTCCTTCTTCTGACAAAGGACCGCCCCCACCGCATAGTCACTGGCGTCACACATAATCTCAAACGGTAAATTCCAATCGGGGGAAACCACGATAGGTGCAGATATAAGGCACTGTTTGAGGGTATTGAAGGCACTAAAGCACTCATCAGTGAATTCAAATTTAACATCCTTGGCCAAGAGGTCGCAAAGGGGTTTTGAGATTTTGGTGAAATATTTTATGAACCTCCTGTAGAAACCGGCATGACCCAAAAAGCTTCGAATGTCTTTCACTGATGTTGGAGGAGGTAGCTTTTCAATTACTTCAATTTTAGCTTTGTCTACCTCAATACCTTCTGAAGAGATCTTATGCCCCAAGACAATTCCTTCTTTTACCATAAAATGACATTTTTCCCAATTGAGCACAAGATTGGTCTCCTCACACCGGACCAAGATAGCCTCGAGGTTGTCCAAGCAAGTGTCGAAGGAGGTTCCGAAGACGGAGAAGTCGTCCATAAAGACTTCAATACTTTTTTCTAGGAAGTCGGAGAAGATCACCATCATGCATCTCTGAAATGTGGTCGGGGCGTTGCAAAGCCCGAAAGGCATCCGGGTGTAGGCAAACGTCCCATATGGGCATGTAAATGTCATCTTCTCCTGGTCCTCAGGAGCTATGGGGATTTGGAGATACCCCGAATATCCATCCAGAAAGCAGTAATAGTCTTGTCGCGCCAACCTCTCGAGCATTTGATCAATGAACGGGAGAGGGAAGTGGTCTTTCCTGGTGGTGGTGTTCAGCTTCCGGTAATCGATGCAGACCCTCCAACCAGTGGTAGTCCTCTGAGACACCAGCTCACCTTTTTCGTTGGGGACGACGGTAACACCTCCTTTCTTTGGGACCACTTGCACGGGGCTTACCCATTTGCTGTCGGAGATGGCATAGATAATCCCCGCATCTAAGAGTTTAAGAACTTCCTTCTTGACAACCTCCTTCATATTGGGATTCAATCTCCTCTGAGGTTGAACCAACGGCTTGTAGTCATCTTCCATGAATATCCGGTGGGTGCAGAAATGAGGGCTGATCCCTTTGATGTCGGCTATAGTCCATCCGATAGCCCGTTTATGGTTCCGGAGCACCCTCATCAGACTCTCCTCTTGCGCACCTGTCAAGGAAGAAGAAATAATAACAGGTAGAACACATGGATCAGTTAAATAAACATATTTAAGATGAGAGGGTAGAGGTTTCATCTCCACAGTGGGAGGCTTTTCAACCGAGGGCAACGGCTTCTGAGCAGCTCGTTCCAATGGTTCGGGTGGTGGATAGCGTGGTCTATAGCCAGAAAATCTGCTGTTCAACTCAGCCACCATTTCAATCATATCTGGGTGGAATTCCTGTTCACAACAAGCCTCAAACAAAGCTAATTCAAGAGCATCAGTTTTAACAAGAGAGAGAGAGTGATCCTGCACAATTGAATCTATAACATCTACAGCAAAAACAGCCTCAGCCTGTGAGGGTCTTTTCACTACCTTAGACATGTCAAATTCTAATTTTTCATCATGAAGTCGCAGAATTATTTTGCCTTTCTCGACATCTATAAGGGCCCTAGCAGTTCTCATGAAAGGTCTGCCCAAAATTAGTGGCACTCTCCGGTCCTCTTCCATGTCTATTACAATGAAATCAGCTGGGAAAACAAATTAACCAACAGTCACTACCAAGTCCTCTACCTTCCCTTTAGGGACAACCAAAGATCTATCCGCTAGTTGCAATTGAATGGGAGTGGGAGTGCATTTACCAATTCCAAGCTTATTAAAAGTTGAGAGAGGCATAAGATTGATACTAGCACCTAAATCACATAACCCACTCCCACAGTCAATTTCACCAATAAAGCAAGGGACAATAGGTAAACCGGGATCTCCAAGCTTTGGAGGTAGGCTTCTTTGTAGAACCGCTGACACTTCTTCATTGAGGTGAACGGTTTCTGCTTCCTCCAGCGATCTCTTGTTAGCTATGATGTCCTTCATGAACTTAGCATAGATCGGTATCTGTTTCAAAGCATCAGAAAAAGGAATATTAATTGTTAATTTCTTGAAAATGCTTAGAAACTTCCCAAATTGTTCATCTAAATCTTTCTTTTTGAGTCTATTGGGAAAAGGAAGAGGGGGAAGATGTTTTGCAAGAGTAGTAGAAGTAGAAGGTTCAGGAGACTCCTTCTCCTTGGAAACTTCCTTAGGTGGAGGTGGTGGTTCCTCAACAATCTCTTGCTCTTTTTCTTGAGCTTCATCTTCTTGGGACTCCATGTCCTCATGTGAGCATGACGGATCAAGGAGTCTCCCACTCCTTAGTGTTACCGCTTTTGCTTGCTCTCTTGGATTGGGCTGCGTTTGACTTGGAAGAACACCCGGTTGTCTTTGAGCAAGTTGTTGAGAGATGCTTTCAAGTTGGGACTCAACCCTTTTGTTGGTGGCTTCTTGACTTGCTTTAAAAGCATCCAAGTCAGCCGCTTTAGAGTGCACAGCCGAGGCAAGATTTTTCATCATGTCTCTTAGCTCGGCATTGGCATCCGTGGATGGAGGAGGATGTTGTTGATGTGGTTGGTGTTGTTGTTGTGGTTGGTGTTGTTGTTGAAAGCCCGGAGGTGCTCCTTGTGGTCGGTAACCCATTTGTGGATTGGACATTTGAGTCGACCCTTATGACCGGTAGCCCGTGGGATTGTTGGAAGCATTGCTGGCTCCCCCTTGGGTTTGGTCATTACTTCTCCATGAGAAGTTTGGATGGTTCCTCCATGGGGCGTTTTGTTGGTTGTAGTTGTATCCGGGGCGGTTGGCTACAAAGTTTACATCCTCACGTGGATCGGCATAAATCTTGCCTTCGCAAAAGTGGGTCTCGTGAGGACCCGCGCAAATTGCACACCCCTCTTGGATTGGAGTAGAAGTAGATGGAGAGGGTGATGATGAAGAAGCTATAGACTTTGTTGTTTCTTTTTGAGCTATAGCTAACTTCTCCACCATCTTGGTGAGTGAAGATAGTTGAGCGGAAAGGTGGTCGGTGGGTTCAACATGTAAGAGACCAGCTGCTCTTGGTGCTCTCCCTTTTTGCCTAGACCATTGCCTTATGTTACTAGTCATCTCCTCTAGGAGTGCCATCCCCTCTTGAGGTGACTTAGTCATAAAGCTTCCTCCAGATGAGGAGTTCACAAGTAGTCTATTCGCGTCATCGAGACCGTTGAAAAATGATAGACATAGTGATTGGTCGTCCAAACCGTGGTGGGAACAATTCATCAACATGTTTTTGAATCTATCCCATGCATCGTATAACGTCTCTCCCGGTTCTTGGCAAAAGGTATTGATCTCTCCAATTAATTGCCTTGTTCTACTAGTGGGGTAATACTTGGCAAGAAATTGTTGAGCCATTTGTGCCCAAGTATGGATTGATTTTGATGGTAAGCTCCTATACCATCTTGATGCAGAGTCGGACAGTGAGTGAGGGAAAAGCTGCAGGCGTATCCTCTGGTCAACATTTCCAGTTCTACCAAATGAGTTGCAAAAGTCGAGGAATTGACTTAGGTGGTTGGGAGCCTCATCGGGATTTGCTCCACTGAATTTCCCTAAATCCCGGACATCAGTGATGTAATGGGTCTTGAATACCCATTGTCCGGTCTCTTGAGGCGTCAATTCCGGTAGGACTATGGCTGAAGGTCTCCCTTCGGTGTTCGGCTAGTTGTAGTCTTTGAGAGCCATTTGTTGTTGGTTCCCATTGTTTTCAACCACCGGTGGGTCTGGTTCATTCATGATTGAATTTTTCACGGTTCGGATGACCCTCAACAATGAACGCTCGAGCTCGGGTCTCGGACTAACAAGTGGAGATCCTTTGGCTCGAGTGTTTGGCATACATCGAGAAAAACAGAAGGTACCTAAACTGCACCAACACCAAATGCTCTTAAGTAGATGGATATGTAGAAATATAAACAACAACTAAAAACATAAAAACCACAAATGAAGTAAAATTGATAAAAGTACTAAATGCACAAAAACTAAAGTACCGAACCAAGGGAAATTGAATAATCAATTTCCCCGGCAACGGCGCCATAAACTTGTTGGGAAAATTACAAACATAGTAATTAAACCTAGCTAAAACGGGCAAGTGCACCCAATTCGTTGTAATAAAACAAGTGTCGCATCCACAAGGAAATTGGTTTCTAAATCCCAAGCTTCGGTATAATAGTTAAGTGCAAAATAACAGTAAAATGGGGGTTTAGCCAGAGGCAAGCTTGGTTGTTTGTTTTGTTAACTAAAATGCAATAAAAACAGTAAAATGTTTGTGAATGGAATGGATGGAGAGAGTACCCTAGGATAGTGGGAATCACCCCATTCACTCAAAGAACTTCAAAACCATAACTCATCAACTCAGTGCCTATTAGAGTTTAGCTCATGAATCCCCAAATCATGGGAAATCCAATTCTTACCTAAATAATCAAACCCCTTAATTAAAGGAGGTTCAAGTCATCAAATAGCATTAAGCAAGCACTCTTAAACAATAGCCCCAAGCATTTACTTCCAAAATCAAGAAAACAAAGGTTAGGGTTTACTCCCTTCTTTGTCTAGTTCCAAACTCAAGCTCAAATATTGAATGGAACCACCATAAATGCAATAAGAGATCAATTTAGTGCATTCATTGATATTGAAGGAAATAAAACAAGAGTAACAAATGAGTTAGGTTTCTAGCATTCAATGAGCAAAATGGGTTCAAACCCTCATCCTAGGATACAAATGGAACTACTCAGACATAGCTAAAGGAAAGCAGAGAGAAAAGGAAGAATTAGCCATTAGAGGAGCTCCAAAGCTTCAATGGAGGTAGAGATCTTCACTTTCTTCTTCCTCCTTTCTTCTCTTCTCTTCTCCTTCTCTTTTCTCCTCTATTTTCACCTCTTTCTCATCTGTTTAGGGTTGGATTTGGGTGAATTTGATAATGAGAATGGAGTCCCCAAAATCAGCTTTTAAAAACGCAGATCTGGGCAAGTTTTCCGTCCGACCGACCCAGACTGGGTCGGTCCCGTGGGTCGGTCGGTCCCCGAAGAAAAAGGCACGTGAGTCGTTTTAAGTATGTCCGACCCACGTCCGACCCAGGCTTATGGGTCGGTCGATTCCAGTAGCTTGGCATCCGGAAAAACCAGTCCGACCGACCCAGAGTGGGTCGGTCCTGTGGGTCGGTCCTGCTCCAGAGATTTGCTCTGACTTGCGCGGGGCCTAGAATCTTCATTGTAGCTCGGAATTGCTCCCCGTTTGCGGCGTTGGAAAGCTTGAGAGATGAAGAATCTGTTTATGCATGCCATTAGCTCAGAGAGAACCCAAAAGTATGCTCAAAATGAGCTTTTACCTATCAAGAGATCAAACTCTATAAGTTCACTATTAATCACTCAAACACTCTATTAAGTGGTGAAACAAGTTATGCATCCAATAGAATAAAGGTAAATGAAGCTCTTAAAATAGCATTATTTCACCACTTATCAGGTGGCTGAAGAGGAACTGCAGAGGCATGGTTGAAAGCAGGTGGGAATGCAAGGCGTGAACGACCGGAACCAAAGGTGCTTGATTTGAGCCATAAACCATACGGGAAAGCAGCTGCCGCAATCTCCGACTTATGAGGACAGTCCTTTATAGTATGATAAAAAAAGCCACATCTAAAATAGAGAGTGGGAAATCTTTCATAAGAGAGTCGCAGGACATGGGCTCCCCTGCAATGGTGATGGTGACAAAACGCAGTAGAGGGCGGGCGAGATCAAGGCGGACCTTTACACGAAGATAGGGTCCTGCAAACCTTTGATCATAATCAACATAATCAAGAAACTGTCCAATCTTATTACCAACTCGCTGAGCAAACATTGGATTAAGGAACCACATGGGGACGTCGTGAACCCGGACCAAAAAAGGAGCATAACGAAATGCATGAGCTTGAGGGGCTTTGGAACGATCAATATCTGACAGAACAAGTAAGCAGCCTTCGAAAGTCCAAGGGCCACGACCTAAAACATCATACTTGCGCTCCTCATCAGGGAACTCGAACAGAAAAATATTTGAGCCTAGGGTACGAACATTCAACTGATCCTCGAGTCGCCAAAGTTTGGAAAAAAAACGTGCCAATGCTTTAAGATCAACTGTCCTTGCAATTAGGAGCTTACTGAGAAGGGAGCAGGTGTAGTTAACCCCGGATTCAGCATTCACAACATCCGAAACTTCCAGGGTATCTTCTTCATCCTCTGTTAGCGCTAAATTTGCATACTGCACCGCAATATTGTCCACCTTCGAATAGGACGTGGCCATGGCTAGGAGTGAGAGTCTTGCATAAGAGAGTAGAAGGAGAAATAGGGAGCTGGTGCGCAAAGTTTTCGAGAAAAGCAGTAGAGCAATAGGAAGGCGTAAGGGTTGATTATTGCAAGTCTTCAAATTTAAACTGATGTTGTTGTATTCGGGAAGGCGAATGATGTCCTATGCGACGTCAAATGCAATGATGGGCATGCAAGAATGCGTAAAACGTGGCCTAAATGGACTAATTCCGTGTTTAATATGGCAAAATCTTGCAGAGTTGAGATTGTTGGTGGCAAAGTAATCGGCACAGCAAACTGGGTTGGCCAATGCATGACGCTGTTTCACTACGAAAAGGGTAGAACCCTAGCAAAGAGAGGAAACCTGGTAGAGAGGAAAAGAAATAAAGCAGACACCGCACACATGAGAATAAATTTGCCCTAGAAACTAGTCCACAACTTATGGTCTGTGACCAACACATACAACCAGACAATTTTAGACAACATCAAGCAGATTTTTTTGAAGAATGAGAAAAAAACGGATCAGTTTAGTTGATTCAAAAAGTACTAAAATTACGGGTATACTTTTAAGTTGATAGTTTTACATTGAAATAGTTATTTTTTGCTTTAGTTCGTTTACAATATTACTACACATAGTGGCAGACTTAGGAATTTTGTTTGAGGTAAAAATTTTTTGACACTACCATTCTTTGAAACATTATACTATTATATATATATTTTTTAAAATTTCGAAGAGCAATTAACAAAATTTCAAAAGTTTTGGGGGCACAGACCCCTGACCCCCTTTGGATTGCCACTGACTACAGAAGTCTTCCACTTCATTAATGCAGTTTTAGATTCAATTATTTAATTGTTTAATGAATGCAGTTACAAGTTCATAATTATGAGTATAAATCATAAGAACAATATGACAAGATATCATCCTCTTCCTAGTTGTGAACTTGATTAAAATGGTTATACTTATTAATAGTCCCAACATCCCTTCCCCTTGACCATCACCTTGTCCCCAAGGTGAAAGGTATGAAATTACTATTCGATAACAACAATTTCATCTCGAGAAGAGTCATACCCTTAAAATCTACTATTCTTACCGTGAAAGATATTTGTAATAAACCCATATGTATGCGTATAAACCACTCATTTAACTATTTATATACCTATGTGGGATGGGTTATCACACACTCCCTTACTCAAAACCTGCCACGTTCTCGTCGCAAGCTTAACAACTAGGTCTCATTGACCTCACCAGTAGGGGCCACGTAGTCCATCCGGACACGGTCCCGAGTTAACTTTGATACCATTTGTAATATCTCGTACGGGAAACTTCAATAATCTTGCTCCCAAGCCATTCGAGTTTCAAGAGTAGCCCCTTTAAACCCTTTGTCCTCACCCGGGCTTAAAAAGTGGAAGACCTTGTTGTAGTATTTAACCCATATGTATCCATATAACCACTCACTAAACTACTCATATCCCAATGTGGGATGGGGTATCACCACTTGCTCAATTATTGTTGTAAGAAAATACTATGACAATATAAACCTAAATAAACACTGGGCAAGTGCACCTAAATCACTGCAGTACAACCAGACCGTATCCATAAGGAAATTGGTTTCTAACCTCGAGCTTTAGTATTTAATTAATTGAAACAAAGAACGGTAAATGGGGGTTTCGCTGGTGGCAAACTTGATTGTTTGGTTAAGCGAAATGTAAGAATAACTTAATAAACTAAGTGGTGTTTTAATGGATTGGATGGAGGAGTACTCTAGATAGTGGAGAATCACCTGAAATGCCCAAGTGAACTCATAAACATACCTCACTTTAAGTGTCTATTAGAGCTAAAATAAAGATTCTTCAAATCTTGGACAATCAAGTTTTTATCTAATTAATCATGCCTCTTAATTCAAAGAAGGCTAAAGTCATTAGATAACATTAATTTCAAGCTCCTAACAATTGCCCTTAAGTTTTACTCCCTAATTCTAGAGAAATAAAAGTTAGGGTTCATCTCCCAACTTGTCCCAATTCCTAACTCAAACCCCAATTTTGCTAGGATTCACAATAAATGCCATAACTGATCAATCTAAAGCATTAACAGAGATAAAACACTTATAATAAACGAGGAATTGTTTACAAGTATCCTTGAAGCATTTATGGGTCAAGCCCCATCCTAGACCACTAATGGAGTTTACTCAAACATAAAGAAAGGAGAAAGAGCAATGGAGTAAGTGGAGGCCATTAATGGAGTGTGGAAGCTTTGGTGATGGTGAGCTCTTCCTTCTCTTCTTTCTCCTTTTCTTTCTTCCTCTTTTTGAACTCTCTTTCTGTTTTCGTCTATTGCAGACGAATAATAGGGAACTATCCCCCAAATTTTCCGTTTTAAAATGCTGCTTCAAGGCAGTATTACGCCGACCGACTCACCTAAGGCAGTGCCATGTGTCGGCTGCCTCCTGGAGACGAGGTCACGTACGCGAACTTAAGTCCAACTGACCCATATGGGGCAGTCTCTCTAGGTCGGTCCATTCCAGTAGGTTGAGAACAAGTTCGACCGACCCACATGGGGTAGTCTCCCTAGGTCGGTCCATTCTAGTAGGTCGGGGACGAGCTTGACCAACCCACATGGGGCGGCCACCTTGGGTGGGTCCGTTCCAGTAGCTTCCAAGACAGATACGACCAACCCATATGGGGTGGTCTTCTGGGTCGATCCATTCCAGTAGCTTCAGAGATAAATCCGACTAACCCACTTGGGGAGGTCGCCCGGGGAGGTAGGCTCCATAATGTTCTTATTTGCACCTGAATCGTCCCGAAACTTCCTGTTGAACTTGGCGTACCTTCCAAGGCGTTAAATCTTTGCTATGATCTCTCTCCGAGTCTTCCAAACATGCTCAAATGAGATTTTATCTATTATAGTATACAAAATGTATAAGTTCACTAATAATTACAATATATTCTATGAAGTGATGAAGATAGGCTATAACCCAAGTAAAATGCAGGTGAATATAAACCTTATAAATGCATATTTTCACCACTTATCAACTCCCTCACACTTATCTATTTTCTTGTCCTCAAGCTAAAGCAGGAACCTACATTGAATGAGGAATATTCATAGCAAGCAAGTGTTTAAATGAATTCTTGGATTATAGAGAGCAAAATGGTGGAAAAACTCATGAACAGGGCAAACCAACCTAATAATAGTGACATGGGTGTGCTTGGCAAATAAAAAGCTAGAGTTTCTAGGTATGATCTAGAGTGATTCAAAGCTGAAAAAACTTGGAAACCTGAAGAACTTTTACCATGGCCAACTTCTCTCAAGAATGGGCATTGACGAGAAAACAAATGAAAAAATAGATGTTTGCATTTGTTTCACTTTTTCACAAGAGATGAGTAGATAGATTTTGGCATTGTAGCCTTTGTATTCAAGAACACTCAACTCTTATTTTGTTGGTTACCAATGATGTCTCACAAGTCTCTTTTGAATTTTCACAACGAAGCACACTACAAAAATCCCTAGATAAGAAGACATAAGAGACCCCTAAGCAATAAAAGTTCACCACGACAAGGTTATATGGTTGCACCGCATATACATGCTTCTTAAGAGTGAAAATTTTGATTTTTTGGGTGAAACTCCCAAGAATCCATAGAAAAACTTGCTCACTATAAATGTAACTCCTAGGTGGAAGCAATAGGTAATCATGCGGAATTGAGCAGTGACAAAAGGAAAAGGTCGATTCCCCCACACTTAAATGGGACAATGTCCTCATTGTTCAAGAACTAGCTCAGGGAGAAACAAAAGCCATTTTCATATATAACACTAAGCATAGAGGTAGAGTAAACTACCTTGATAAGGTTCGAATTGTAGGCGGGTTTTCCTTACACTTGCAAGTGTACGGGGTCATTTAGGCGCTGCCTTCGACACTAGGAGACGAAGGTCCTTGGAGAAATTTCACCATAGTTTCCATTAAAATGCTCAAATATCCATCCCAATCTAAGGGGTATACCTGTTTCCACAAAATATACACAACACAAACACCACCAATAGGGACACAAATGCAATTTCGAAGAATGTTCAAAAAGTCCATTAACTCAAAAGAGTGCAAAATTTTTACATAATAAATAAAAAATAAAGGCAAAATTCACAATATGCCACTATTTGAGTTTGTAATTC
Organism: Limonium bicolor; assembly: GCA_023374045.1. NCBI lineage: Eukaryota > Viridiplantae > Streptophyta > Magnoliopsida > Caryophyllales > Plumbaginaceae > Limonium > Limonium bicolor. The sequence goes on along the minus strand of CM041778.1, from coordinate 370,872,031 downwards.
ACGATATACCTCTTTTTGGAAAGTTGTCCCTAATATGCCACGATTTGAGTTTCAAATTCACAATATGCCACTACTCGGTGACGAACGTTAAATTTTCTGTTAACCCTCTCTGGACAATGACCATTATGTCCCTGACAAAAAATTTGATTTTTTTTAAAAAAAATTTATGGCGCTGGTTCGACTATGCGACGACTACTTTTTTTTTAAACAAGTTTAAAAGCACACAAAATATCCTTGTTTTGTTTTATAGATTTACAATATACCACTATTTAAGTTTTGTAGTTCACAATATGTCACTGTTTAAGTTTTGATGTTCAAAAAATGCCCCTCTTTTCTGTAACGGCTAGTTTTTTTTTATGTTCACAAAATGCCCCTGTTTTCTGTAACAGCTAGTTTTGAATTCAAACGGGTAGTTTGAGTCAAATAACTCTTTTTTGCCTATATAAATAAGACCATCTTATCATTCAAACGGCTAGTCACTCAACGTCTTAACTCTACACCTTTCCCTTTATTTCTTTGTCAGTTATTAATATCCGAGAGCTTATATTGGAAATTGTAACAAAATTTTAAAATGTGATATTTTGGAGTACAAACTCAATTTTACTCACTCATTCTACTTTCTGGTAGTTGATGGAGAAAGTAGTTCCTATTGTTGAAAAAAGGAGACCATCATGACGTTTAAGAAGAGTTAATTCAATGTAATAGTAAAGAGGCATGTTCGAGCGTAGAGGAGTCTGCTGTTCATTAGAAAAATTGTATCAATAAGTGTATAATGCCTCTTTTAGTTCATGACAATGGGTAAGGCATATATGCATTTCCACCATTCCTGCCTGAAGATAGAAGAGCATTACTGAGCTTTCTGTTCAGTCGTTAGTGTGCATAAGATGAAGGTTATGTGCTCCTCTTGAAGGCATGAGTAGATAGATAAAATGAGGTTGGTTATGTTACTTGAAGGCATAAGTAGATAGATAAGAAGAGGGTTGGTTATATGATAAGAAGATCTTTATATAAGCAAAAAAAAAGCTATTGGACTCAAACTAGTCGTTTGAATTCAAAACTAGCCATTACAGAAAACAGGGGCATTTTGTGTACATCAAAACTTAAACAGTGACATATTGGGAACTACAAAACTTAAATAGTGACATATTGTAAACTATATAAAAAAACAAGGGTATTTTGTCTACTTTTAAACTTGTTTAAAAAAAGTAGGTGTTGCATAGTCAAACCAACACCATAGTTGCTTTTTTTAATTTAAATTTTACATCAGGGGCATAATGGTCATTTTCCAGAGAGGGTTAACAGTGAATTTAATGTTCGTCACCTAGTAGTGACATATTATGAAATTCAAACTCAAATCATGGCATATGAGGGACAACTTTCCAAAAAGGGGTCTATCGTGAATTACAAACTCAAATCGTGGCATATTGTGAATTTTCCCAAAAATAAAATGCTAAATGACATGAGGATCCCGTAGGTTTAGAGCACAGGATTCAACCTTCTCATTGTCTCTTCCTAAGCAGTGCTTCAGCTTGGATCCATTGACCATGAAGGTGTCCCCCTTAACATTCTTTAGCTCAATTGCTCCATATGGGGTGACCATTGTGACAGTGAAAGGGCCGACCTAATGATATTTCAACTTATCGAGGAATAACTTCAGCCTCGAGTTGTACAATAGTACTCGGCCTCCCTCATGGAACTCCCTCTTCAAGATCATCTTGTCATGCCAGTTGTTCTCATAGAACTTCCTCCTGAAATTCTTCTAACTTGGTCAACTTGAATCTTCTTTTGTCTCTAGCACTCTTGAGATCATAGTTGAACACTTTCGCAGTGCAATATGATTTATGTGCAAGCTCAACCGGTAGATGACAAGCTTTTCCACAAATAAGCTAGTAAGGAGACATGCCGACCGGGATCTTGTAGGCTGTCCTATAAGCCCAAAGTGCATCGTCAAGCTTTAAGACTAATATTTTCTTGAGGAGTTGACTTTCTTCTGTAGGATCCATTTCAGTTCGTGGTTGGTGACCTCGGCATGACCATTCATTTGTGATGGTAAGGCAAAGCAACATTGTGTCTCACACCATATTTATTCGTTAATGCTTCAAACTCCTTGATTTGTTTTCTCATTCCAATCCAAAAGACCACCCTAGTAGTCCTTTTAAAAGTAGGAAGATCGCTAGAATGTCCGCCCATTGGTGTTGCATGATTTTCAACTAAAATTTGAGGAATTAGTTTGGATTGAGAGGAAATGACAAGTTTACCTTTAAAGAAGAGATGACCATGTTTTAACTCATACCCAACATGGCTATCTATTGCCACCAACATCTCATGGACTAGTTTTCGTAGAACATGATCCTTAAACTCCTCTTCTTCCTCTGTCTTCCAACCAGAAATACCACTAATGTTACTACTTACACTCAAGACTATTGTCCACTTGTGACAAGGCGTCTACTGCATGATTCTATCTTTCAAGTCTGTAATATATCTGGAAATCGGACCCCAAAAGTTAAGTCACCCACTTGTACTGCTCTTCTATTAATAAGCGTTTTCCCATAGGTGTTTTAGGCTCTTCTGATCAATTTGAATAACTAATTTCATTTCAAGCAAATATTGCCTCCATTTTGGGACAAGAAACACAACTACCATAAATTCTTTCTCATAAACTGACTTAGACAGTGCTCTAGCATAAAAAGCTTGGCTTAGAAAAGCAGAAGACTGCTTTTTTACATCAAAAATGCCCCAGCTTCTTTCCTGGAAGCACCAGTCTTTACATTAAACTGTTTAGTAAAGTCTATAGTAGCTACAACATTAGCAGAAGAAAGAGCTTAATTCAACCGTTCAAAAGTAGTTTGAGCTACCGCAAACCAATTAAAAGCTTTCTATTTGGTGAATGTAGTAAGGGGAGCCGCAATCAAACCATAGATGAATAAAAATTTTGTAACACCCATCCAAACCCAATAAAGATTTTAACTTATTAACTAAATTAGGAATTAACCAGGAAACCACAAATTGCACTTTAGAGGGATCAATAACTACCCGTTCCCCTGAAAATATATGTCCAAGGGAATCGACTCTTGTCTTAGCAAAGCTACACTTTTTTCATTCACCTTCAACTGATTACGCGATAACAATGATAAAGACTTTTGAAAATGAGACAAATGTTCATTCCAATCCTTATTATAAACTAAGATATCATAAAAAAACTAAGATGAACCTTCTTAGAAAGGGATGAAAAGTCTCATTCATAAGAGACTGAAATGAAGCTGGGGCATTCTTCAAGCCGAAAGGCATTACTAGAAACTCATAATGTCCTTCATGAGTTCTTAAAGCCGTTTTTCGATATTCTGACCGAAAACTCAAATCTGGTGGTAACTTGACTTGAGTTCTGACTTTGTAAATATAGCTGCTCCATGATTTTCATCTAATAATGTTGGAGATCAAGTGTGAGTTCCACATTGAAAAATTATGTAGCTAGCAAGTAGCTTATATATCCTAGAGCTACTCCACCTAATGCCAATTGGTTTTAGGATGGAACCTCATGGGTTATTGGGCCTTGCTAGTCTATATGGGTATTTTATATAATTCTCTCCGTTGGGCCTATTCCTCCCCCCACAATATTTCTAACATGGTATCAGAGCCCGGGTTCTGCCTTGGGTAATGCACCACTGCCTCCAAACAGGGTGCATGCACCACTGCCTAATGGATACCCAAGTGGGGTCCAAACAGGGTGCAATGTGGGAGGCCGCGGAGATAAGAGACTCACACTTGAGGGGGGATGTTGGAGATCAAGTGTGAGTCCCACATTGAAAAATTATGTAGCTAGCAAGTAGCTTATATATTCTACAGCTACTCCACCTAATGCCAATTGGTTTTAGGATGGAACCTCATGGGTTATTGGGCCTTGCTAGTCTATATGGGTATTTTATATAATTCTCTCCGTTGGCCCTATTCCCCCCCCCCCACAATATTTCTAACAAATAACATATCAATATTGGGTAATGGAAATTTTTCAGTATAATTACTTCATTCGATGCCTTATGATCCACACAAAAATGCCAGTTTTCATTTTGACAAGCAAAACAGAGCTGAAAAGAGGCTTGCGCTTGACCTTATAAAACATGTGAGGCGCAACTCCTGCACAATTCTCTCTATTTGATCTTTCTGATAATAAGGGTAATGTTAGGGACAAATTTTAGGAAGTGTAGTACCCAGTTTGAGAGGAAAGTAATGATCATGAAAACGGTTAGGGGGTAAATGTTCCAGGGGTTGGAAAACATCAGTAAAGACGTCAGCAGTGCCTGAAGAGCGTCATCTTGATTAATTCATATGGTTTCCTCTTCAACTTGATTTGGAAACAATACTGAATCTGCAAAATAAATCCAACTAGTCCCCTCATCCTTTACAGCCTTTAAAGCTTACTTTACTCCCCCTTCAGTCAAAGAATAAGTGGGGTCTCCTTGCAACTTAATAAACTTTTGATTCCACCAAAATTTTATGGTCAATAAGCCCCAATTACTGTTGGTCTCACCCAAAGTGGCACGTCAATCCAATCCTGAAATGTGAAACGACTAACAATCGAACATGAATACAACCCATGTAAAAAAAATTTTAGATTCCTGCAAACTCCTTTTCCCACTTCTGATGAACCATTCCCCATCCTAACTTCAAACTGCACAGAACGATCAATATGGGAAGTATAATTTTTCCACTTAATTCTTTTGGATGAAATTATGTGTTCACAGGGTTCCTGTGTAACTTACCCGTATTTTGTTTCCTTCTTATTAGGGATTCCCATTAAAGACATTAGAGATAATTTTGCTTTATAATATTGAGAATTATCACAATCTATATTGGAGTTATCTCATACACCTCATCTTCCTCATCCACATTCTTAATTAACAATAGTTGTAATCCAACTATCTTACATCTATGAGTTAGTGATCATTTGTGGCTCTGTTCAAACTTGATATTTTTGTGATTGTTTTATATGTTACAGTAAATTGTTAGAGGATAACGTAAGATCCACATGATGCCAACCCCAACAAATTTTTTTTTTCCTCCACATCTTAACTTCAGAAATTCTACGGTAATTCGAGGGAAATCTACTATTAGTAGTTGAATTACCTATCGAAATCACTGAGCCACATGATACAGCTGGAAAAGACAATAAAGAACTAAGATTTATTTAAATCTGTATCGGTCGAACCGGCCAACAGATTAGAGGAATTAATTTGACTGTCCCACAGAGATGGCGCCTACAGTCTTCACACTGTTCACAACAGAATCACGAATGGCAGGAGCAGTCGGATTGAAAGAATCTCCTTTCGAAATCCACTTATTATTTTCTTCAGTTTTTCTGGCTAACTTCATCTTCTCAGTGTAATATCCAGAAAAATCTTAGTTGGCCTTAGTGCCGTGTTTGTATTAAACATATTTTGTCGGTATAAGTGTCTAGCTAAGAATGTTCTGGAAAAAATATCCCGGAAGAATATTTTGGAAGAATGTTCCAAAAGGGTTAAATGGAAGAATGGAGAGTCTTATTCCGGAAGAATTGAGAGAGTGTTCTGGAAGAAGTGTTCCAGAAGAATTGTACTAGTACCTGGGTAGGAGTCATAGCCATTGCCGCCCTTACCAGGTGTCATTTTCCTTTTGTTCATCTCATCATTAGCATACCAACACCATATGTCTACACTAATTATTCCTTTTGTGATCGAGCTACGTGTGTATTACCTTAGGATTATGGAACCGCCTTTGATTACCTCTTGGTGAAGTAATCCTCTGTTTACCACAAATATTAATGTCGGGGTACTGAACCTAAAACCTCAGTATAAACCCACAACTCTACACTCCTCTTTCACAAGATAGTTGTCGTAACTCACTTAGAAGCTAAGGAAACCCAAACCGAGAGTTAGCTAGCAATCGGGGAAGAAAGGTGAAGCTGGTGTAGGAGTACTCTGTTTTAGCAAGCAAGTCTAACTGTTGAGGGAAATTATTATGTATCTGGTTGAATAAAGTGTTAAGGTAAATCATTGTGTTCATCAAGATTACGGTTGTTGAATATGTTATTACCAAATGTTATGGTGTGAACTGTTATATTTTTCTTGAGAAGTGTTCGCTTCTGTCATGAAAGAGTTATGAATATGGTAATATGTGGCTACTTGTGATTATGAGCATGGTTTAAATGATTGGTATATAATTTAAGTGGACTGGTGAACCAAGTTTTGGATGGTCTTTGGACATGGTTATTATTTGTACTTGATAAGGGAAGCTATCTTTGGAAACTTGAACAAATTCTTACATTAGTTTTCCACCGTTACCAATGAATTGCGGTGAAGCCACTATGTACTCCTTTGGGTCAAAAGTACCTTCTAGGGGTGTGCACACTTAAGGATATATGGTGAGGTGATTATGGTTACTACAGTCCTAGAATGGGTGTCCGGAGAGCATTTGAATATGAGGTTTCTACAGTCCCATATTGGGTTTCCGGTGAGCATTTGAAAATGAAGTTACCGTGACCCTTTCTTTGGGTGTCATGTGAGCATTGATTGAACTAAGGGTTTATCCCTTATCATAGCAAATTGTTGTGTTGATATTTGGTGTGATTATGTTGGTTATAACATGTTGCGGTATTTGACTGGTGGTGTATGATTTGTTTGGTGTTTGGTTACTTGATGAATACCAATATATATAAATTGTGGAGTATGATTTGTTAAATGGTTTATGGTTATTATTGGTTTGAAAATATGGAAAGTCCGGTTGCCTATTTGCATGAAGATATTATGAATTTTATGTGCTTAAGTTGAGTGTTATGATGGTTGCTATATCCTGTTAAAAGTGTTTCCATACAAAATGAATTTTACATGGTAAAACGATGATTTACTCGGTTTAACTAATTTATGCACTCCCTTTCTGTGTTTATTTGGATTTATAGCTGCAGGTTATTGAACAAGGCTTGGCTATGGGAGTTGGAAGGGAACATCATGACTTGGTCTAGAGTAGAAAATATTTTGAGTTGTAATCGGTTAAGATGATAATTTTGGCTAAGTAGATTTCTTCCGAAAGTTTGTTTCGAAAGAATTACAACAAGTTTTGTGTTCTTCTGAAAGTTTTTACTAGAAAAACCCTTTTTGTAACTTTGTACCAAATTATGCAAAACTGTTACTTATCAATATAAGGTATGTTTTTGAGTATCATTGGAGTTAGTAATAGCCTTAGCACTCACTTGGGTGAGTATGACAGTAATGCCCTGATATGATTTTAATTATTTCCGCTGCAAACTTGTTAATGGAATTTGATAAGCGCACCCTTATAATATACCAAGTCTGAGTTCTCCTTTACTAATACTCAAAAAGGATTACACCCCCGTCTACGCCAAAAGGCAATGAAACAGTGAATGGCTAGAAATGGCAAAAAGGAACCTCAGGGCACAGCCCTGCCTAACCCCAGAGGGCCTATTTTAGCTAAACAATTCCACGATGAAAAACATGCTAGCAGCTACTTTGCTATTTAAAGACATACGGGGGGGTGAGCTGGCAAAAAGGCTAACTAACTACTGGATAAGGTAGACTAATACCACAAAAGTGGCAGTACTACTGATGCGAGGCTCCAACATTCCTCCACTGCTAACCGTCCGTATCATGCTGCTGTCTTACCTCCTTGGCCACGGTAATAGTATTTCCCATATTGCCCATGAGTGGTCCTGGCTATCTCACCATCCCTCCCCTGTTGAAGTTCCACCTTGTCCTCAAGGTGGAATTCAGGAAACTGGTTGATGATTGTAGAGAAGGGTTCCCACGAATCTTCAAACTCCGAGTGATTGTCCCACATAATCAGGGCCTCTCTCTCCCGGGAGCCGATCTGTCGGGTTCGCAAGACCGCCGCTGGCTTGAGTAACATCTCCAAATCAGCAGATAATGCCGGTGGAAGTGGCATAGCAGTCTGGTTTGGGGGAATGGTCTTCCTAAGCTGAGACACGTGGATTGTGTGATGAATTCGGGCCTCAGCAGGAAGTTTTAGTTTGTAAGCAACCGGTCCGACTTTCTTCTCAATCTGGTACGGTCCATAGAAGCGGGGGCTCAGCTTTGCATTGCGTTTCTCTGAGAGGGACTTGAATCGGTAGGGCCTCAGCTTTAAGTAAACCCAATCCCCTTCTTCGAACTGCACATCCCGTCTATGTTGGTCAGCACGTTCCTTCATCCTGTTTCTAGCTTTGTCCAGATGTTCCTTTAGTTCGTCGAGAATGGTGTCCCTTGCACAGAGCTGTTGGTCAACTTCCTGAATGGGAGACCCAAGGGGGGAGTAGCGGACCAACAACGGGGGGTCTCTTCCATACAAGGCCTTGAATGGGGTGGTGTTGATGCTGGCATGAAAGGTTGTATTGTACCAAAATTCAGCCCAAGGGAGCCACTTCAGCCACTGCTTGGGCTTTGTGAAAGAGAAACACCTCAGATAGTCCTCTAAATAGCGGTTGATCACTTCTGTTTGCCCGTCTGTTTGGGGGTGGTAGGAGGAACTGAGGCAGAGAACAGTCCCTGAGTGTTTGAAGATCTCCTTCCAGAATGAACTAATAAAGATGGGGTCGCGATCAGAAGTGATTGTGCGGGGAATCCCATGGAGGCGGACAATTTCTTTTATAAAAATGGCTGCCACATCCTTAGCCGTGTAGGGGTGGCGCATAGCAATGAAATGGCTGTACTTTGAGAGTCTGTCCACAACCACTAGGATTGTGTCGAATCCCTTGTGCCTGGGAAGTCCGGAAATAAAGTCCATTGACAGGTCCTCCCATACTCTTTCGGGGATGGATAAGGGCTGAAGCAAGCCCGCTGGTGATAGTGAGCTGTACTTAACCTGCTGACAGATGGTGCAGCTGGCCACAAACTCCTTTATTTGTTTCCTCATACCTTTCCAGAAAAACACAGCTGCCAATCGTTTGAAGGTGCGAAGGAACCCGGAATGCCCGCCAGTAGGCGAACTGTGGTACTCGTTCAGGATTACGGGAATGAGTGAGGAATTTTGTGGAAGAACTAATCTGTCCTTGTAGTATGCCCGCCCGTTTCTGAGAGTAAACCCCTGGTGCGAATTTGGGTCTACTTGCAGGTCCTGAATTATTCTCCTCAAGTGTTCATCCTACTGGATTTCGTCCTCCAGTTGCTCCCAACCGCCCACCGTTATTACTGAAATGGCCATAAGCTGCTGAGTATTGATTCTGGAAAGCGCATCAGCAGCTCAATTCTCACGGCCAGGTTTGTACTGAATCTAAAAGTCGAATCCCATCAGTTTCAACGCCCACTTGTGTTGTTCCTCGGTGAGCATTTTCTGCTCCCAGAAATATTTGAGACTACGCTGGTCGGTACGCAGAATAAATCTCCTCCCCAGCAAGTAATGCCTCCATTTGTGCACCGCAAAAACCACCGCCATAAGTTCTTTTTCATATGTTGATTTTAATCTAGCTCTCGATGAGAGTGCCTGACTGAGGTACGCGATGGGTCTACCGTTCTGCATCAATACAACGCCAATACCATACCCACATGCATCAGTCTCCACTATAAATTCTTTTGTAAAATCAGGCATCGCAAGGACTGGGGCAGAAGAGAGACAAATTTTTAACTCCTCGAAGGCTGCCTGTGCGGATTCATTCCAATTGAACCCGTCCTTCTTCAGCAGGGCTGTGAGTGGCGCCGCTATTTTTCCATAGTTGCGGACGAAGCGGCGATAGTACCCCGTCAGACCCAGAAACCCCCTCAGTTCACGAATGGTTCGGGGTTGGGGCCATTGGGTCATGCTTATAATCTTTTCAGGATCGGCAGCAACCCCCTCAGCAGAAATTATGTGTCCCCAATACTCCAAGCTGGACTGCCCAAAGTAACACTTCTTTTTGTTGGCCACCAACTCATTTTCACTCAGGACGTGTAACACCTTATCCAGATGATGGTAGTGGTCCTCTATACTCTTACTGTAAATTAAGATATCGTCAAAGAAGACGAGCACAAACTGTCTAAGGAAGGGTTTAAATACCTCATTCATAACCGCTTGAAAGGTGGCCGGCGCGTTCCGTAACCCGAACGACATGACAAGGAATTCATAGTGGCCTTCATGTGTGCGGAAGGCAGTTTTGGGGATGTCCTCTTCTCTGATTCGAATCTGGTGATAACCAGATTTAAGATCGATTTTGGAGAAGATGGTGGCTCCGTGAAGCTCGTCCAACAGCTCGTCAATAACTGGGATGGGGAACTTGTCTGGAACCGTGATCTCATTCAGGGCCCGGTAGTCCACACAAAATCGCCACTCTCCGTTTTTCTTCTTGACTAGGAGAACCGGGCTAGAGAACGGGCTGTTACTTGGCCTGATGAAACCTGCTCCCAACAATTCCCGCACAATTTTCTCGATTTCATTCTTATGGTAAAAGGGGTACCGGCATGGGCGGCGATTTGGCGGTGGTGCGTGCGTGGACAGGGGAATAGCATGATCGAGGAATCTCGCTAGAGGGAATTTCGGCTGGTCACTGAATACTTCTGGGTAGGCTGCTAACAGGCTTAGGGTTGTGGGGTCTGTTATACGTCGTTCCTTTCCTTCGCTTTCCAGAAAATTGTATTCGACCCACCAGCCCACTGAATCCCGGCCCATTTCTTTTAAAATCGATTTGAGCCCAACTTCTGTTTGGGTCAAGGTTGGGTTGCCTTGCAGGTGGATCAGTTTCCCCCCTGCTCGAATTGGATGGACAGCTTGCCCCAATTAGTTTTGGTCTCCCCCAACGTCTCGAGCCAGTCCATTCCTAAAATTAGGTCAAAGCCCCACAGTGTCAACGGCAGGAAGTCGTGGACAAACGCCGCGCCCTGGACGTCGAGCTCCACCCTTCTACAAACACCCTTACCTTGTATCACATCTCCGTTCCCGATCATGACCCCAAATCTGACGGACTTATCCACGATCAATCCGGCCATCTCCACCACCAGCGGCGACACAAAACTGTGGGTAGCGCCGCTATCGACCAACATCAGGACTTGGAGATTCCCGATTTTGCCCAGAAGCTTCATGGTTCTTCTGGAGGTGACTCCATTGAGAGAGTGTTGAGATAGGGTCGTCTGAAGATTCTCCTCCGGCTCCCCCAGTTGTTCCCCCATCTCATCTCCCTTCTCAGATAGTTCATCGTCGCCCTCTTCTTCTTCTACGGTGAGTAGTTACAGACCGGTCGATTTGCACCGATGCCCCTGCTGCCATTTCACGCCGCACTTGTAGCATAAGCCCAAAGCGCGCCTCCTCTGGAACTCCGAATCAGTACTTCTGGGTGCCGCTTGTGAGACGGACTCCACCGACGAGCCGGAGGCTACCTGGTTTGACGTCGTCTGCGTCCCAGTGGGCGGTGTTCCCTCTCTACCCACCTTGGAGCCGCTAGTGCCTGGCCATGTGCGGTAAGAGATCCCCGTGAGCCCCAACGATTTGGCTACAGGGGTGGTCCAACTTTTCGCTGGCGAGATGCGATACTTAGAAATTCGCTCGACTGCCGCATTCTTCTCCTCCACCTCCGTGGCCACTGCCATTAACTTCGTCAAGGTTTTTGGCTTAAACAACATTGTTTCGGCCCGTACTTCAGCCTTCAACCCGCCTTTGAAAATGCTTCGTAGCATTTGGTCTGGAATCTCGGTAAGGGTCACCGATAGAGCTTCGAATTTCTGCCTGTACTCCATAACCGTCCCCTCCTGTGTGAACGCGAGCAGGTGGTCGACCTGGTCACCCGTCTGTTCCTCATTGAAACGGAGGATGAGCGCCTCCTGGAATCCTCCCCAATCCGGTAACCCCACATGGTTCTCCAGCCAGGTAAACCAGTGCAGAGCCGGTCCCTCCATGCACACCCCAGCTGCCGCGACTCTATCTTCCTTACCTATGCCACAAATGGAGAAGTACCGTAACACTCTTTGTACCCACCCACACGGGTCTTCACCGTTGAAAACAGGCATTTCCATCTTTCTCACTCTGAAACCTCTTTCCTCCCCTCTTGCACCTCTTCCGCCGGCTTCACGTCGATCCATCACCCTCAACAGGGCCTGTAAGTCCCTTTGTATGTTACCGACTGTCTCCTTCAGTTCACCCACGTCTCTTTGTAACTCACCGACTTCCTCCTTCAGCACCCCTTGCTCTCTTCCTAACTCCTCCATTTTCTCCGTTCCAGTAGAAACTCCCGTTCTGGTGGTGACCATTCAGGAACGAGTGCTCTGATACCAGATTGATAAGCGCACCCTTATAATATACCAAGTCTGAGTTCTCCTGTACTAATACTCAAAAAGGATTACACCCCCGTCTACGCCAAAAGGCAATGAAACAGTGAATGGCTGGAGATGGCAAAAAGGAACCTCAGGGCACAGCCCTGCCTAACCCCAGAGGGCCTATTTTAGCTAAACAATTCCACGATGAAAAACATGCTAGCAGCTACTTTGCTATTTAAAGACATACGGGGGGTGAGCTGGCAAAAAGGCTAACTAACTACTGGATAAGGTAGACTAATACGACAAAAGTGGCAGTACTACTGCTGCGAGGCTCCAACATTCCTCCACTGCTAACCGTCCGCATCATGCTGCTGTCTTACCTCCTTGGCCACGGTAATAGTATTTCCCATATTGCCCATGAGTGGTCCTGGCTATCTCATCAGAATTAAGCTATAAGTGGTAGGAAAAATCAGGGTGTTACAAGTTGGTATTAATTAGAGCGGTAAGCTAAGTAACTAGAAGAAGGAACTAGGTATTAAAAATTTGAATAAGAAGTGCGGGTAGGATGTCTGTTTCTTTCCTTTTAGATGAAATGGATGACTTACTTGTGTGTTCTTGTGTTGAATTATGTGTATATAAATATATTATATATACAAGTTGAATATTGTCGTTCTTAGTGATCTGGATGAATTAAATAGAGATCTACAGTTACGGGTATAGGGGAAGATGAACAGAGGAAAACAAACAAAAATGATTGAAAATGTTCATCTCAAACATATGCAGGAATTGATCTATAGTGTAGAACAAGAGAGGAGATCTGAGACCAGGAATGATGGGTGTGAAAAAAAGGAAAGTTCTCAGAAGATGAACCCAGATAAGAAGTTCCAAATCAGTCAAGATGGAAATATGAAAATATAAGAGAATCGAAAAGGTAGTCAATAGGGAAGAAGTCGGTATACTTTTGGACACCATGTTTTTATTAAGAATCAAAACAAGAAAGAAAGACACTATTACTGTAAGCAGTGTGGTAAAAGTCATCCTGGAGTAGATTGTGAAGAAAAATCAGTAAGATGTTTTAGCTGTGGAAGAGGGGGCACAAGTCTTTTGAATGTTATAAGAAGGAACCCGAGAGACACCAGTGTAGAGGTGGAGGTAGTGGTAGTAAAAAGAAAATATGTCAACAGTAGGATAGTAGACGTGGGGATGCTGACCAACCTTAGGTGAATTTGGGATGGTTTAGTGGAAGCCATTAGAAGGCATAAAGAAACAAAAATCAGGGGATAATAGAAAGGATGACTGAAGGGATGGTTATTAGGATCAGGGATGCATCAATATAATAAGTGAAACAGAAACAAAGTAGGGAAGAAGCAGTATGTTATAAACTTATAAGTACATGGTATTTTGGCGTGTGTAATGTTAGTTCGGGGTTTATACTTCCTTATATCTATGTTTTGAGAAGTGGGGTATAATGACAAGTACTATTGTAGTAGTGGTAGTGTCTATCCGTTTTGACAAAGTAAATCAATGATGTAAGGTATATAAAGGTATGAATGGTAATATTATGGGAGTAAACATTAAGTTTCATGTGATATACTAAAGTGGCATACTAGATAAAGTTTCAGGAAGAAAGTCTTTATTAAAAAAGAATTACTGTGATTAGTAAAGAACAAAACACAAACATCTGCAGCTAGGTAATCCGAGATGAGTGGTAGAGAGCACATATTAGAATTAGGTTTGTTTGTGTTTGTGTGTAGAACAAAAAGAATCAACGTAACATTTTCTATTCAGTAATGTATATTGGGTTACAACCTCTGTTATACTTATATACATATGTTGTTGTACCTAAATCTTTATCTAAGAGCTAATAAAGTGGAGAACCAGATTTTGTTGAGTACAAAGCTTGGTAAAAGAATAATAACAAACTAAATATCAATATTAACAAACTGAATATCCTCGTGCTGCAACTCGGTTGAGATTTTCACGTGGACTGCCATATCAGTCCATATACTCCCCAATACCCCCCTCAAGCCGTAGGTGAATGAAATTAACCTAGGCTTGAAGAGTCGCCATGATGCATACCCATCTGTGATAACTGTTCCTTGTACCTGGTCTCGGGAAGAACTTTGGTCATCATATCTGCAAGCTAAGTGGACGTATGAGTGTAAACGACATCCACAAGTCCCTGTTGTATTTTATCACGCACAAAATGACAATCGATCTCTATGTGCTTAGTACGCTCATGAAAAACAGGATTGCGAGCGATGTATATAGCAGATTGATTATCACACTTGACGGGTATAGAAACAACGTTGCCTACACCAAGTTCATGTAACAAGCGAGTAAGCCAAGTCAACTCTGAAGTAACACGACGTAGAGAACGGTACTCCGCCTCAGCACTGGAGAGAGAAACAGATCCTTGCTTCTTGGTCTTCCAAGAAATAGGACTATCTCCAAGGAAAATATAATAGCCCGAGACGGACTTTCGCGTATTGGGACAGGCTGCCCAATCTGAATCACAATAGGCCACAAGATCAAGTTTGGGACTGGAAGCAAGAACAACCCCATAGTTAACAGTGCCCTTGATATAACACAACGCGTGCATCGCTGCCTCCATATGGACATCGCTTGGATTCTGCATGAATTGGCTAAGAACCTAAACAGTGAAACTGATATCACGCCTGATGTTGGTGAGATAGTTGAGCTTGCCCACCAATCGTCGGTAAGGAGTAGGATCACGAAGAGGAACACCATCCGTGGCAAGTAATGATTTCCCTACTACCATTGGTCCTTTGGTATTCCGGCTACCACTACAATCAAAGTCTTGAATAAGTTCGTTGCAAAACTTCCTTTGGGAAAGAATATATCCTTGCGTGGTACGAATAAATTCTATCCCTAAGAAGTAATGCAAAGTGCCCAAGTCTTTGATCTTGAAGTTGTCATCAAGAGCCTGTTTGATAGCATCGATTTCATCTTGATGTGGACCCACAATCAACATATCATCAACATAAACTGCTATAAACATCTTGCCTGCTCGACCTTCTTTATGAAAAAGGGAATAATCATTCTTGGATTGAACAAAGTTAAGAGTTTTAAGAAAACTTCCCAACTTAGAAAACCACTGGCGGGAAGCTTGTTTCAATCCGTACAACGACTTCTTCAAACGACATGCCTTGTTGGGTCCTGCTACCTCTAAACCTAGTGGTAACCTCATGTAAACCTGCTCATCAAGATCACCATGCAAAAAAGCATTGTTAACATCTAACTGACTGATTATCCATCTGTTGTGAAGAGCAACAACAATGAGAGAACGAATAGTAGTCAACTTAACCACGGGCGAAAAAGTCTCATGATAGTCTAAACCATGCCGCTGTGTGAACCCTTTAGCTACTAAACGTGCTTTGTACCGCTCCAACGTGCCATCAGATTTAAGTTTAATTTTATAAACCCACTTGCAACCCACAACTTTCTTTCCACGCGGTAGCGAGACAATACCCCATGTGTCATTTTCTTCTAAAGCTCGTAACTCTTTCTGCATGGCTATGTGCCAGTTTTCATCTCTCACAGCTGTGTTGTAGTCACAGGGCTCCACGTAGTCACTGTCAACAGGAGACTCGGTGGAAAGAAGTGCTACAGTATGAGTAGGAGTGGTTTCAGTCAGACTAGCACAACCTGAAAGAAGATTATCAGGCTTAACAGCATTATAAACTCTCTCATCCAGAATATCTTGAAACGATGTGTTGCAAACATAATCTGTCAGATACCCTGGTTGCCGACTCACTCTACTGGACCGACGTAACTCAGCATAGGAAACATCCTGATCGGGCACGGTTTCGGATGGTGGACACTGCACATCAACCTCGGCACTAGGAGCACGGCTACTGGGCATGACGTCCTCTTCATCTAAAAGAGCTGGTGAGACAATATTACTCTCAATGTGATTAGGCGACGTTACAGGAATGGCACCCCGCCGTTGCTCCGCAAAAGGGAAACACTGAGCATGAAACCTAACATCACGACAAACTTCAACAACCTGCGTAAGCAAACTCAAAATCTTGTGTCCTTTCTTTCGTGGATCTTCCCCAAGGTAGACACAAGTTTCTCCCCGGGGCTCAAACTTTCCTCCCTTAGGACCGACAACTATTTTGTAACATAGGCATCCAAACGGTTTTAAATCATCATACGTAGGCTTTTCATTGTACAAACCTTCGAACGGAGTCTTGCCATGTAGAGCCTTTGTAGGGAGTCGGTTTACCAAGAATGTAGCATGTAGGATGCATTCGCCCCAAAAAGTCAAAGGAACATGTGACTGAAAATATAACGCCCTCGCCGTCTCTAAAAGATACTTATGTTTTCTTTCAACAACCGCGTTTTGCTGAGGTGTGTATGCACAAGAGGTTTGATGAATGATACCCTCTTGCGCATAGAACTTCTTTCCTTCATTAGAGCTACCAAGTTCCTTGGCATTATCTGTTCGGACCACCTTAATCTTCACCTCAAACTGTCGCTCCACCATTCGAATGAATTTTACAATCGTTTCCCAAGCATGTCCTTTTTGCTTGATAAGTACAACCCACGTCGTACGTGTAAAATCATCGACAAAGCAAACAAAATATCTATAACCATTATAAGTATCGGTATGAAACGGTCCCCACACATCTATATGAATCATCTCAAAAGCTTTCTTAGTAGTACTAACCGAATTCGGGAACGGAAGACGTTGTGCTCTAGATTTGTAACAAACATCACAAGCATAATCAGAGGAAAAATCTGCTTCTTTTATTAAACCAAACGTTACAAGTTTGTGAAACGGTACGTGTCCAAGTCTAACATGTATGTCCTTAGCCTTTGGACTTATTCTCACTACGCTTGGAACGCCTGAAGACCTATGAAAGCCTGCACCACTTGTTGGATCAACACCGCCCAAGCCCAAACTCGTGTCAGTCGACAGGCCTGCCGCCGAAGAGTCCAGCACGTACAAATTGTCCTGGCCCAGCCCAAACTGTCGCTCAACCGGGCTTGTAGAAGGGCCCTGTAAGAAACATCCATGTTTGTCAAAAACTAGAGCACAACTCAACTGTGTCACTATCTTCTTTACGGAAATCAGATTAAACAAGAAATTTGGAATGTACAACACATCTTTCAACAGCAACCCATTCCCAATCCTAACATCTCCAATCAACCTGACTGCGGACTCCCATGGCAAGACTACCACCCTTTCTCTGTCAAGCTTTCTCCACCTCTCGAATAAATCCCCAGCTCCCGACATATGATCAGTCGCACTGGAGTCTATGATCCATTTTCCCTTAAATCGTCTGTCTGCGTGATTACTCAAGAAACAAAACTTATTATTGACATAGAGTAGTTGATTACCTGAGAAATTGCAATAATCAACCTCCTCCGTCTTCGATTCTGTATTAGCACTTCGAATTAACTGAGTGATCTGCTGCAACTGTCGAGGAGTCAAACCATCCCCCTGCTCAACATCATCGCCGTCAATCTGCTCTGAAACCCTAGCCGTGTTTGCGAAGCTCTTTTTCTTTCGCGCTAACACCTTGTCCTTACCGTGTAACTGAAAACATTCTGCCGATATGTGACCTGAACGTTTGTAATGTGTACAGGTTTGGCGCTGGTAGCATTCGTCGTAGCTGTGACCGGGTTTCCTGCAGTAAGAACAGGTAAGCTTCTTCCTCTCAAATCTACGGTTAGGGCTTTTTGAGGATTCGCCTGTTGCGACATGTGTCTGACTTGAAAACGACATGGAGTCGTCTCTGATTTGCTCGCCCCCCGCTGTTCCTCTTCCTGAACAACTAGAGAGTAAGCTTCCTCTAAACTGGGTGTGGTCTGCATAGCCAAAATTTGGCCCCTGATTGAAACATATTTCCGATTTAATCCCATCAAAAACTGGAGAAGTTTATCCTGTTCTGCCTGTTTTCTGGTGGATTCCTTGGCGTCACAGGTACATCCTCCGCAGTTGCACCTTGGCAACGGGCGAGCTGATTCTAACTCTCCCCAAACCCTTTTCAATTTCGTAAAATAATCACTCACACTGTCTTCTCCCTGATTAACATCTGTTAACTCACGTTTCAGGTTGTGAATAACAGCCAGATTGCTTTTCTCAAACCTGCGACACAGTTGATTCCACAGCTCCTTTGGATCTTGACAGAACCGAACACTTTGGGCAATACTCGGGTCCAGCGCCGTTTTTAGCCAAGACAAAACAAGGGAATTCGATCTTTCCCAGGCACTGTAACGAATAATATTTGCTTCATCTGGTTTAGCAATCTTACCTGTTATGAAGCCAAACTTATTTTTAACTTTCCAAGCAGTAATCATGTCGCACTTCCACCCCAAGAAGCCCGTCCCATTGAACTTAGGCACGAGACTTAGTCCGGGGTTTTCTGCTGGGTGGACATAAATCGGGTCGTTGACATCAATGACGCTGCTGCTGGAGGAAGAATCAGACTCTGGATTCTTTCCTCTCGGGTTTTCTACCACCACGTTCGCATCCTTCCCTTTGCCTGAACCGTCTGTCGCCATGCTCGCGGGTACTAAAGAAAACTAGAACCGTAACCTTGCTCTGATACCATATTAGAATTAGGTTTGTTTGTGTTTGTGTGTAGAACAGAAAGAATCAACGTAACATTTTCTATTCAGTAATGTATATTGGGTTACAACCTCTGTTATACTTATATACATATGTTGCTGTACCTAAATCTTTATCTAAGAGCTAATAAAGTGGAGAACCAGATTTTGTTGAGTACAAAGCTTGGTAAAAGAATAATAACAAACTAAATATCAATATTAACAAACTGAATATCCTCGTGCTGCAACTCAGTTCATATACTCCCCAATAGCACAGGAGGGAGCGCCACAGTAGAGAGCGCGCTGGTCGGGAGAGATGGGAGAGCCGGTGGAGAAGCTGCTCACAAAATTAGAACATGAGTCGTGGCGTCTGAGGGGACGGCATAGATCCCGGAGTTGGTCTCGGAGAGTTTCTCACAGTAGGCGGCCGCGGTTTTCCCTGAGGCGAGGTTGCAGGCGGTTGCACTCCCGCCTGGAGGGTAGACGTCGTCGAGGTCACGGTGTTAGTTCCAGGTGTAGCAGTAGGCCGGAGAGGTCAAAAGCTTGGAGACGTGGCAGGTCAGTAAGATCGAGCAGTGTTCCTGCTCCCAGAGACGCGCGACAAGCCAAAAGGAAGCGAAGAGAGATAAGGAAGTTTCTACTGGAGCTGGAGGCTATGGCTGTACTCTGTTAATTGACAATCTTAGCAGAGTGGTCGATGTGAAGGCTATCCGATGGCTCTTGCGGATGGAAGATCATATTACTCATATTTGCATCTCCAGGAAGAGACGCCCTAACAACGCCCTCACCTTTGCCTTTATTAAGATGAAGAGCTCCGCGCGGGTTGATGAAGCGAAGGGTAAGATCCATGGTCGTACTTTTCTAGGTCACAAAGTATTTGCTTGTAGATCCAAGTATTCGTCTGCAAAAGGCAGTAGGAATACGTCCAACAGCAGTACGCAGCGGGCAAAGTTTTCCGATGAGGATGAGGGTGGCAATCCAGTTGGTCAGGGTAAGTGTCATGCGTTAGGAATGGAAGGTGAAACGACCACACAGGTGAGCGACGGCATCGGTACTGGTCAGAGCCTTGAGCTCACCGGCGTTCTAGAGTCGTTGGTGGTCGATTCTGATGTTAGCGTCGTGTTTGTGCGCGTGGAGTGTCCTGGGGACCCAAATCGTTGCTCCCGTCTGCGTTTGCTGGTTAGGAGCTGCTTGGGGAAGGAGGGCAAGGTGTAAAAGTCACTGGCAGGAGTTAGGGAACCGTCGGCTCAGATAAGTCCCAAGCCGTAAAAGGAAAAGCCGTCCTGTTGGAAGTATGCAGAGGAAAGTAATTGTCTTGGGAATGCTGATAGCGGGGCCCCTGTTTGGTGTTGGAGCAGTGCGGTGCCCACGTATCCGGGTTGGGTCTTCCCTTACTACGGCTACTGGGTGAGCTCCCCGGTTCAACGCTATGACCATAGCGGGTTTTGGGG
The DNA here is from genome assembly GCA_023374045.1 of Limonium bicolor. Taxonomy (NCBI): domain Eukaryota; kingdom Viridiplantae; phylum Streptophyta; class Magnoliopsida; order Caryophyllales; family Plumbaginaceae; genus Limonium; species Limonium bicolor. The sequence continues at coordinate 370,851,801 of CM041778.1, read as the reverse complement.
ACATAGGCTCGGCTGGGGAGGAGACTGGTGCCAGGTGAGAACGGCTTGCTCTTGGGATATGGACAGTCTGGTCCAGCTCCTTTTTCAATTCCACTGAATGCCCCCATTAATGACGCTCCGGTGAGAATAGTGGGGCTAGTGGTCGGTTGCCTATCTCCATTCGGAAGCCAGGTAATAGTAAGAAAGCAGTTCTTGATCCGATAGCTGTTGAGATTGTAAGGAATGACCAAATTGGTTCGTTTGACGATAAAGGTTGCAGTAAGACAATTAACCATGAGATGCTTGAGGTCGACCTGGACACTAGCAATATTGTTGTCAACCGAGGGAGCTTTAAGCTTGAGGTTGTGTTTAATACCCCCCCCCCCCCCTCGTCGAGCAAGTGGTGGAGGAGGGGGACAGGGCTGACCTTAGGAGCCTTTTCGAAGATCCTAAATTTCCCCTGGTTTTGAGCCTGGTGGAGGATCCTCTGGGCCAAGGGTCCATCCTGATGATGCTTATGTCAAGGAGGAAGCGAGACAGATCCTATTTCTTGCTAAAGATCTTGGCTGCCATGTTCCGGATGAAGTGCATGCACTGAGTAACTTCGAAGGCATCATCCGAGAGCACAGAGATAGCTTCCGTCAGAGATGGTCAGGATTCCATGGCAGCTGTAGGGGTTGATTCTAACAGTTTCTCACAAACCACTTCTAGAGTTAGCTCCATAAGGGGTCTTGGGCTAAAAAAGGGTTTTGTGGGTTTTAGCAAATTTTCTCGTGTTGCTAAGGTTACTAGTAGGGGCAAGAGTAGAGTAAGAGCGACAAGCTAAGGCTCGGGTTCATCTTTGTTGATTGCAAGGGTAGTTCTAGTAAGGTATGAGGTTCTTCCGTATTTTGGCTTTTTAGTCTTGGTTGTAAATCCGCTTATGCGGTTCACTAGGCCTTGCGGCCCTAATTATCAAAAAAAAAAATCTGGATGTGAACTGCATGTTGTTACGATGAAGTATTTCTTATTAGATTTATTATCATGTTGATTATTGCTTGTTACTTGCTATATAATTCAACTGTGAAATGGCTGAATTTGAAATTATAAACTGGTCATAGTTTTTGGCGAATTCTAAAGTGCGAAAGTAAGTTTAGGTTGGATAGGTTCATGTACTAGCTTCGGGGATGAAGCTTTGTTTAAGAAGGGGAGCGTGTAATATCCAGGAAAATCTTAGTTGGCCTTAGTGTTGTGTTTATAAGAAACATGTTTTGTTGGTATGAGTGTGTTGCTAAAAATGTTATGGAAAAAATATTCCGGAAGAATGTTCCAGAAGAATTTTTCTGGAAGAATGGTGAGTCTTATTCTGGAAGAATTGAGGAAGTGTTTCGAAAGAATTGTACCAGTACCTGTGTAGGAGCCACTGCCACCACCACCCTTTCCAAGTGTCATTTTCCTATTGTTTACCTCAACATTAGCCTACCAACATATGCCATGTCTAAATTAATTATTCCATTTGTGATAGAGTTACGTGTGTATTACCTTAGGATTAAGGAACCGCCTTTGATTTCCTCTCGGTGAAGTAATCCTTTATTTACCACATATATTACTGTCAAGGTACTGAACCAAAAACCTCTATATAAAACCACGTCTCTACACTCCCCTTTTACTATATAGTTGTCGTAACTCACTTAGAAGCTAAGGAAACCCAAACCGAGAGTTAGCTTGCTATCGGGGAAGGAAGGTGAAGCTGGTGTGTAGAGTACTCTGTTTTAGCGAGCAAGTCTAACTGCTAGGGGAAATTATTCTATAGGTAGAGTAAATTGTTAAGGTAAATCGTTGTGTTCATCCAAATTATGTATCTTGTTGGTAAAATTGTTGTGTTCTTCACTTGTATGCTTGGTTTATGGTTGCTGAATATGTTATTACTAAATGTTATGGTGTAAAGTGTTATATTTTCCTTGAAGTGTTCGCTTCTGTTATGGAAGAGTTATGAATATGGTAATATGGGGTTGTGGCTACTTGTGATTATGAGCATGGTTTAAATTATTGGTGTAACACCCCTCTCCTTAAACACGATATAATCTCTCACGTAGCAATAAATAAAACGTCTTACAGCGGAAGAATTAATAACAATAACAATACTCACTTGGGTGTCACCGGCCATTACTCGCCCATGCGAGCAACGAAGCCAAACTACATCCAACTTCCAACATAAACAAACTGCTAACCGCCGTGATAACGAGAAAACCCTATACATCATACTAAGTCCATACTCATAAACATCGACAAGTGAGCGTCTACCCAAACCTGAATATACATAACCATATCATATTACAACTCCATGTGCGGTAATTAAAATAAACTTTAATTACCCTGTTCCCGCACTTCGGCTTCGGTGATAACCAACAACCTGCATATGGTGTAGTATCAGCGATAGACGCTGAGTATGCCGGGCCTGGACCCTATTGGTCACTTAGTCATTTTAACCATCTTATTATTAGATTGGTTTCATGCATTACCATTTTACAGTTATAATCAATACTGTAATATATATGTATAATATACATAATCATCCATCCAAATATTCATAAACACTTAACCATCCATCTAATCCAAACATTTATTTAATATTACAAACGACAATTATATATCGAACGTATCGAATAATTACAGTATAATGTACAATCGCCGTAGCGTTCACCATCCATTGTTAATTTAATTTAATTTGGCCTTCAAGGCCCCATCCATATCAAACTGATTACAGTATAATGTATAATGTACAATCGCCGTAGCGTACAGTTTCCATAGTTAATTTAATTTGGCCTTTAAGGCCCCATCCAACCATGCTTAATTAATACCAGTTAGGCGTCATGTTGAGACAACCCGATAACCTCACCATGGACAGTAGTCCTCCCGTACACACAAAGGTGCTCATTTCGCCAGAGGTCCGGAGGCCCCTGACTATTCACTTAGCCTCGTAAGGCGTCCATATAAAAGGCCGTAGCCACCTGACCTACGATCCAAATAGGGCTCGTTGGGTATAAACCTGGAGCGGAACCCGATCGGGAACCCCTCAGTGATCACAAATGCGTAACCAAGTAGTTCGTAAACTACCGGGATTCCTCACCTCAACTCATACCATCTCTCTCTCATAATGTTTAAGATATGCTCTTAGTCTTATGGAGAATAATTATTAGTTAGCTGCCCAATGGGTCTCACGCATACCTAGAAGTAATCTAGGTTATATTCATGTTCGAGATCAATGCTCTAGAGACCGACAATGTCGTGACTCATACCTAAGTGTTTTACTTAGGTTACCATATACTTAATATTAATACTATGGTATTATATCAAGTAACCGTCATGTTATCACATTAACGTATATGTATGTTTATATAAGTCGATCTATAGTCGACGTAGTGTTAGTCCCGTAGGACGCTCGTGCATAAATAATTAATGCAGTAACACTTAATCACATACATGTATCCACACACATAACACACAAGTTATATCAACCAAATCCGAGCCCAAGGAGCTTCCTTAGGACAACTCGGATCAAACCCCTTTACATACCGTTCACCAAGACCTAGGATGCGCAGTGTAGTCCACTAGCTCGTCAAGCGTCCTCGTCTGAAGTATGATCTAAACGGTATTAAAACTATAATTCAGTCTCCATGACTAACTACATCCGGTATTTCCGAATAACAAGTAACCCCGACAGTTCATCCCCGGATTTCTACAGTTATTTGTTACGGGTTTCTCTAAACCGGTCGGCTTTGTTACTAAAACTCGTATGTCGTATTATTTCGACTGTTAAGTTCAATTCATTATATTTCTTTAATCTTATCCACCATTGAACTTAGGTATATAACCTATAGTTGCATGTATGCATGCATTATTATATTATATTGTTTTATTTTCCCACCATCCATTATAATACATTGTATTATATAATCTATTATCTTTGCAAGTTATATTTGCATTTAAAAACTCATAACTTATAGTTTGTAACTATTTTTTTTGTAATAACCACCACCATTATATTATATGGTTTCCAACCATAATATATATCCATCCTTATATACATTATCCTTGTATATGTATATATTTACCATATAGGTAAGTTCCATGAGTTATAAAACTCTTATATTATATGTTACATTTTATCATCTTATATTAGATGATTATTCCCATTAGTTGTACTATATTATACAACTTATATTAAGATTATTATCCGAATATTATGTAACATTTTATGTTGTATATTTACAACTCCTAAGGTTTATTCAGTAAATACCTTAGTTTATAAATCTTATTTATTCTTAGTTTGTCACATTATTTAATGTGAATATCCTTACTTATATTCCCTTTAAACCATATATTTGTTATAACATTTATAACATTATAGACCATAGTCTAAAATTCATTTTCCAACTCTTAATAATTCGGTACAGCCCTTTAATTTATTTAAATTCAATTTCGACCACATAACATTATGTAATGTTATTCCATATACTAATATCATATAATATGATATTTTTATTTCCTTTAATTTATAACCTATAGTTTTTATACAAAACTATTTATATTGCCGCATAGGCACATATATTAAAACCTTATTCTTTTCCATAATCCATAGTTTCCTTTATTTACAAAATCACCCCATTATTTATAACATATATATATCATATAATATAACATTTTAACTTATAAAATGGTATAACCTATGGTTATATTTTGTAAAATTCCGAACAGACCTCAATATACTCTATAATTGCCATTTGGCCCAATTTATAACATATAGTTTTATAATTCATTAAACTATACATTATACATATATCTTATTAAATTCTCTTATTTAATTCTAAAAATCACCAAATTTCACCAAAGGGTTATATTTACCCTTACTAACCCATATACTTTCGGTATTTACAATTCCACCACATATATTTCTCCAAAGTGTCATAATGACATAATAACTATATATTATACATATATAGTTTATTTTAATTCCAAAAACAACCCAATAAATTCCTAAAAATTCTTAATAGCCCATGGGTGTTTATAATACCATTATACACCCTTTATTTTCGGTAATAACATATACACCACATATGTTATAAAATTGTTACAATTAAATACTTATCTTATAATAAAACCTTAAATAAGTTATCTAACTTATTTAATTTGGTCAAAACCTACCATATGGTCAAGGTTGACCACCTTAATATTTCCTTGACCATTAATCTCCACATATTATGGTTTATACCCATATCTTTTCAGAAATTACCATTTAACCCCAAAACTTTATATAATCTTATAATTTTTATTTAAACTCCTTTAAACCTCTAATTTTCGGATTTATTAATATATATCCCCCAAATTTAATTTAATTACACTATATACCCCATTTCCTTGCGGTAATTCATTTTTAGCACCTAAACTTAATTAAAAGCTTATAAATGCATAAATAAAATGGCCTAAAGTACATGGCCTTATTACAAACATTAGCTTATAAAATAAATTACACATAAATGCCCATAAAAGCCTTAAACTCTAGGCCTTACACAAATATTTTCCATATTTACCAATTTTCCATATAATGTCTTAAATTTGACAATTATGCTAATTAATTAGTTATAAAATTTACTAAACCATTCCTTAATCACCTAAGGTCAAAATAAGACCTTAATATAACCATTCACTCACGGCACTTTTATATACATATGTATAAACACATATTAATATACCAAGTGAAGGTTTAAGTGATTTATACCTTGTTTTTGCCTAGTTAAGGCCTTGTTTGGCCACGGCCTGCTTAGGACAAAATTTCCACAGCATCATTTACATGTTTTCAAACAGCAATTAAGGCATGATTAGTCTGCAAGCAAGATCTAACCATAAGAAGTGTTTAATGTACATTTTCAAGGTAAATTTTACCTTAGAACACCAAGGCAAACACAAGTGTCTTCGGCCTGTTTTTACAATAGGTAAAGAGCATCAAAAGAGCTACTAAAACCAAGCTTTAAACTGGTATAACTCAGATTAGAAGATGGCTAATTTTTACCTTGATTAAAATGCCTAAAATGGTGTTTTTGGCTTGGATCTGGCTATACCTTGAAGCTCTTGATGTACCAACTGAATAAGTATTTTAAGATGAAGATTATAAGGCTAGGAACAAAGTTTCACAGCCGAATTTGAAGGGAATCAAAAGATATGTGCTTAAAGCACATTTTTATACCTTAAGAACAAGATTAGATTTCTCCACCTTCTTCCCTTGTTAATGCCGAGATACACCCTAAATTTAACCTCCAAAACAACCTAAGAACATTGATGGAAATGGTTGATGCTTTGCTCCATGGAAAGAGGAAGGAATTGTGAAGAAAATGGACATAAAATGACTAATTAAGCTTACCTAGGTAGCAAGGTGTTCTCCTCTGTTCTTGGTGAGTTAGCCACGGTTTGGAGAAGCCAAAGAGAGGTTTCAAGGGGCTGGTGTCGGCTGGGAATGAAGGCAATGAGCAAATAATGCTAGTTTTGTCCTTATAAGTTAATTAATATTACTTTAGCAAATAGTAATTAGGTGACTCATCACATTAGCTGGCTAATTGATTGAAGATTGCTTAATGGATGGGCATGACAGCCATATGAAGTCGGCAGCCCTTGGTCAAACCAATGGGTGACTTTGACCATGGTCAAAGGTAAGTATTTAAATGTTATTTTTTTGGGTACTATTCATACTAAATTGCCCATTTTGATTTTATTTTTAAACTTTGATTTAGAATTTATAATATAGTATATCATGTCACATTAATGTTATAAAGAACTTAATATAGTCTTTACAGTGACAAAAAGTCATTATCTTAGAGCTCATAAAAAACGTGCTTTAAGGAATTTTAGTGCACATTTTGAGTCGCAGGGTGTTTCTGAGCTCTGTTTTCTTTGAGAACAGTTTTGTTGTGTTCCTTACATGATATTTGATCATGGTATCCAATTTTATATCATTTAGAGGTCATTAGACCTTTAAGGTTTTCTTAGAGCACATTTTTGCCCTACTTGACCTTGAAGCATGTAAATGCTTGTTCTTTGTGTTGGAGTGTTTTCCAACAATTGTAATATGTTTAGTAATGTGTTAAAAAGCTTAGGACAAAGTTTTAGGTCCTAATAAGTTCATTTGGTATTTATTTACCCTAAACAGTCAAAGGGTGCAATATCTTGCTTTGTGTTGACCACTGTTGTTCTCAGTTGACTTTTAAGGCATGTTTAGGCCTTAATCAATGTGATTAGATGTTTAATCCATGTTTTATTAGTTTGGGGTATTTCAATTGGTATATACTTTAAGTGGACTGGTGAACCAAGTTTTGGATGGTCTTTGGACGTGGTTGTTATTTGAACTTGATAAGGGAAGCTATCTTTGGAAACTTGAAAAAATTCTTACATTGATTTTACACCGCTGCCAATGAATTACGGTGAAGCCACTATGATATGCTCCTTTTGTCAAAAGTAGGGGTGAACATTCGATTATTCAATTCTACCCGAAAACCGAATTAGGATATATAGTTCGGTTTTCCAATTTTTTCGGTTCAACCCAAGTGACCGAATTTCAGTCTGAGAACTAAAATAACCAAGAACCGAATAACCGGATTTTTTTAAGGCTGGAGCCGAGAACCGAACCGAAAACCAAAATTTTCAATCGGTTTTCAGTTAGAATAGAAATATATAAAAGAACTGAATTATAAAATGAACTGAATCATAAAAAAGAACAGAATTATAAAATAGAACCAAATTGTAAAAAAGAACCAAATTTTAAAAAGGAACCTAATTATAAAAAAGGAACCGACCTATAGAAAAGAACCAAATTTTAAAAAAGAACCGAATTAGCCAATATTTTCCATATATGGAATTCGGTTATTCGGGTAAACCTAATTACCTAACCCTGGAACCAAACTGAAATAATATTTCGGTTCTACCCGAATAACTGTTTTTTTAAATGGTTAAAAAAAAACCAAAATAGTTTTGGTTCTTGGTTATAACCGAATAATCGGAACCGAATGCTCACCCCTAGTAAAAAGTACCTTTTGGGGGGTGTGCACACTTAAGGATATAGGGTGAGGTGAGTACGGTTGTAGCAGTCCCATATTGGGTGTCCAGAGAGCATTTAAAAATGAAGTTGTTGTGGTCCCATAATGGGTATCAGATGAGCATTTGAAAATGAAGTTGTTGCGGCCCTTTCTCTGAGTGTCCGGTGAGCATTGAGTGAACTAAGGTTTTATCCCTTAGCATAAATAATTGTGTGGTGTTGATATTTGGTGTGATTTTGTTGTTTTAACATATTGCGGTATTTAACTAGTGGTGTATGATTTGTTTGGTATTTGGTTACTTGATGAATTACGATATATCTAAATTGTGGAGTATGATTTGTTAAATGGTTTATGGTTATTATTGGTTTGAGAATATGGAAAGTTCGGTTGCCTGTTTGCATGAATTTTATGGATTTTATGTGCTTAAGTCGAATGTTCTGATGGGTTCAGTATATTGTTAAAAGTGTTTCCCAACAAAATGAATTTTACATGGCGAAACGATGATTTACTCAGTTTAACTGAATTGTGCAGTCCCTTTCCGTGTTTGTTTGGATTTACGGTTGTAGGTTGTTAAATAAGGCTTGCCTGTGGGAATTGAAAGGGAACATCATGACCTAGTCTAGAGAAGAAAATATTTTGAGTTGTAACCGGTCAAGATGATACTTTTGGCTAAGTATAGATTTCTTCCAGAAGTTTGTTCCAGAATAATTATAGTAGGTTTTATGTTCTTTCAAAAGAACCCTTTTTGTAACTTTGTGCTAGAATTATGTAAAGATGTTATTTAACAACAAAATGTATGTTTTTACTATCATTGGAGTTAGTAATAGCCTTAGCACTCACTTGGATGAGTGTGTCGGTAATGCCCCGATAAGATTTTAATTATTTCCGCTGCAAACTTGTTAATGGAATTAAACTATAAGTGGTAGGAAAATCGGGGTGTTATACTCACATAAATTCTTGACCTCATACATCGCCAACTCAACACACACCGTTCTTTTCAAACGGTCCGAAAGATTCCACACAAACCTAAATCTGGAACTTTTATCAGGTGTGCGGAATACAATTCAAATCTCCTTTGATATTCCTCACTTTCTCAGTTTGATTCATTGCACAAAGCAGATGAAATCTATCACCCTTGTAGGAAGAGCTAAATTGCTCCAACAATAATGACTGAAACTCCTGCCAATTTGGTGAACTAATATGATTTTTCATCCATTCATATTAATAGAGGGCGTCATTCTCCATACACTTACACACCCGAGGCTTGCACCTTGTCATGGTCTGCAATCCAGTTGTGTGGAAAATATGGTTCCACTCTATACACCCAACCCTGCGGATCTTTAGTGAAAACAGGCATATCCAATTTCCAAACTTGGAATTCTCTCCGATCATGAGCCTCCTCACTATTACACCTGAAGGAGTTGGATCCTATCTTCTCCATTCGATTCTGGTTAAAGAATACGGAGGATTGCTTGAATATCTTTCTGTGCAACAACCGTAGTGATCGACATGTTTTCTACTATTTCCTTAGCCGCCACGATGCATTAATTCATGATCTACAACGAATCTCCAGGTTGCTCTATGGAATGACTTCGCTCGCTGGCTCAGGGTGTGTTGGAACTTTTTGGTTTTGTCAATGATGACTCAATCCGCGTGAAAATTGAGTTGATGAGCAAATGCTGAAACTTGGAGTTTTGCTGCACATCGAGTCCATCATCCTTTTGAAGTCGATATGCAGATGACAATTGCAACGGCCGTGAAATTCATGGGAGAACGGTGCCATGTCATCCATTGGCTTGGTAGTTGACCGAAAATTGAGGGCCAAGGCTCAGAAAATTTAAACAAAAGTTAGACCCAAAAATCATGCAATGTGAACATTGTGCTCCAAAAAATCGGAAACACTCTGTCAACCGTCCCAATGACCTCATTATAAAAGGAAGTTTATTTCTGCTGATTTATTCATGCTTTTTCGCTCCAACAATCCCTATATTATGGAAATGTCACCATGAAATTAAGAGAGAAAGAAGTGATTTCTATCACTTGTAATAGAAAATATTGTTAGCGTTTTATCGATAGACTCAATCTAGGGTGTTCATAGGCTTACTACACTCATCAAAAAGCTTATTGGATAATCTGTAGGGTGAGTGAGTGAGTTCCTTCTAAGTATAACCCTTCTACTTAGTAGGCAGTGCAAGCTCTTTATTTTGAAGATCATTAATAAAGAGTTTATATTGTGTATGTGACGGTGTCGATTGACTGCTTTCGCTATTTCAAGTTCGATAGAGTCAAAGTACTTCATAGACTAACCACTTAAAGTACTTTGAGTCAGTCCGCCGATCCTATACATGGTATCAAAGCGAAGTTTGGCTGAAACACTCCATTTGAAAATAACCTACAGGATGGAAGTGTGCACTTATGTTTTCAAGATGAACTCCAACCTTCAGACAAACTACAATTGTTTTACACATAGCCGAAGTTCCACATCCAGATCTACTATATCAAGTCCCCGCCCCTCATGAGGTGTTATAGTAGACCATGACAAACACTGTTGATGAAGGCGCGTTGATGATCTACCTGAAGTTGACTCTACTGAGGGTGCACACCCAAAGGAATTGCCAAATTCAGGGGAACATGCAATTCTTCTACCACGAAAAGTCATGATAAGCAATAAATGAGATGATACACTCAGGTTAACGGGATTAATATATCTTTCCTTCTCTAATTATTATTTGGGTGTATGTGTTGAGGTTCTAGTGTGCATTTTCTATTACGTAGCCAAGTTCTATACCAAGTCAGTCAGTTAGTAACCTTAAGTATATTGAATTACATTCTTTCAATGACTGCATGTATATAAATTTATCTTTCTTGGCTGGTATATGGACAATGCACCTTGGAACTTTTACACCCCCCGATAAAGGCGAAATGGGAGAAGTATATATTGTTAAGTTAATTTTTGTGTTTTCATCCGTTGTGAAGAAATTATGTAGATAGACAAGTTAATGCATGGATTAAGGGGGAATCACAATGGTCATCCTTTGTCCCCTTTCTCGATTGGTTTAAGTGTTTACAGAACTGCCTCAACATCAACATCAAATGATGCAAGGGTTTGTCATCATCAGCAAAAAGGGGGAAATTGTTAGAGCTTTTGGGTTTTGCCGATGATGACTTAATCTGCTTGCAAATTGAGTCAATGAAAAATTGCTGGAACTTGGAGTTCTGCTGCAGATCGAGTCCTTCACCTTGACAAAGTACATCACCCATTTGGAGTCGATATGAAGATGACAGTTGCAACGGCCCTGAAATTCACGAAGAACGTTTCCAAGTTGTCCACTGGCTTGGTAGTTGGCCAAAAATTGAGGGCCAATGCTCAGAAACATTCAGAAAACAATTAGACCCAAAAAATCATGCAATGTGGACGTTCTGCTTTTGAAAAATCGGAAACATACTTTGTCAACCATCCCGACAACCTCATTATAAAAGGAAGCTCATTTCTGAAGATTCATTCTTGCTTTTCCGCTCTAATACTTCCTATATTATCAAAAAGTCATCGAAAAGAGAGAGAAGTGATTTCTATCACTTGTAATAGAAAATATTGTTAGTGCTTTATTGATTGACTCTAGGGTGTTCCTAGGCTTACTACACTCATCAAAGAGCTTATCAGATAATCTGTAGGGTGAGTGAGTGAGTTCCCGCTAGGTACTTAGTAGGCAGTGTAAGCTCTTTATTTTGAAGATCATTAATAAAGAGTTTATATTGTGTATGTGACGGTGTCGATTGACTGATTCCGCTATTTCAAGTTCGATAGAGTCAAAATACTCCGTCGACTGTCCACTTAAAGTACTTTGAGTCAGCCCACCAATTCTTTTACCAAGTTCTTCCTCTAATACCTATTATGAGAGCTAAGGGATCATAAGGTAATACCCTCCAAGAGTTCTTTTTTGAGGCCAATCTAATTACGTAAAGCACCAATAATCCTTTCAGCTACGACCCTCCCTTTTTAAGTAGTAACTAAAAGCTAATAACAGTTGACACAACAACCTAATGCCCAGCTGAGAGACTAACAGCCACCACCTTGCAAAAGAACTCACTAGCCAGCTAGGATACGGTAACAACATCAGTGTAAACCACAACAACAATACATCAATACTTCTAATGCTTAATACTACTACTGGTGATTGAGTATTACCCACTCCTCTGCCATGATCATGATGGTCTTCCCCGTTGTCACCACTGGATATTGGTGGAGTTAAAACGGCAGAATCTGTATCACTACCACCCTCGACAATAACAAGGTCGGCTCTACAGATTGGACATGAAGAATGTGACTTGAACCAGATGTCAATACAGTCGAGGTGAAAACCATGGTTACATTTCGGGAGGAATCTGACTTTCTCCCCCTTTTGCAATTCACAGAGGCAAATGGCGCAACATTCAAGTCCTCCCACTTCGTTGAGGTTGATATCATCCCCGCTGTACGAGACGATGGGTAATGAGTTGAGGATTGATTGGTCGAGCCCAGGTCCCCTTTGTTGTTGTTGTTGATGGGTGATGGTGACTTGTTGACGGCGCCAGCTAAGGATGTAGCGCGCCTCGTAAGAAGATGATGACCAGAAGACTCTGGTGTAGATGTGGAGAAGGAATACTTTGGCTATCACTATGAAGAGGAGAATCACCGCTGAGATTATGATCTTACTGGCTACTTCTAATACTGTTGTGTTGCTCAGACAAGGAATGCCGGATGTGTCTCCCATCTCGATCTCGATCTCCGATGTGATATGATGAGTACTAGGGAAAAGATTACAAGCAAACCTAAATTCAGAGGAAGAAAAGAATGGGTTATATGATGGGTTTACGACTACTGTTAATTAACGAGCTGGTTACTAATCAACTAAACGCTGTACTTTCTTTCACTACTTTGAATTGTTCTGGAGGAAGAGAGCTATCTAGCTCTCCTCAATTTACGATTAACAAGGGTAAACAGAAGCTACAACTTCGGTTTTTGAATGTATGTGACTTAATTTCTTTTAGGAACGGAATAGAAGAGATTGTGGAAAAGCTGCAGGATAGTCAACCAAAAGGGAGGAAATAGTCAGTCAAGTTCATCAGTAGATGTAAGTCATGAGAAGGTTCCATTGAATTTAAATAATAGTAAATGTTTGATTTGGTCTTTCTTTCTTTCATTTTTTTTTTTTTTGACTTCAGGTTTTTTACACAATGGTCATATGTTTGATCTGGAGAAAGGGATACTATCCGTGGAGACCAAGATCATGCCCGTCAACGCAAAGTGTATTAATCTAATCGATGTCATATATACGACAGGAGACCAGAGTATACATATATCGAACTCGAGAAGACCGAAGCACTATAATTAAACTCTTTATTGATGATGACAATAACAAAATAACTTATCGCTCCCTATTAAGTATAAGGATTTTACTTAATAGGTACTTACTCACTATTATAAGTCTATAACACTACTAGAAAAAAGCGATTTACCTACGCCAAATCCCGTAGGTAATCCGTAGGTAATCAAATTTACCGACGGATTACCGACAAAATATCCCTCAAAGTTTCCGTCGGTATTCAATTGGTCGGTAATAACATTACCGACGGAAAAATGATTCTGTCGGTAAATTACCTACGGATTACCTACGGAAGTCTCAGCGCTTGTTACCGACGGATTACCTACGGAACTGTCCGAAGTTAATTTACCTACGGAAATTCCGTCGACAATTCGATGGCACATCAGCGTTCCCACACAATCACAATGTCGTAGGCATTCCGTTGGTAAAAATTTACCTACAGAATATATCCGTAGGTAATACTTTACCTACGGATTACCTACGGAATTTTACACCAACCAAATTTTTATAGATTGTCCGTAGGTAATCTGTAGGTAAAACAGAATATATCTGAAAGTAATACTTTACCTACGGATTACCTACGGAAACTTACGTATTTTATGTGATATTTCATGGGTAATTTAATTTTTAATTTGATTTTATTTCATATTTATCAAATCATATTTAATAGTATTCATTTATTTTCCATTTTTGGGAATTTAAATTATTACACTAGTTTTAAATATTTAATAAACATGAAACTATATTATCAAAAACATCTAAAATATTAAATTTCACAAAATTATAAGATTTAGACTATATCAAATTTATATTATAAATCTGACAACTAATATTCTACATATAATATAAAACAGGAAAAACATACTAAAGTACTTCCCAACTATGAATAGCATTCACGTAGAATTCAACAAGCAAAACTACTAGTTTGAACTCTTAGAGTTACTACTACTTGATTATCTGGATTTTTATGACACTATTAGATCGGGAAGCATCTCATGCTTGACGACTTCTTAGCTCCAGTAGAGCAACAAGCCTAACACCACCAGCTCCTGATCCCAATGATATTATTCTGTCATCAATCAAACCAGATCAACAGTTGAAACAGGTGTTGGTGCTCCACTTGTTTCAACATTTCACTCTCGCAGCTCACTTTCGGCTACGAATAGAAGAAACAGATCTATCAAAAACATTTAGTTTAGTGTTTTTGTCTCTTGTCTCCATACGAGCACCATTAGAGCTTGACTGCAAAAATTGGGCATGGAGAGGGGCTTCATGGTGGAGGACAAACAAGACTGACCAACATATTAACGCTTGATGTATAATCTGAAAAAAATAATCAAACAAAACAGTACTTAAAACAAGCAGTATGAGTCATTAGCCACATCACAAGGGGAGTACAAACAGTGCAGGTACACCGTCTTGAATACGTAGAAGAGAAACATGAGGACCTTATGCTATCCCTAACTGATGTTTTAGCTTAACAAGGCAATGATGACATACCAAATTCGAGATATAGGATTAGGAATTTACCTCGAGTCAGAGAATCTGTGAAACGAGAAGCATTTCAACCATCTCAGAGACTGATAGTTGTTCAGAAAACATTTGCTGGAGTAAGAGTTTGGTTCTAACTCATTATTCCATAGCTAATATTGGTGGTTTTATTAGAGAAATGCCGTCATTCTGAGCCAAATTCCGTGCTTAAACAAGACATTCAACTTATCCTCCTCCGAAAGAGGACTGGAGTTTAGTACACGTGAATTAACCTGAAGAGCCTACAAATGTAGCAGGATATGCCAGCATGGATTGTACCGCTCCACTATAGCCTCGTTCAGCTAGCAGGCACAACACATCAAGAAGATCAAGACAAAACCATGCATGATTTGAAATCCCAGATGTTAGCATAAGACCCTGGACATCATCAAGACATGCCTACAATCGTAACCAAATTAGTCACATAACAATGGTTAGCAGCATTAGCTGATCTATGCACCAATCATTAGCATTAGCCCACCAGTTTTCTAGTAGAGTGGGAAAAGGAAAAAAATTCAGGTGGTGCAGATACAACGTATCTAAGAAAAGAAAGCTGCGGTTCAATGTTCTTCCAGGGAAATATAATATTAAAGCAAGTGCACAAACCTGGCAAGCCAGCTTGTAGATGGACATTAGACAAGTAAAACCAGGCTCATCAAAAATATAGAAACCCTCATGATCAAGATTTTCCAAACACTTCTCCAGTTTGGAGCAGGAGCCTGCAACAAAATACCAGGACAAGTATGAAAACAGAAAACTGGCAAAACTTGTTCAATGATATTAGAGGAATGAGCAACGACGTAAGAGGCTAAGAGTATAAAGCAGTTTTTGGAACAATAAACAGGATATATTCAACCGAAAAATAACCAAAACAAAGCATGTTCGTACCATTTCCAGAGCAATAAAACAAGCTCCGAAAACAAAGAATAGAATATGACAAAAGTTGCAATAGCTATCTGCATCTCATTAGCTTTCCCCTCCCAATCAAATGGAACAAAATATAAAAGAAAATTTTCTAACCTAAGACAGTGGAAAAAATTACTCAAACATGAAAACTAGTACAGTTCCAGGAAGTCAAATTAAATAACGTCTAATGTTGTAGTTGCCAGAGAATAAGAAAAGTTATGAGTATATTACTGGTTTTACCTGAAGCGTTTTACTTGATCAGGACATGCAGTCGCAGCACATCTCTAGTGCACAGCAGCAGCAGAGCGTAGCCAAATTGAAAGAATAAAAAAAGAGGAAAAGATTGATCATTACTATTTGAAAAGGTATCCCTTTTCTTTGATGGGTAATCTGGTTGGATGTGGACTACTTTATGCCGGAGGCATCAAGATATGAAATTATAGAAAATTTGATCACATATCATGCAGGCATAAGTTAAGAAAGCAAACCCATATGAATAATAGGTCAGAATTGGTAATAACTGCTAACTAAAATCAAAGAAACAAATCTATACATTGTTTTTGGAGAACTGGTGGAGATTCTAATCTAAGCAGAGAATTTAAGCCTAAAGTTACTAGACTCAAACAAGAAAGAGACCTAAATTAAGTTGCCAAATCAGTTTGTTCATTTCTGCTTATTGCTATTAATAACCAAAATTAAGCAACTTGTCCTAAAGGAAAGGTGGAAGGGAAGTAATACCCAAAACTAACTAGTGTTTAAACACTAAGTAACCCTAAACAGAGTTGCTAATTCATTTTTTTCTGTTTTTAACCAGCTCCTAATCTACTCCTTTCTTTGAGAACTGAACTCCCTGACTCAACTCATTATCAGATTAGTGGGCATCCTAAAATCTGCAACAAAGTTAGATGTACAACATATACACATATAATGAAGGCATAAGTTTAAAAAGAAAACCCATATGAATAATAGATCAGAATTGGTAATAACTGCTAACTAAACTCAAAGAAACAAATCTGTTCATTGTTTTTGGAAAACTGGTGGAGATTTCAATCTAAGCAGAGAATTTAAGCCTAAAGTTACTAGACTCAAACAAGAAAGAGACCTAAACTAAGTTGCCAAATCAGTTTGTTCATTTATGCTTATTCTTATTAATAACAAATTAAGCAACCTGTCCTAAAGAAAAGGTGGAAGGGAAGTAAAACCCAAAACTACCTAGTATTTAAACACTAAGTAACCTTAAACAGAGTTGCTAATTCATTTTTTTTTTCTATTTTAAACCAGCTCTTAATCTACTCATTTCTTTGAGAACTGAACTCCCTGACTCAACTCATTATCAGATTAGTGGGCATCCTAAAATTATTGATCGACCCAAGCTGTGCGGAAATGGCCTCTTAGATTCGTAAACTGGTTTCTTTTTATTACCAAAGCTTTATTAGGAAGGTCAATCAGAAGGGTTCCAGAACGTACATATCATAGGCTTCAAGTTTTAATGAATGAACCACCTAATACCAGCTCAAACACAGGTTTTTTTTCACTGTAAATTTCTACACCCAGAACATATGAAGGTCATTACCCTAAAATTGACAGAGTGATTCTCCCATAAGATCGGCTATGCTTGGATTCTAAACAGAAGTAGCTACAAGAACCCTAATTCTGAACTGCAAAAGTCTTTATTGTCTAATTAAACCATCTACTGCACAATACAACCCTAATTCACCCAACTACTGACAAAAAAAACCCTAACTATCGCTTGCCACACACGATACGATAGAAGAAACAAATTAGCCTGATTTTTTAATCGCCAATTTGCAAAGAATAAGTTCTGGGTATATTACCGGTTTCAGCTTCAGAGCGAAGATGCAGCAAACCGACCTCCCCCAGCTTCAGAGACGAATATGCAGCAAAATCCAAACCAACAGCTTCAGATTCTTGGACGCGTGACAACGATGGAGTTCTTGAAGATGTTGTGGGCAGTTATTCGAGAAGAGAAGAGGAATATAGTCGACAGAGTAGATAGAGTGGACAGAAGATAACGATAAGAAACGGGCGGTGTTATAAGTTTACAAAACGACGTGATTAATTCA
This sequence comes from Limonium bicolor, assembly GCA_023374045.1. Taxonomy (NCBI): domain Eukaryota; kingdom Viridiplantae; phylum Streptophyta; class Magnoliopsida; order Caryophyllales; family Plumbaginaceae; genus Limonium; species Limonium bicolor. The sequence continues at coordinate 370,833,876 of CM041778.1, read as the reverse complement.
GTCAGTGTGCCCGCGTAGTCGTAGTATATAGCAGTACTTACCGACGGATTGATCCGTAGGTAAAATTGTTTAAGACATTACCGACGGCAGTTGTTCGTCGGAATCCATGTTTACAAACGACTTGCTTAGCCAGTATATACTCACGTCAGTTACATATATGGAGAAGCAATTACCGACGGACAAAGTCCGTAGGTAATTTTTTAGTAGAATTGATGCCGACGGAATCGTCCGTCGGTAAACATAGCAATTAATTTTCGGAATCTTGCTTATTTACCTACGGAAAATATCCGTAGGTAATTTGTTGACAATATACGTGCCACTGCTAGTCAGTTTCCCTTCCCCTGCATTTTTTTCCTTCCAATTTACCTAACGTCACTCGTCCTCGGTAAATTTGTGTGTTTTCGAATTCCTCGGTATTCCGTAGGTAACTGCTTAACCAAGGGTTGGCATTGTAAACCGTAGGTATTCCGTCAGTAATTTCCGTAGGTAAACTACTGTTTTCTAGTAGTGCTAGTAAGCATAGGAATGCCATGGATTGACTCCAAATATGAAACTCAAACTTAATTATATTGTGAAAGCGCAAGTTGAAATGATGTACGAATTCTCCATTTATTTTTTTGATAGTTACAGTAGTGGATAGCTTTTGAACCCAGCACCTTTGGTTCCAGGATACCACTCCTCTACCGACCAAGCTATAGAAAAATTCCCCATTTATAGAAACCTCTTCTCGTTTTTTGTTAGAGCCAGTGTCCAAAATTTCCGCTTCTAAATGTTGTAGTCGCTTAAAAATCGGACCTAACTTCTTTATGAACATTGCTAAGCCTTGGCTCCTTAACTTTTGGATAACTAGCAAGCCATTGGACGACTTGACATCGTTCAACCATATTTTTCATGTCTGTTGCTGCTAGTTGGCTCTGTCAGTTTTGAAATTTTGAGACTTTAACGTCCATATTGCTATATTTTCAGATCTAACGCGTGGCTGACTTGACTAGGTTGGTAATCCCGAGCTTTGCAGCCCAATGTAACTTAATAGGTGTTGTTTACGTTTTATGATGTTTGTCCCTTAAAATATTGTGTCTGGTTGCGATTGTTAAGCCGTTAAGCATTTCATGCAACTGAGAGATTTTTTATACTATAGTCAACCAATGCAAATTCTAAGCTCTAGTTGACTTGTTTGTTGCACAGACTCGATGCACCGCTCCATTTTCATCACCACCCACCCAAAGTTCCAAAAAATTTCAATATAAATGACTCTGAGTAGCAGACTCATGTAAGTACAAAGTTGGGGATATTGATTGGTCACACTACAAAACCAATAATAGAGTGGTAGATATCGAAAATTCTAACCCTATAAAGCAAATTTTGAAAAAAAAAATAAATACAATAAGAGGGGTAATCATTTATCTATTTTAAAATGCCCGTGCATGCCAAAATAAAGCCATCATCTTATCATAAAATTTTCAAACATTTAAGGAAAAACCAAACTTTTTGAAAATAATTAAAACCGCCTTTATATTTTTATTTTTTACTTATTTTACCCATGAAATTTATTTCTTCTCTTTATCGAAACATGTTTTGTTTCACTCTTTGTTTTCATTTTAAAACCTGAATTAACGTTTTTTTTTGGGTGGGGGGGGGGGGGAATTTACTAGATCAGGTTATGGCTTATCTACTTTTTCCGATGTTTTCATAATGAGTTTGATTAGTATAGCTGGTTAGTGTGATCGGGGGAGACCACAGGTTTTGGGGTTGATAGGGGTGAGCATTTGGATTGGATAATTTGGATTTATTCAAAATTCAAATTAACTGATTTTTTTATATTTTTAACCGAATTTAAAATTTCGGTTATTCGAATATCCGAATTATAATTCGGTTTGGATTTCGGTTTTAACCCTGTAAAATTCGGTTAACCGAATTATCTAAACTTTTTTTTTAAAGAAAATCCCTAAATCTCTCCTTAATAGTTAATACTCTTTAAACATGACAAACAGAACGTCAAAATTCATAACCTTATCTCGCATTGCTCCAATGCTTATATATATATATATATATAACTGGTTTTTTTGGAACATCGTTCATTGCTAGACCTGGCAATTCGGGTCACTCGGTTCGGGTTCGGTTCGGTTTGGTTCGGTTCGGGTCAATTTGCAAATATTCACTATTCGGTTCGGTTCGGATCGGGTCGGGTTATCTGGTTAAAATTAAATTCGGGTGACTTCGGTTTGGTTGATTTCGGGTTTGGGTGCTTTCGGTTCGGGTTAGCCTCTGTATTTTTTGGTTTTTTCGTGTTATGGGTCAAATTTGGGTGACTTACCACGTTATGCTTAATTGACAAAAATTTTAAAGTACAAATTTAAGCAACATTTGTAACTTGTATTGATTTTCATATTTGGATCCAAATTCTCTTAATATATTGTTACCCTTGATGAAGATTGCTATTGTGTATTGGTTGGTTATACATAACAAATTAGATGACAATATTTTTAATATTACTACCTCCGTCCCGTCATAAGTGTCTCATTTGCTTTTTGGCACGCTTTTCCACTTCAATATTAAATATATAAGATAAAATAATTTTTAAAAAATAATTTTTTGAATATATAGTTTATCACATAAGGATTCAATTATAAACTATAGATTTATAAAAATATATTATTTTACATGTTAAATATTGAAGTCAAACGACAAGCTCAAATAGTAAAGGGGACAATGTGGGTGGGACGGAGGGAGTAATTTTTAACTATAGATTTATTAATTGTATCGACCAAGTATAAATTTAAAATTTGGTGAATCAGTGGTCAATATTTGGCACTCGACGCCGAGTTTATCCCCCCACCCCCACACCCGACGCTGTGCCTGTGCCTCCCGTCATCCCGCGCCCATCACACCCCGTGTGTGTCCTACGTCAGCGCCCGTCATCTCGAGTGTGCATCGCGCGCCCATGCCAATCCATCACCACCTTGTGCCTGTGCCCTTATGTGCTTGTCATCATCTCGCATCCGTGACTTCATGTTGTGTGTGCGCCACCGATCACTGTCTCGCGCGCGCGCCTCGTGCAGGCGTCCTCTAGTAGCTTATTGCTCCCATGCAGGGGTTGTCCCTTTATCTTCTTATTTTGTCAATATTTACCCATAATTTAATTTAATTATTTATACAAATATATTTACATGAGATGTAAGTTTTGTAATCTTTATTCTTTTGTGGTATTAATAAGAAACCTAAGTAGTGATGTGATGATATATACACATACACATTTAAACCATTCCCAAACTTGATATTGTAATCTTTATTTAAGTAAGGTGTAAGTTTGTAATCTTTATTCTCCATCATCTACACATCAATCATGGTGAGTATATTTATTAACTGAAAAGTTTATACGTTTTATTGGTTATACATAATCAGATTGGATGACAATATTTTTAATATTAATTTTGAACAGAAGGATAATGGAAGTTTGTGTAGTTTCATGTGTGGTTTGGGTGAATTTGGTTCGGATGAATTCAGTTTGGATCAATTCGGTTCGGGTGAATTCGGTTCGGGTGAATGTGGTTCGGGTGGATTCGGGTATAGCAAACTTCGGTTTGATTCGGTTTTGGTCTGGTTCGGTTCGGATTTTTGGGTCACATTTCGGGTCACATCATTCGGTTTAAATTCGGGTTCGGATCGGGTTGAATCGGGTCGGTTTTTCTGGTTCGGGTCACCATTGCCAGGTCTATTCATCGCTGCTCACCCCTAGTTTGATGTAACTAGTCTAATGTTTGAGTGAATTCTTTCTGTTTCTGTTGTGATGAATTGACAACTAGGTAATTCACAATTTTCTAGCAGCTTATGGTTATTACTGCTGCTGATTATGAACATGAAACAAAAAAATGTGTTTAGTTTTTTTTTTAATTTGGTTAACTAAAATCCGATTTTAAAAATCGGTTTTCGGTTTTTTTTTTAAATTTCGATTAATTGAAATCCGAACTAAAGCAAATTTTGGATTTCAGTTCGGTTTTCAGTTTTCAACTTAAAAAAATTTCAGATTTTGGATAATTTGGATTTCGGTTAATTCGGTTTTGATCAAAATTTGGATAATTCAGACCGAATTAACCGAAATCCAATTTTTTTTTTTACAATTTGGATTTCGGTCAACCGAATTATCCAAATGCTCACCCCTAAGGTTGAGCGGCTTTTGGAGCATTTTTGGTTTTCCTCCGTTTTTATTTCTCATTCTAGTCAACTCAAACACAGCCCCATGGGCTTTCGGTCAAACCAGTGGCGTCCCAACTTGTGAGGCCTGATCCATTATCCCTGCTCCATAACCCTACAAAGAGCACTATAACAACAACAAAATTAACCCTCACACCTTCTTTCTCCATCCTCTGAAAATGAAAAACAAAAGGCCATCACCCGCCTCAAAAATTGTCATGCATTCATCTTCTCTGTTTCTCCTCAATGGCTATCTCCGATTCAAGCCATCAAAAAAACAATTCAACCCTTTTCCTTGAATTCATCCGAAGCATTTACAAGACCTTGTCAAGGATATTTTGCTCATCCTCAATGTTGTGCGAAAGAAAAGGGAAGAGAACGCTGCTCATCTCTCTTTCTCCCGTACTTCCGATTTCCCACTCTGACTACGAAGCCCCATTACCTGACACGATCGCATTTGACCCCCAGCACCAGCATTTTTAATTAGTCAATTTCCTCTTTCTTTGGCCACTGGATCAATTTCATTGTCCGGTCTCTGGAAGAGCCATTAGCAGACTCGATGAGGGTTTTGTAATGATGGTTTGACGTTTGGAGGAGTCTTAGACCTCATTGGGTTCTTCTTTGTCAGCAACTACTCGGTAATGGAATCTGCTTCTGATCACGAGCCGATATTTTCTTTGTTGAGATGGTGGGGAGTTTATCTAATCTATTCCCAATTGATTCTTCGTTGTCTCTCTGGATTCCTAGTTTAATTTTTACCCTACTAGATTGTTGCTCGTTAATCTTGTGAATGTTGCTCTTAACGATTTGATTTGTGGGTTAGAAACTAATTTATTTCAGGCCCCCGATAAGATTGAACCTGTGCATGATACTGTTATTGGAGTTGGGAATTCGACTTGATGTCAGTGTTGTGTTTGCCCTGTTGCGCACTTACGCATTGAATAATTCAATATTATTTCTAGCTTACCTTTAGCCTTGCACTATTCGTTTAAGTGCATTGCTGTTTACACCTTGATTTCATGTTTTGGTCGAGGTACACTTCTTTGAGGCCTGGACTGGACACCTGCTTATTAATTGGACTTTCTGACTCTCAGTCATCGTTGTTGTTTCTCATGGGTTTCTAAACTATGTTGTTTGGCTTATCTTGAACTCAGTAGTTGAATTGCTTCTCGCGCGTTGATCTTGGTTTGGAAATTGATTTGGCATGATTTTTGCCCTTGCGAGCTTGGGGTGATAGTTACCCGAATGTTAAGATTGCATCCATCAGCTGGGTCCCTCTTCATTCTAAAATTCTATAGGGAAATGATCAAAAACTCTTCCATAAAAAGGAAACCCTTATCAGGGTCTTGCTATGATCCACATAACTCCCCACTCAACTATTTAATACTACACTTTGGTTTGAGTCATAATCTAGGATAATGAATTGATTTGAGTTTCAACCTCCTTGCTTGATTTATCTTACAATTCATAGCATTTGCTGACAGCTTAAAACTCTTTTCTATGTTCAAAGTTGGGATGTGGCAGATGATTAGATTGGGTTGTATGATCCCATTGCATCCCATTTCATTCTTATATGACTAATCTATCTTGTTTTTGGTGTGTGTTGTGTTCCATGGCATGTATATGATGCTAAGTTGCTAAAAACGATTATGGATCATGAAAACTGAGCATTAGCTAGGACTACTTGGGTTTTCAAACACGAGTAACGGCTAGTGCCTTCTTGGAAACCCTATCAGCTCGAGTGAGGCGGTGTCGATGGGATCCCCGTAGTAGTTCATTTGTGATTGTAATGATTTATAAATCATTGATTGTTCTTGTCATTCACTCCTTGCAGTTCATATCATATTTCTTTGAATGTGGAAGCCTTAGAACCTTTCTAAGGCTTATGAACATAAGGGAAGCCAAAATCTTAGCACATCTATTACATTACAAGCTTTCATAATTGATTAAATCAAAGACTTATAGCAAGTTATCTTGAATTCAAATTTGTTGTGATATTTGTAATGATTCACGTTTTGGGTCATCAGAAAAGCCTTAGGGTAACATTGGGAGAAACTTGATGAATATTTCCCCACGTTGGATAGACCATGGGCCTGTACAATGAGGGTGGTATTTCTCGGATCTCCCTCGCATATTCATACACAACCACAATTATCATCCAAGTTCAATGTTATGAATGACATCAGCCTAAATCTTTTCTGAATGGCTTTCTGTTGTCCTTGTGCTCTCGTGACAAGAAATGTAACTCATTCATCTGTATTACTCTTGTAACTCGATGTGGTAGGTACCACTTACGGCTATCCTTGTCCAATTTCTCTTATTCTCAACCAGTGACCTTGGTTTTTGGCATTCCTGGAGATGGGTTAGCAACCAAAATGGGCCTTCTTTTAGAAATTTGAAGCTCAACGTGAAAGGATGATCTTTGTTGTGGGATAAATGAAGAATAAGCACTCAAAAGATAGAATTTCCTTTATAAGGGCTTTTGGATTGAATATTTACAACCTAGGCTAAGTATTTACATTGCCTTAAGGAACCGGGGGAAGCTTAGACATAGATGATGGTGAAGATCTTTGTTGGAATGAGCAAAATGAGATCCTATTTATAGGTTATGGGCTAAGCATTGTCGTGGCTAACCGATGTGCTACTGAGATCAATTGTGCGTCAGTCTAATTCATGTGCCTTAAGTCAATTAGTGTCATCTTCACACAACTAATAAGGTTACATCTGGATAAAAATGGGTAGTTATGATCTTTTGACACGACGAGAATCCATGCCAACTGACTTGTAACTGAGATCGGTTGTCATTTAGACACCTACTTTAGGTGGGGTGTATATCATCCAGAATATCTTCATGCACTTTCATAGCAACTTTCCATAAAATTCCTAGTAACTTCCTAATTTTGATGAGCTGGCACTGCAATAGACCTATAGCCGACACCTGTTGGCTATCAATCGGTACATAGGAGTTGACTGGATGCTAATGACACTCAGTTGCAGAGCAGTTAACTGCATAAATCACACTAAAACCAAGTTTTTTACACTAAAAGGAAGAAAATGCTCAACTGATGAAGTAGAAAGTTATTAAATGGTCAATGAGGTTAAGCTGTTCAAATAATGGGAAAACAAGGCCCTAAATCATTCGATCCAAACTACTTATCATCCACTTACTTATAAGAGCTACTAAGGATTAAAATGACAACTAGGGCATCTTCAATCAAGCATGAAGCAGGTCAACTAAGGCTAAGTCCCTTTTCCAAAGCCTTGCTGGTTATTCTTCTTTTCAAAGCGATGATGCTAATTATGTTTGTTTTTTAATCAGGAACCAAGGGTTATTAGAACGACCAGGTAAAGAGGCGTAAGCTAAAGCTTGAACTTCCCTTTGGTTAGAACAAAGAATACTTAGGCCATCATGGTAAAGAGGTAAAGCCAAGGCTAAAAATTTACTATCTACACAGTGTGAGGGCGCAGCAAGGGGTAGCTACTCCACCCCCAATGGGTTGGCTTTCACGACAACAATACACCGAGCCCTACGCGTAAACCTTATACATAAAGGCTACAACACTTTCTTGGTAGGTCTCCTCCATGGAACACCACTACATCATCTTTGCAGATAAGCTTACTCCTTGGTACTCCGCGATGGGTAAGGGTGATTCAAACACATTAAGGATACCCTAGACACAACGCCATGGGTAAAAGCTAAGCTCTAACACCAATTACGAGTCTTAAGCTATGACTCTAGTTTTCTCTTTGGGGAACAAGAGATATCCAAAAATCGCCCCCTTGAAGGCAAAGGTATAAGGATAGTCACCAAAGTAAGCAAATGAGGCAAGTTAAAGGTAAAGAAGAGAAGATTAAAAGTAATAACTCTGAAAGTTGTGGGCTTAAAGGCAAGAAGTATTAGCAAGCAATTTAAAGAGGCATGCACGAGCAAAATATGGAACTTAAGTTTTCATCGTCAATGCTGGTTGGAATTGTCACTAAAATACATTCCTATGTACTAGCTTAAAGGGAAGTACACAAAATGTAAGAGTAAATATCTTAAGGAAACTAAGGCATTGTTCACTGATCACGATAATTTTTTTGGGTAGATTAAGCTGATAAATGTCAACTTTTTATTGGTGTATTGTCTCACTAGTATGTAGTTGGCAACACTCCATTTGCTAACCAGAGTAAGATTAAAGCAAACGCAGGAAAACCTGCGTTTACTCACGATGTCACGATTGTCAAACGCGCACTAAGGTACCGAAGCAAGATGATGATGGAACGCAAAGGAAGCTCCATCATGGTGAGCCCCACGGGACATGACTACCCAGGATTTTGAAATGTCTCTTCGGCTGTGACATCAAGGAAGGGTGTCCATGCTTGATAATTGAATGCCTCCTTCAAACTTCTGGTACTTAACAATGTGTCAACATTAGCATCCTCTCGCACTTTGTCACCTAGTTACAAAACTCTAGCGTTGTCTCAAAGCTTAAATAAGAGTTGGTCAAGCTATGAATGTGCCAAAGCTTCTCGCTAAGCGCCTTCAAATCGCCTGGAACTCCCACTTAATGTATCTGAATTAGTATATAGAATTTAAGTGAATAAAAAGGCCTTTGAGAGTATATACTATCTTAATTTTGTTTTGTTGAATACGATTTTACAATGGGTGGTAAACTCTTTTATACTTTTTTGTAGTTAGATCAAAGGTAGAAAATCCTCCTAGTTTAAGCATGCCTTCAAATTGCTAGTACTTAACTCATGTATGAGTTGCAGTTTAACCAAGGGTTGCAAATCCTAATTGATTTCGGCTTCTCTTTAAAGTGGGTGTGTGCTATATCCAAAATTTTAACCCTCGAAGGAGTCCCATTAGGCATGGATACAACAAATGACAAAACAGCCAAAAGACACAGAATCACAAATTGTTAAGAATGTTTTCATAATTTTTCATTTTTGTAAGATTAGCTCTGCACCTCAGAATGGTCGTGACATAAAGGACATTTTTTTAAAATTTTTGGGAAATTTTATACTGAAAAATTAGCTTTTGATACATAGTATAGCTAACTTTTTAGATAAAAAAAGCCCCAAATCTTTAAAAATTAAAAAGAAAAGACTTCCATCCATTAAAATAAGAGCTGCAATCTGGCCATTAGGCCCCTTCAAAATTGATCAAACGGGTGGATGGGTAAGGTTCAGGTCGGGATGACAATGAATTTTAGGCCCGTTTCGGGCCTATATTTTTATCTAAGCCCGTTTCTAAATTTTTCATGACGGGCCGGGTTAGGCCCAAGTTTATTTTAATCTTTATCATTGCCGACTCACCCAGTTTTATAATTTTTTATCATTATTAATTTTTAAAAAATATATAGATTATATAATATTGATATATATTATATATATTATATATAATAGAATATGTTGTATGTAGTATTAATAGATATAATATATAATTTAAATAAATAGTGAAAGGTATTATATAAAATTAAATTAAATATACACTCCTTCGTGTTCTAATTCTAGTTTTTCTAGCTGTAAGCACAAGAATTAAGAAAAAATAGGTTATTTTACCCTTATTTTTTGTATAGGGAATTGAAATAATTTAGATAGTAGAGTTGTGAAATAAAAGATGAAGGGTAGAATTGGAAAGTAGATGATAAAAAAAACTAGAGCATCTTATATTTTCAAAATAGTGAAAGAAACCAAAAAATCACGTATTGAGAATATGAGGAGGTATTTTACTCCCTTCATCCTCAATTAACCGTCTTGTTTGCTTTATGACACGTTTTTCCACTTCACTATTATTAAAAATTATTTTATCTTATATGTTACATATTAAAGTTAAATGATATGTCCTTTAGTGAACTACACGGAGGGAGTATTATATTTATAAAAATATACATATATATGTTATAATAAACTGGGCCGATCGGACTTAGTAGCAGGCCTAAATTTTGCCAAAGTCTGGCCCGATTTTTCATTCAGGCTTGATTTGTTGTTCAAGCCCGCCCAGAATTTTTTTTCAGACACTTTTTGGGCTGTATTTTTGGGTCGTGTCGGGTTAGTGTTGATTAGCTCTAGACCCATCTAAGGCCAATAGCCCAGCAAATTTTATTTGAAACTCGAAGCTCAAAAATTAAAGGAAAATATAAATAATCTTGTAATTTTCTTTCTCCTCTAAAAATGACCTAAAACAATTCAAAAGTCATGAAATTTTAACATATGATATGGGATGATATTTGGAGCATAATGGCTTTGAAATTTCAAAATTCTGAATTCCCAATATTTATCTTTTAGTTTTTTGAATAGCTCTAATGAAAAATTGTATTTAAAAAGATTCTTTATCAAAAAAAATTAATTTTGCATTGGAAAATTGAAAAATATCCTCCTTTACATGCTAAGCAAATTTCATGATCAAATTTCATCCAAAGTTACTCGACTAGTTTCGGTAAATTTAGATGTTTTACCAAACTTTTTCTATCTCATATGTTGCCTATATAAAGAACCTTTAAGACTGACTCAAAACACATTCTAAAACCCTACAAAGTCATAAAACCTTCTCTCAGCTCTACATCCCTCATTTTTTCACTCATGCCTACCGAATCCAAACCAAAATCTTCCCTAAAACCACGAAAACAAAGTCTTTGAACTCCCACGAGTAATCTAGCCATCAAAAGTGTAAGAAATTATCACCAAAGTGTGAGGAATTCCATCAATATCACATAGTCAGAAGCTCGAATTGAAGTTCCACCGGATTGGTCATCAAGGGATCAATCGGAAAAACCTGACGTGAAGAAACATCCAACTACCAGGATCAAAGCAGGTTAGAAACCAAATTTTCTAACTCCTCTAACCTCAATACGTAATAAGTGGTTATGTTCTTAATTGTTTTGGTTTTCTTTAATGACGTAGGTCCTTTGGTACCTTGAAATATGTAATAACACAATGACAGATGTCTTTTGATACTTTGCAATATGTGAACAATATTAAGAAATAATAGTGTATGTTTGATATTAGAGGGCTACGCAAAGACTGTGCAAATGCTCTTTTCTAACGATTTTAAAATTGGTTTGTTGTAATGGGGCTGTCAATTCAAGGAATATGATGCCTGCATATTAGGACTTTTGTAAATATTCTCTTGGAATAAAAATTGTAAGGCTATGCAAAGACATTACAAGTTAAGAGCATCTTCTCTCCTTTAAAAATCAAGGAGAATATGATTTTATATTTTTTGTTAAAAAAAGGGAATATGATGCACGTATTGTAAGAGTTCTGAGCTATGCAATTTCACCACCTATATATATACAATTGATTGAATTGTGCTTGTCATTATAGAAGGCGCACATCAGTTAACCAATTCTCACCCCGTATAAATTCTCCCATATTTTATTAGCAATGAGCACACTAGCGGTTCAACTGTTTTTGAATTACGTACCGGTCTTCAACATGCACGGTTTTTGTATGGAACCTACATCAGAAGGAAGAGGGGTGTGACTGGAGATCCCTAATCTGCCAAATGACCTTTCATACAAGCACTTTAAATTGTTGATTGAAAATGCACTTGATGAAGGCGTCCAACGTTATCTTGTTACTTCAATTATATACTAGAGGATTTTTTGTACTCATCCATAGACCTGGCAAAGGTGACCCGAACCAGAAAAACCGACCCGATCCAACCCGATCTGAACCCAAATTTAAACCAAATGATGTGACCCGAAATGTGACCCAAAAATCCGAACCGAACCAAACCAAAACCGAATTAAACCAAAGTTTGATATACCCGAATTGCCCCGAACCGAATTCATCCGAACTGAATTGACCCGAACCGAATTGACCCGAACTGAATTCACCCGAACCAAATTCAACCAAACCACACATGAAACTAGACAAACTTCTATTATCCTTCTATTTAAAATTAATATTAAAAATATTGTCATCCAATTTGATTATGTATAACCAATCAAACGTATAAACTTTTCAGTTAAGAAATATATTAACAGCGAGCGATTGATGTGTAGATGTTGAAGAATAAATATTACAAAACTTACACCCTACTTAAATAAAGATTACAATATCAAGCTTGGGAATGCTTTAAACGTGTATATGTGTATACCATCACATCACTACTTAGGTTTCTTATTAATACCAAAAAAACAATAAAGATTAGAAAACTTACATATCATATAAATATATATATTCATGAATAATTAAATTAAATTAGGGGTAAACAAATTGACAAAATAAGAAGATAAAAGGACAACCCCTGAATGGGAGCAATAAGCTACTAGTGGACGCTCGCACGAGACATGCACGCGAGACGGTGATCGGTGGCACACACACAACATGAAATCATAGACGCGAGGTGATAACAGACATATAAGGGCACATGTACAAGGTGGTGAAGGATTGGCATGGGCGTGTGGCGCTCGCTCGAGATGACGGGCGCTGACGCGGGACGCACTCGGGGTGTGACAGGCGCGGGATGACGGGAGACACAGCCACAACGTCGGGCGTGCGGGGGGATAGCCTCGGCGTCGCGTGCCGAATATTGACCACTGATTCATCAAATTTTAAATTTATACTTGGTCGATACAATTAATGAATCTATAGTTAAAATTAATATTAAAAATATTGTCATCTTGTAATGTATAAGCAACCAATACACAATTGCAATCTTCATCATGAGTAACACCATATTAAGAGAATTTGGATCCAAATATGAAAATCAATACAAGTTACAAAGATTGCTTAAATTTGTACTTTAAAATTTTTGTCAATTAAGCATAACACGGTAAGTCACCCGAATTTGACCCATAACCGGCAAAACCGAAAAATGTAGAAGCTAACCCGAACCTGAAATCAACAAAACCGAAGTCACCCGAATTTAATTTTAACCAGATAACCCGACCCGATCCGAACCTAACCGAATAGTGAATATCTAAAAATTGACCCGAACCGAACTGAACCGAACCTGAACTGAGTGACCCGAATTGCCAGGTTTACTCATCCACGGCCATACTGGGGAACAATGCCAATACGCAACAACCAAGATGTGCAAAACATGATACCCAAATTTGTCCCAATCCAAGACGATGTAGATGTAACTGATCTAATGAAAGACTACAAACTGGATTTGGATGAAGAGTATTACAGTTTTAGGTGCATCGTGACTGTAATTCATGAAATTAGTAGTAGACCTGGCAAAGATGACTCGAACTAGAAAAACCGACCCGATCCAACCTGATCTGAACCCGAATTCAAACCGAATGATATGACCCGAAATGTGACCTGAAAACCTAAATCGAACCAAACCAAAACCAAATCAAACCGAAATTTGATATACCCGAATCGACCCGAACCGAATTCTCCCGAACCAAATTGACCCAAACCGAATTGACCCAAACTTAATTGACCCGATTCACCCGGACCGAATTCACCCTAACCTCACATGAAACTAGACAAACTTCCATTATCCTTCTGTTTAAAATTAATATTAAAAATACTGTCATCTAATTTGATTTTGTATAACCAATAAAACATATAAACTTTTCAGTTAAGAAGTATACTAATCACAATTAATGTATAGAACATGAAGTCATGGACGTGAGAGGATGACAGATGCATAAGGGTACAGGAACGAGGTGGTGATGGATTGGCATGAGCGCGCAACGCTCGCTCAAGATGATGGGCGCTGACGCAGGACGCACGTGGGGTGTGACAGGCACGGGATGGTGGGAGGCACAGGCACAGCGTCGGGCATAAGGGGGGGTAGACTGGGCGTCGAGTGCCGAATATTGACCACTGATTCACCAAATTTTAAATTTATACTAGGTCGATAAAATTAATAAATCTATAGTTAAAAATTAATATTAAAAATATTGTCATTCAATTTGTTATATACAACCAACCAATACACAATTACAATCTTCATCAAGAGTAACACTATATTAAGAGAATTTGGATCAAAATATGAAAATCAATACAAGTTACAAAGGTTGCATAAATTTGTACTTTATGATTTTTGTCAATTAAAAATAACACGGTAAGTCACCCGAATTTGACCCATAACCCGAAAAAACCGAAAAATATAGAGGCTAACCCGAACCGAAAGCACCCAAACCCAAAATCAACCAAACTGAAGTCACCCGAACTTAATTTTAACCAGATAGCCCGACTCGATCCGAACCGAGTAGTGAATATCTGTAAATTGACCCAAACCGAGCCGAACCAAACCGAACCGAACCCGAACCGAGTGACCCGAATTGCCATGTCTAATTAGTATTAATAATGGTAAACGAGACTAGCAGTTGCACTAGCAGTTGTAATAGCCGTTGTACTACCCATTGCACTAGGCATTGTACTATCCGTTGGTATTTATGTTTTCAAAGTTTTGATGTTGGTACTTATGTTTACTTTGTTCGTATGATACTTTGATAAGGTTGGTACTTAGTAGATGCTCAGTGGTACTTCATTGATGTTTACTGAAACTTTGACCTGATAATGCCTATGTAATCATTTTTTGTGTGGAAAAGAACCATACACATAATAACTTTCATTGCTTTGATAACAAGATATACCACACATTAAAGAAAACATACAACAATAGTACATCACCAGTCATTTTATTACAACAATTGTAAGCGGCTAAAGTACAATCGACAACATGTTCATTTTTTGATGGATTCTGTCATGGACCGACCCTAGGGGGGTCAGTTAGGCCAAATTTTTAAAAAACTAGAAGTTACTAACTAGGACGGACCCTACATGGGTCAGTCAGGCCTAATTTTATAAAACCGGAAGCTACTAACTTGGACCGACCCTAGGACCGACCCTGGGTGGGTCGGCCAGGTCCTGATTTTTCAAAATCTAGAGCTACTGACTTGGACCGACCCTAAGACCGACCCACCTTGGGTTGGTCTGGCCAAATTTTACAAAACTAGAAGCTACTGACTTGGACCGACCCTAGGTGGGTCAGTCAAGTCCAATTTTTTTTTAAAAAAGATAAAATCAACAGCATTTTAACTTAAATCAATTTCCCCCTTTTCTTCCCCCCCCAGTAGCCCTTCATTGACTAAGATGTTGGCGTACAATTGTACTAAGTAAAAATACTAAGAAATTGGGTTAGTCTAGTATATAATATGTTATTCTTTGACGGTAAATGTGACATTGCTGGGTCCAGAAATCTAGTCTCGTACAATTGAGTGAGTATGTGTGAGTTTCTTGTTTTTAAAACTGAAAACAGGGCAAATCTTGTGTCGAAATCATCCCCATTTGACCCATTGTCTTTGACGCACAGGTATACCACAAACAAAGTACCATAAAAATACCAAATTTAAATTAAATACAATAAATTCCATTACATTTTTTTGGGTGCATGCTACATGTATGGCCTGTCTTTGTAGGAGAAGTTGGTAAGAAAAAAATGATAAAAATACTAACTTAATCATAACTAGCATTTGGGCAATTTCTCCTAATATGTCCCTGTTGTCGACACAACCCGCACCTTTGGCTCTCCCGTTCATACGCCTCATCCATCTCATTTGGAATACGTGAAAGTGTCGGACAACCTCTAACTGCATGCATCATATTTGGGTCAGAAACCACGGTGAGGCCAACGTACAAAGGTTAGTTCCCTTGGTTCCCCAATGGAACAAAACTTTTCTCCTGGTATGCCTGTATCATGGTATCAAGTTTGTACACGTTATGAACATAGTTCTTCCAATCAAGTGTGGTGTTAGAACAAACCACAATGACAAGTGAACAGGGGTACTTAAAAGCCTGCCACTCCCCACATTCACATACTCTTTCGTTGATTTGGACGATGAATTTACCTTTGTCTCGCCTTAGGGTGGCATCACCATTGTCAATCACCTCGAAAACCAAATCTAGCGAATTAGTGACAACCACACGTTGATAGTTCGATATGATTTGGTTCTCATTCACCATTTCCAGGAGTTTCCTTGTAAAAATCGACCCGCTATTCCTCTGTGCATTATACGTTTCCAAGTTATCTCAGAAATAATCAATTAGGTTGTACAGTCTACTCTCCACAATTGCTGTCATGGGCAGCAAACGAACCATCTTCAACACACCGTTCATGCACTCAACCAAATTGGTGGTTGTATGACCCAACCTTCTACCGTCATCATAAGCACATGACCATTTCTCCACCGGTAGATCGTTGAAGAAGGTAGCAATTGAGGGGTGAAGAGATATTAGATGATTCAAACATGCATCAATAATATCCTTCCTGAATGAGTAACCTAAGAATAAACAAAACAAAATATAAGAGTCATAGACAATCATTACGAACTTACTGTAAATAAATAGAAGTATAACACGAGTAATTACCGATGCTTATCAAATACTTCCTCCATTCCTTGTTGCCATATCTGGTTTGAAAGTTCGAAGCTATGTATGGGAGACACAGGAAATGTTCTGCGTATGGTGGAAGCCAGTATTGATCCTCCCTCATAATTGACATTATAGCTCCGGCACGGTCAGTAATTACAACGACATTACAACGTGGCTTGATAACTTTGTTACACACACGATCAAGAAAATATTCCAGTCATATCTAGATTCCCAGGAAACCAAGCCGAAAGCCATGGGAATAATCTTGTTATTACCATCTTGTGCAAAAGCGACTAGTAACTTACCCTTGTACTTCTTGTAAAGGTGGGTAGCATTTATTTTCAATAGGGGTTTCATGTACTTGAAAGTAGCTATGCATGGGCCGAATGCCCATAAACAATGTTTAAATTTTCTAACTGATGTGGTTTGCATCTCGTTCTCGAACACAACATTAGACTCCAGATCCACAAATGAAGTAGGCATATAATGTCTTATGGTTAAGAAGTACCTGGGTAATTCAGCATATGACTGCACCCAATCCCCGTAAACTATTCTAATGGCTTCAGCACAGTCCAACCAAGCTTTTTTGTAGCTGATTTTCCTTCGATACTCCTACCATGTTAATTGAATAACTGTCTTCACTTGTAGTGTTAGATTCTCTTTCACTCCCGTAATCATTTCTTTGGCAATGAAATGGTAGGTTATGGACCAATCATTATTCTCGTTCAAGGTAGGAGAACACGAGTGAGGAATGAACTTGCGTATGCGCCATTCAAATGCATCCTTCAAGAGAGCAGCTCAAAAATAGAAGTTACATCCTTCACCTTGTCGACACTTTAACGCGTACACTTTTTTGGTGTTTTCTTGTGGTAGAAAGTCAACATTTGTTTACAAGTGATGAGTCAGTCGGCTGACTTGCAGTGTGCGCCTCCTTTGCAAGTCATCCAACGGATCTTTTTTGTGTTGTAAAGGAGGCACATAATAAAAGTCAGTCAGCCGGTAGGCTGACTTCTATTGTGCGTTTCCTGGCTGACTGACTTCTATTGTGCGTTTCCTTAAGAGAGGAAAAGTAAAAACGCATCTATCTGGGAATAATGGTGCAAAACAGACTTAATATAGAATTGAGTCGGTCAAACATCCTTTGACCGGAATTTCACCCTCTAGCTTGGCCCAAATATTAAACAATTCAAAATTAACCTCAATCAAACTGAACTAAACATACCAACTAACCCCAACTCAGATGTACGTGCTTTTCCAAGGGTTACTTTTTTGTACGCCAAACTATGAGGTAACTTATCTTATAATGTATATTCATGCGTGATACTGTAGATCGGGTTTTTTTTAAAAAGGTAATGATTTGATATATATATACAGAGTGTTATACAAAAGTGATATATAA
Organism: Limonium bicolor; assembly: GCA_023374045.1. Taxonomy (NCBI): domain Eukaryota; kingdom Viridiplantae; phylum Streptophyta; class Magnoliopsida; order Caryophyllales; family Plumbaginaceae; genus Limonium; species Limonium bicolor. The sequence continues at coordinate 370,815,956 of CM041778.1, read as the reverse complement.
AGGCCTATATATCAGACTCCTCAAGATATACAAAAAGGCTAGACAAGGGGGGATGTACAAAAGCCGTCACTAACATGTACAAATGTGGAACCAGCTATAGAGGAAATACAAAATTCACCCACTACAAGAGACTAGGAGCAGAGAATCTTCTCAAGCCAATGGGAGTCTTTGTTGATGTGGCCGAGCTTCATCTAGATAATGGATTTGGTAGCAGCTTTGATGTCCGCGACAATGAGAGGGAAGTCCCTTGATTGGTTTGTCATGGCTCTCTTGCATCTTTCAGCCATAGGTAATAGACCACATTGGCGATAGCAGCTCTTTTCACTTGGTCAATCGGACTTTTCCTCCTGCAGTATCGGGCGATCCAGTGGGAGCAGCTTCGGAGGCTTGTCCTATTTGTGGGGATCCCCAGCCAGTCGCAAGTGGACCACCAAACCCTGCAAGAGAACTGCATTCAAAGAAGAGATGGTGACTAATCTCTTGAGCATGCTCACAGAGCCAGCATCGGTTAGCAAGGCATATGCCCCAAGATGAAGCTTATCGCAGGTTTTAAGTCTATTCCTAATAGTGACCCATAAAATAAACTTTGCCTTAGGGATAGACCCAGGTTTTCCAGTAGATGTTGTGCCAGGTAAATAATCTCACGGGCTGGGTGACATTCGCGTAAAAAAGTCTCACATGGGAATGTGGAGGGTAGGATAGAAGCAAGGAATATGCATCATCCGTGGAGCACATTGCTTGATCCACCAGTCTCTAGCATGGAGAGTCGCTTTCTATACCCAGGGATCGTTGCCTTTTGCGAAAACCGTCCAAATGTTTTGGTTAGACTGACAGGTAGTGGTTGTGGATCCACTTAATCCCCACAAACATCCGGGTTAATTACTTACATGCATGATTTATCTTCATTTATTCGCCATCCCATCCCAATCTTTTATCTTTTGTTTTCATGTTTTTGTATGTGTCATATTTGTAAACTCATATTATAAACTGCAAACCCATAAAATTATATCGAGAGAATCGATCCCATGTGTAACTGCGTACTGATAATTCGATTGTCTGTGCTTATTGGTTAATTTATGTTTACGCAGCCTGATAATGACAAAAGTGAAAGAGTATTTTAGAACTTATCTAACGAATTAAAACCGCCGATTAAAAAAAGAGCGATTAAATTGCATGCATGCTTGCACGTCTCAAACAGACTAATACTTGAACTTCCTTAAAAAAAAGACTATTTACTTGATCATTTCCTGTTTAATTTGCATGCTTGGCCACTGGGCAAGCATATTATATCAACAAGAGGATGAAAGATCCTAGATCTATATACATATATATACATAATAATGTTCATGGAGACACTAATATATATATATATGGTCCAAAACTCGTAGTATATTTAGTAGATATATTGAACTGCTCACTAGAGAGCCATATATTAAATTTCTACTTAATTTACAGTATGATGTAATGCCGGGTTATCATAAGCATTTTTAGCATATTTCAGACTATCAATCAATTTTATGTTAATTAATTGACCCTTTGAAAATTTTGTGACGCACTACATGAAACGATGAACATCGTAGTGTATAGCTACTTATCGATCAAACCAATAGGCTTGGGTATTCGTGACACTTAAAGATCATATTCTCAACGTAAGGCTTCTAGATCGAATCCCATACATACATTGTTTTTTACAATTCAACATAATTATCATAAGTAGTTAAGTACCAACCGGAGTTAATTGTCTGCATACCCACGTTGCTACTTAACTTGTCTCCTAAAGAGACACAAACACAAACTTGCCTTAATTCTTCAAATGAAAATTAATTGTACTATACATAACTTGTGCTAAAGTCTACCATATATAGGAAAGTACTGATTAGGTACACCCAAAAAGGCGCGCATTCTCTCCTTTTTTATGTCAGAAAAGTGAGACAAAGATCAAATGCCAGAAATCATGATTAATAACGAAGAAGTACTATTGAATTTTATATGCATAAGTCAATCAACACCATTAATTATATAAGGATTGTTTAATTAAACCGGTTGAGATCAGTTAGTATCCAAATTTAAAAAAAAAAGTGTTTAAACATTATGTGGTCATAATTCCAGCTGCTCAACTGAAAAGTGAAAGATCGTGGGTTAATAATATGTTGTGACACACGCTACTTGCCGTATGATAGATCGACCAAAGTCGTAATTATGATACTACAACCAACACAACAGAGTATGCAATCAAATCAAGCCAGTAATTTAATTTAATTAGGTTTAATATACACAATCCCCCGGCCTTCTTTCTTTGTCACAACCCACGTGCAACACAATAAGTTTCCAAATCGCAACTAATAAATATGACTTCATAATGATGTTTCAAGAAATTAGTACATGAATTAGTCACTAAACCGTCCATCTTGCTCCAATAATATCGCGAATTAATCAATGTTTTGATCGTAAATATTGAATTGTCTAGCGGTAATCTAATTATCTAGACCAATCATTTGTCATTGAATCCCTGATTTGCTTCTTGAAAAAAAAAAAATTCATGATTGACTGGGGATTTAAGGAAAATACTAGTGCACTGTATTTGATTAATCTTTAAAATAAAGGAACGTGGAGGCATCAACGCCACTATACAATTCATTCTTATGATCTGATTGATCAGTGTATCCATGTGTGTCTGCTATCATGTGTTAAATTAATACACTTTACGTAAAGCGGTACTGCCGTGCAATTGTACCGCAGCCGGCTGCCTCCTACAGCAACTTACGTACTCATAGTTATGATTGAATCTACATGTTTCGTTTGGGGGGGGGGGGGGGTTTAGAGGTAAAAACCGGAATATAACACGCCCAAAGATCGAACAACGGAAATAAAGCAAGACACAAAATTTACGAGGAAAACCCCTTCAATTCAGGGTAAAAACCACAGGACCACAATATGATCCAAACTTCCACTATAATATTGTGAGATTACAAAGAGGCACTCAATCCTCACTAACTCTCTAACTCCAGCCTAAAGCGAGTTCACAACTTGGTGTAGGATATTACAACTTCTCTTTTCTCACACTCACAAAATTACAAACCTCTCAAATTTATCACCCAACTCTCTCAAAACTATATTTGTTGTTGGATGATCAAAACTAACCAGATATGCCACATATATATAGTGGCTAAGACAAACCGTTTCTGAAACTCAAAAGGTTGTGTCTCTTTGCATCTCCCGTAACATATTTCAGTTTCAACATATTAATCTAAACGTATAATATGTGTAACTCTCGCACTTAATGAATTAGAGAAACTTCAACGATTTAATTCAAACAAAATTAAACGACCAATATTCAAGCCACATTAATTAACAATTCTCCCCTTGGCTTGAATTCTTCGACAAATCGTATCTTCACCTTCACTTGACTGCTTACCGGTAAAGAACCCAAAAAGTAAACAATCTCCCCCTCCAGCCAAAAAGAAGGAGATTGGATCTTCATCATCAAGGTTTGAGAGGAAAAATGTGCCTTTCATCCGTCCCCATTGTGCAAACTAAAACCTCCTCAGAAAAACGGACTCGTTTTTCATTCCTCTTCACACGAGGCGAAACACCTTCAACATAACAAATGTTGTTTGGCTTCATCTTACCTTGGAAAACGTAGTGTTTTCCGTTCAGCACCTTCAAGGTCTTTCCTTGGTCATAATATCTATAGCCTTCACGTGACAACTGCCCCGAGGAGATGATGTTTGTGCTGATCTTTGGCACGTACCTTACATTTCGAATTGATGCTCCTTTCCATTCTTCAACTTCAAGCGGACATCTCTAACACATTGGAGCTCCACCTTTTCATTGTTACCAACAGTAACTTGACCGAGATTTTTCATCTTCAAGGTCGTAAATGCGTCTACACATATGCATGGAGGCAGCGGAATCGAGGACCCACGACTTCGGATCTTCCGCTATCTTGGACCCATTATCAATAGCCACGAGCACATCACCATGTGCATAGTTTGCATCATCTTCATCTTCCACCTTGGCTTTTCCTTTCTCTTTGGAACTCTTGAACTCCTTCATATCTACCTTCAGCTTACGACAATATGCTTGGATGTGACCCACCTTGTCACAATAATAGCATTTTCTGTCTCCCGATCGTGAAGCAGATCTCCCCCTAGACGCATCTCCTCTTCTCTGATTTCGACCACGTCCTTCAGTAGCAGCCAAGGCTTGGTCACCATCTGTGGATTTTTTCTTATCAAGCATTTGATCATTGTCACGAACAATGAAAATAACCTCATCCAAATCCAGCGTTCTCCTCCCAACCTCAATCGTCTGCACCAGGGGCATGTATGACTTTGGGAGTGAACCTAGGAATAAAAACGCCTTCTCTTGTGGCTCAATCTTCTCATCAACATTAAGTAGCTGACTCAATAACTGATTAAAGGTGTTGGTGTAATTATCAAGAGACCCACCTTCTTCCAACTTGAGGCCATAAAGCTCCATCTTTAAACACATCTTATTTGTCAGGGACTTCGAGGCATAGATGTTCGTCAACTTATCCCACAACGCCTTTGGGGTTGTCTCCGTCAAGAAATTGTATTTGACCTCTAGGGCGAGTGCCAATCGGATCGTGCTTGTCGCCTTTCTCTGGAGCTTTGTCCAATCTGCATCTTTCATTTCTGTTGGCATCGTCTCCTCCAAGGCTTGGTCAAGGCCTTATTGCACCAAGAAATCTTCAATGGTATTTTTCCATATGGTAAAACTCATCTTTCCGTCAAACAACGGAATTACAAACTTTGCATCATTTCCACCCATAGCTCCGATACCACTTGTTGGGGGGGGGGGGGTTTAGAGGTATAAACGGAATATAACACGCCCAAAGATCGAAAAACGGAAATAAAGCAAGACACAAAATTTACGAGGAAAACCCCTTCAACTCAGGGTAAAAACCTCGGGACCACAATATGATCCAAACTTCCACTATAATATTGTGAGATTACAAAAGAGGCACTCAATCCTCACCAACTCTCTAACTCCAGCCTAAAGCGAGTTCACAACTTGGTGTAGGATATTACAACTTCTCTTTTCTCATTCTCACAAAATTACAAACCTCTCAATTTATCACCCAACTCTCTCAAAACTATATTTGTTTTTGGATGATCAAAACTAACCAGATATGCCACATATATATAGTGGCTAAGACAAACTGTTTCTGAAACTCAAAAGGTTGTGTCTCTTTGCATCTCCCGTAACATATTTCAGTTTCAATACTTCAACGATTTAATTCAAACAAAATTAAACGACCAATATTCAAGCCACATTAATTAACATTTCTTTTTCTTTCTCAAGATGCCTTGATGCAATGGATGAAAGACATCAAATGAACAAAAGAACTCTTTTTAGAAGAAGATAATTGGGGTAGTCAACACTCTGTTCTCTCTCGCCTTTGAGCTTACAAGAGTAAGTAACCTAGAACCAGTCTTACTAAACTAGAGGACTAACATAAGAATCAGAACGGTACTCAATAAACCAACTCCAAGCAAAACCGGTTCACTAAACTTAACCTTGACTAAATACAAGACTACACAATTATAAATCTAACACCCCCCTCAAAACCCAAAAGGTGAACAATCTTATGAGTTTTGCAATGTATACACTCAGCGGTCCACTTTACAGAACCTAATACTAATCCACATTTAATAAACTTCA